>JAJJHQ010004446.1:95717-398167 GCA_021223825.1 Drosophila ironensis | reverse complement strand
TTGCCAATACAACTCCGAATTTAAAGATTCATACTCTATATGCTTTGGCGGAAGCCCGACTATCTATCCCTGTAGAAATCGCATGACTTCGTTGCTGTTTGGAAAAGTAATAGGTTCGCAAAGTAAAAAATTGTGGTCAATTTGACACTTTTTTGGCAATTTCTTCTCCGGTATAGCTCACATTTGGCATTGCGGTACCTCTACAAGCTCGTGGGGAATGCATCTTTCGATTAAGGTATGCCACGTATTTTAGAGATTTTTTTTGGCCGAGTTGTAAGGTTGCAAAGTTGAGAGATGATCCGAAAAATGTCGAACGACTCCGTAATTTCAGCCCGTCAGCTAGTTTTAAATACTTGAAGATGCATATCTTTGCCAATACTACTCCGAATTTAAAGATTCATACCCTATATGCTTTGGCGGAAGCCCGACTATCTATCCCTGTAGAAATCGCATGAATTCGTTGCTGTTTGGAAAAGTAATAGGCTCGCAAAGTAAAAAATTGTGGTCAATTTGACACTTTTTTGGCAATTTCTTCTCCGGTATAGCTCACATTTGGCATTTCGGTACCTCCACAAGCTCGTGGGGAATGCATCTTTCCATTAAGGTATGCCACGTATTTTTGAGATTTTTTTTGGCCGAGTTGTAAGGTTCCAAAGTTGAGAGAAGATCCGAAAAATGTCGAACGTCTCCAAAATTACACCCTCCTATTAAATTTATTGGACTTTTTGTGGTTTTTATTTTCGTTACATACTTTTAGGGTCTACTCCAAGTTTCTAACCCATTACTATGTTATTAACAATGGGTTGTGAAGTTAGATACTGTTGTCTAACAGAGGTCCACTTACGTTAACTTGTATTCTAGCGCGAAATTCAAACCACTCAAATCCCGTTTGTTTTCTAATATTGTATCTTTCAGATTACAAGGCGGTTATCTGGGGGCTCTGCAGGTGAAGGAGTCGCATAAACGCCGCGGCTTCGGGAGCCTGGTGACGAGGGAGATCTCGCACCGTCTCGCCGCCCAAGGACACGATGTTATGGCCTTGGTGGGTGGTGCCAACAAAGCCTCCTCCGGAATGTTTGCCAAACTGGGCTTTAGCATCATCGACCAGTGCCTGTGGCTGCGCACAGAGCCCACACATGGCGGGGAATTCACTTGGCCCGACGGCGAGTAGCCATAGCTGTCTAAATACGTTTATTAAAATATTACAACTATGCTTTGTATATGAATACAAGTGTGGTATAAAAATATGGCAGGGCCTTTTATGACTAGCGTTGCAGCCGGCAGAGCAGGCGCTGGCAGCGATCCACCAACTCAAGCGGACTCTGGTGGACACTCGGATCGTCGATCATCGACCGCAGGATCCTCTTCAAGCACTCGAGATCGTATAGCACGTGGTAATCGTTCATTGTATAAGAATTGAACAGCAAAAACTTGGCTGTGGCTCCTCCATCCACCTGCGCCAATCGACGAGCGCCTATAAATTCCAATAGCTCTATAAAATCGAGGTAGTTGATGCCAAAACTGGCCCTCAGCATTGTCTGGCAGTGGGCCTCGAAGTTATCCATCTGCTGGCAGTCCGAAATCTCCTTCCTGACGGCGTTTAGGTTGCTCTTAAGGTTCTGCCACACCATCGCCACGTTGCAGGCATTGAACCAGTTGTGGTTCACGGATATCGTGTCCGTGAGGTTCCACACTTGGTGGAACCATCCGCTGGGCACGAACACCGCTTCGTTGGCCCGCTGGTTGATGGTGTAGTAGCTTACTCCATGCTTCTCCAGCATTGGTTCGTCTATACTGAACGGGGGGTTGCCCAGCCGGTCGTGCAGTTTCAGTTCCTCACCCGGAGGCATTATCAGCCACTTTTTGTGGCCCACGATGTTGGTTGACCAGCTGAAGGAGCCAAAAACATCCGCATGGTAGGAGGTCCTGTTGGATAGAAGTTACAAGATTAGCATGAGCAAGATTAAATGGGTAATGGGTAACAAAAAGTGTATTTTTATATCATTAAGAGTATACCGATATTTGTAAGAGATGTTTGCAAAGCTATCTAGGAAGGCGGAGCTACAGGCACACCTTATATGAGCCAATTACTTTGTTTTCATGGAAAAAAAGTAATGAAATTGGCATAGGCAGGTCCAATTGGAGGTTTAGGGATAAGAATGGATTACAAGAATGCCTCCAAACTGTTAATTAAAACTGAATTTGCCTTGAATCTTCAGGAGTATACGAATATTTAAATATTTACATGTGAAATGTTTGCTAGGGTATTTACAAGACACTAGATAGATGTAAAAGGTTCACCCTTTTATAAGGTATGAATGACCATAAGTAAGATGGAAGAGGAGATTATGGGTCAAAAACAAGTTAGAACTGGGAGAGTTTGTGAGTGAAATGTTTGCTAAAGCACTGTAAAAGGAGGTCTTAAAGGTGAACGCTCTATAAGGTAACTTATATGAGGCCTACCAGGATCCTTTGGGGCCCATGTAGACAAACCGGTAGTCGTCCTTCTGCTGCTCCACCAGCTGCTCGTTGAGCCAGTCGGAGGCAAAGTATTGAGGCACCTTATAGAAGCGGTAGTCCGGCATTTGGGCGGCCAGATGCCAGTCCTTGAGGTAGAGGTTTTCCTTGCCCTTTGAGGCATCGGATGCCGTGTTGCTGTTGACCTCCAGCGATCCTTTGCCGCTCCACAGGTCAAGGTAGTCGTGGAAGCGCAGCTCCAGCTTTGAATGGCTATTAAAGTAGGTGGCATTGCAGTCGGCCACGGGCACGGAGCAGTTGTCGATCTTCTGCTTGAGGTAGTCGAAGTTTATGGCCTCGGAGGGGCTGTTGGGGGTGCAATTGACATTGCAATTGTTGTCCGTAAACGGGAGGGTCCAGTTCTTAGTGCATTCCCAGTCCTGGGAGACGTCCGTGATGATGACCGGCCAGTTGGGGCGCATGAAGCGATAGAAGAACTCGCTGTAGGTGAGTATTTTGGCCGGTAAGCGTGGGATTTTCCCGCCCCCTCCTCGAAACGAAGGTACACTATCCTCGGGAAGCAGCTCCAGTTCCCCCGGCTCCTGGGAAGCCATTCTCCGTGGCAGTGGGACTCCCAAGCTCGCTGGTCTCCACTCCGCATCCACAGGCCTTTTCTAATATTTCGGAAATTCGGATTTTCTTTCAAGAGCCGAGGAAAAGTCTGCTTGGTAACCAAGCAGAGGAAAAACAGTATTCAGGCGACAGTGGCCGTGCGATAACCAGTATTTATCGATAGCAAACAGCTGTTCAGCAACCACAGCAAGTTGGCAGCTCTTCAAAAATTGGCGCGAAAATTCAAAAAGCCCAAATCAAAACCACCTTTGTTATCTTTACTGCATTTCATTGCCATTTGAGATTTATTTGCTAACATTTTACCATTTTCAAGTTTTTAACTACAATTTGGTTTTACATATGCATGTGAGTTATCTGTTTACTTTTTTCCAAAAACAGAAAAGTTGAAAATGTGAAATCATCTGTGTTTTCTATATCTAGGCGTATTCCATATATGTATAAACTTTACAGATATACGTACTTTATGTATTTCGACCTTCTAGGCCAGACTGACTAATAACTAGGCGCGTGTGTGTATGTGTGTGTTTACCAACAATACAATAATACGATTGTATGGATTGTTTTTGGGCTAGAAAACTATATAATGATTATAGAAACGAGAGCAGAGGTAAAAATTCTATATACACATACAAAATCGTACAAAAACGTAACAATAGATATATTTATAGATTCTTGCCTTACCTATCATTCTTTCGGTTTTGGCTTAGCAAATGTGTACATACAATTATTGAGCTTGTCTTGGGTTTTTGGGATTTCGGGTTGGTAATAATTGGTTTATCGTGTATAATTTGTTTACTTAGGCTAGAGACACATTTGACTATATACTTTTCGATCGAGAGATTCCATTTTTTTTGCATTAAGAAGGTACAGAGAGACTGACTGACTGGCTGTCTGACTGACAGAGCGATGTGTGTTCTATTTGGTGTGTGAGTGTGGGGAAGAGGTTGAATAATTCGTGAATCCTATATGTTTATGCATTGTATATAGCCATAAATTACTCTTACAATTACTCCTCGCGTTGCCGTCTATTTACAATTTGCTGCGAGGCTGGCAGGGCCACGCCCACACATTGCTTACGCACTAATTTAGTATTTATTACGCTATTTATTCAGTTTCGTCGTCTGCTGCGTAAACTGCTTAAAAATTTAACTAAATATTTAATTTATGTCCCGCCTTCAGCTGGGACGCAATAATTTAATATCCACTTACTATGCGTACTTAAGTATTTTATTCGATTATTTTAAGTGTATGCTTTCCCACTCGCAAATACTTGCGTTGAATTTGAATGCAAGAAATAATTTACTTCTCATATAATTCAAATTAATTCTTGTTTGTTTTCCGTTTATTACATACTTGATATGTAGTTCTCGTGTAAATAAGTGCGATAATTGAAACATCCGAGGGCGAAATGAGTGCTTGTTGTTGGTCCAGTTAACACAAAACCTGGTTGGCTATTTTCAGTTACACTTTTGGGGGATCCAAATGAAACATATTTCGCTCAAAGGGGTACATTGTGTATGCTGTGTTTATTAAGTTACTTTACCTATTTGGCAGTCTGTAGATTGTCACCAAAATCAAAAGAAATTCGCTTCGAGGGGGGAAATTATGTCGTTAGCCAGATGATAATTATCAGGCTTTCGTCCTACTATACCGTATATCTGAATATCTTACATTGGGTTGTTAAAGCTAATATAAATCGTACATGACTATGCTGTAGTTTACTGGAAATTAATTCGCATATATCCACTATACATGTGAAGCATTAAGATGATCGGATTTCATGGGCATCTCCGGTACAACCTCAGTGTGTTTGGGGGCTGGTGGTCCAGTGATCAATTAGCTGGAAGTGCAGTTGTAGGGATCGTCGGTGCGGAAGTTGGGGTGATCCTCGAAGGGCTTCACGCCGGCGGCCTTCTTGTCGTCCCTCAGCTTCTCAACCTGCTGCATCACGCGCAGAAAGTTCCCGCCCGCCAGTTTTGTGAGCTCGTCGATGGTCCATCCGCCGCCAAGGAGTTCCGCAAACAGGGTCGGGTACGAGGACACATCCTCCAGGCCTTTGGGGGTACTAAAAAGCAGATATTCCAATATTTACTGTGGCTCATTCTCGGGTATCGTAAATTAAATGAATGACGTTGGGGTTTGTATGTGTGTATGCACACTCCCTTGCTTTTTCGCATATTTCAAAATGTGTATATGTGGCATGCTCTCCGCACAATTAAATCTAATTTTCATGCCCAACATGAAAAACAAATTGAATAAACAACAAACCAAAGGCAGGGCTACTGGCATTCAAGGCATTCCAGCCGGCAATAAAGCAAATTCATCGGGAGTCAAGTACGAGGCGCAACGCAAAACGAGAGCATCACTTCGACAAAAACAAATAAATAATGAATAACACACAAAGGAAGTATAAATAATAAATACACATTTGCTGGCCGAACGCTCAAGTGCTTGGTAATCATATTTTATGAACAGGCATTTGTACAAATAAATAATAATTTACTTTTATATGCAGGCGTTTAGGCCAAACACGATTAAAATGGCACGGACGGCAAACATGCGCTTGTTTGCCTTTATAAATACGGGGTGCCTGCCGGCTAATTTTAAGCCAATAAAATAGTAATTCAACTAAAAATAAATAAAGAAAGTTTTGGCAAGTATCAGCACCCTGTTCGGTCAAGAAAAAAGTACTTAAACCTATAGTTCTTTCCTTTTGTTTGGCACCTGCCATTTTCAATTTCCCTCTTACAATGCATTGAGTTTTAAATTTCAGAGTTTGTGCTTTTTGGACATGAACTGAGCATTCAATTTTTAGCATTCACTGAGGAGGATAATCCGCACAGGTAATGAAACTTTAATTAAATAAACAAAACACAAAAATAATTCCATAAACCATTGCCAGGTGCACTTTAACGTGTAAATACGTTGTTTGGGTTTCGATACTGATATATTTTTCGCAATATATATATATTTTTTTTTAAACATGGTACGTATGCGGTTTGACACGGACCGGAAACGAAACCATTTGACATTCAGTAATTTCGTAGAATTTTAGATTATTTATTGTGTCGTGTTGCTGTTGCTGGTTCGTTGTTGGAGCGAGGCAATTGCCCCATAAATATTCATATACGCAATTTCAGTTTTCTTGTTTTTATAATTCCCCAAACCCAGGAACATGTTGTTGTTGTCAATTTGTGTGGCCGCGTTGGCCAAAAACCAAAACAGAATGAAGTTCATTTCAGTGGAAATTGATTTACATGGATACAGGGATAGCTGCTTTTTGGGCGGTCATTTGGCTGCAAAATTCAGTTCATACTCGTATGAAATACAGCAAAAAACTGTTGTGTTTGTTGCCTGCAACACGCTGGCCATGTACTCAAAATATTTAATTCAAAAACAGGCAGGCCAGTAGGCTGTGGTGTGCAAGGGGGGTTTATCAAAATGCAGCTTGAAAATTTTGTTGTTTTCGCATTGTGTCCACGATGCAATGAAATGGAAATCTATGCAAATGCACTCTCCCCGGCATCACGAGAATAATTACAACGATAATGAAGACGAATGACACTGATGACTACAAGGTACGTGGCTAACACGCACTGATGCCGCTGCTGATGAGGAAAATGCGGGATATTTGGCCACTGGGCCATCTCACTGAGTTAATGAGCACATTGATGCATCAAATGGGCAAAAGGCACAAACAAATTGTTTCCCCAGGCCCAGGTGCAGTGGATTTTGTTTAAGTTTGAAAGCACTTTAATGGGTTAATAAGCCAAGAGCCAGTTTCAGACTAATTTATGCTGATTATGGAATTTTTTAATAGTTAATTGATTGCTTGTCATCGAAATCAATGACTTTACGACCAATTCGGGATAATCGTTTGACACTTTCCTGCTGCCATCGCTCTGCTGACGATACCTCATTAAATTATCTTAAAAATGCCGTAAACATATTGCAGGAGGCCACAAAAAAGGCAAAGTAACGAAAACAGACAACGCCAAAAGTGGCCATAATGAGCGGTAAAATAATAACGCTCTATCCACATCCATCGCTTCGCTGCTGCCTGCTTCCTGGCAATATGCCAATGTTAAGTCCTCGGTCTTAAATATAATCAATTAATAACTTAAAAAAAGGAAAGAGCGCGCGAACAAAAGAATGGAAAGCACCTGGAGAGCCGAGTGTGCAGTGTGTATATCGAGTAGGGTAGTGCGGTGGGAGGGAAAATGTGAATTTAAGTGAAATAAATGACTTTTACTTACTAATTAATGCCATCGTAGCCGGCGCCCAGTCCAACGTGATCGATGCCGGCGACTCGCTTAATGTGATTAATATGCGCTGTGCACCAAATTGTGTGTCGGTTGGTCAGCAGCAGCAGCAAAAGGATATCGGGTATCGGGCGGGATGACAGGATACCGTGATGCCGGGTGCCGGGTGCCGGGCGATGGGGTGGTTGCCATTTGTTGTCAAGTTCATTAAGGGCCATTGTTCCGCCGCCATTGTTGGTGCATTTGTATTCGCCATCATAAGTCAGCGTTATTAAAATTTTTGCCAATTTCAAATGTGTCCAGGGCAGCCAAAAACAAAGACATGAAAGGAGAGTCAAAGGCAAAACATTAGAAGGCTTCATCCCAAGGCAGACACTGAGGGAATTCCAAGGCCTAACCGTTTGAATATTCTATGATTTATCTATAACTAAACTTATAAGTATTTAAGAAGGATTGGTACAGAGCTGTCTTGGTAAGATCTTATTAATTAGGAATCTTTGCAGGGCCTGCAGTGCTTGTATCATTTCTCTCCGTGCCACGGGGGTTGCTGAGGTGGCAGCTACAAGGAACAACGAATACAGGAAGTGATTACGAGACCCATTTTGAGGGCTCGTCAAAAGGAAAAAAGATGCGCATGGAACAGAAAACCAGAGCCGCGAACAAGAGAAACGCGGGGGGCAATAATGAACTAACTGAAACAATAGCCTGACAATCAAGAGCGCAGAATACAAAAAGCAACCGCGACCAAGTCACTGGCTTTGATTGATTTCGGACGGAAAGAGATATGGGAAAAGCCGCCTCTAAGGCATTTAGGGAGGTAAAAGGGAAGCCGAAGCTATTGCTTTTGGGCCACTCCGCAGAAACAGTTTATTGTACATGATAAGAAAATATGAAATTAAAAAAGAATGCCAGAGATCATGTTCAAAAGAATATGACGGAGTTTTGGGTTACACTTCCTTGGTCATTTGTCAATACTCCAAACTCTGAGATGAATTGATTAAGCCATTGTAAGGCGAGGTTCCAATTTGACTTACCGACTGCATCGTGCACGGTGGAGTTGTCGCTGCAGGAGAGGAACTTCGAGTAGAAGTTGACCATCACGAGGCCGCCGTTCTTGGCCAGGGCCTGCAGGATGTCGTCCTGGACATTGCGACTGGTATTGCAGAGCTCGTAGGCCGAGGAGTGCGAGAATATCACAGGGGCCTCGCTCACCTCCAGAGCATCCCGCATCGTTCCCTTGGAGACGTGCGACAGGTCCACCATCATCCCCAGTCGATTCATTTCGCGGATGATTGTCTGCAGATGGAAATATCGAGACAGAAGGGAGCGGTGGTTAGGGGAGATTAATCAGATTGGTGTGTGCGGAGGTAAGGTGAGCATTAGTTAGTTACTTAGTGCTAAGTCTGCCGCCCGCCCGCCCGGCTCCTCTTATTTTAATATACTTATCTTCATGTCCTGAGATGCCGGAGGCATAAAAACCTAAGCCGCATGTCATAAAACATAAGTAATGACCGGGCTCGGGCTCGAGTCCGCAAAGGACATCTAAAAGCGGTTTTCATTATGCATGGGATTTTATTTAACCTTTGACTACCACTTGGCCTCTTAACCCTCTGCTGCCGCATCCGCATCCGCCACCGCCTCCGCTCCGCGCCGGGAAAATTGATATTGCTGCCTGTCTGCGTAATTTGTATTTATGCGCGGATTTATGGGGATTCATTGGTCGAGGCGTTGTGTGTGCCTGTGTGGCGGCTCTTACATAATTACTAATCTGATGCAACTCCCACACAGCTCCCCAACTCCCCTCGATGCCAAGGAGCCGCACAAATTATGTGGGCTAAATTTATTACAGTAATGCTTAGACAATAAGTTAGGGCAACTGTGATTACTCTTATCAATGGCGGAAAAGTGGGAAATTGAAGGGACTCGGGGCTCCATACGAGTTTGTTCCCACTTTTAATTACAAAGCCAAAACCTTAAAGTGACTTCAAACAAACAAGAAAATCAGTAACATTTAAGCCGACATGAATTCCCCGCCAATGTCTGAGAATCGCTGGCCATTATTCGGTTAATTTCCTGGCAAATTTACAGTGTATTTTATGTCCGATGCCGTCTCGCAGATAATTTTTAATTGCAGGGATATACAAACACCAAGGCATGCACATATCCCCATGTCCGGCGATATCCATATGCGTGCGCCATATACATGTATTTATGTAACAGCCGTATAGTCATGTCAATTGGAGGCGGCGGCAGTTTGGTGCCTCTCAAATTAGCCAACAATTTGTTGTTGCCCTTCCTGGGTGTGTACTTAATGGGCGTGGCATAAGGGCGAACGCAAACACACACAAATAACTAATTGCAACAGTGCCGGCGACGGGGGGAAAATGTGTATTAAATGCTTATTGTCGCTTAATTACGAACACAAAATGGCAAATAGAAAAGGGCGTGCGGGCCAAAGGGGGCGTGGCTGATCGAAGCATCGAAGGATGCGAGCGAGGTCGGTGGGGGGGTGGTGGCATTAAATCTTAATTAACGGTGCATAGGCACAAATTGCTTTTATATGCACTTGTCGGGGTATCTGTGCGTGTTCAGTCAACTGTTTAGCATTCCGCCAAAAGGGAAAAGGACGAGGGGGCGAGGGGTGAAGGGCAGGGCAGTAAATTAAAATTACCAAATTATTTGGTGATTAATTACTTAGCCAGGCAACCGGCAACAAATAATTTGTCTGACAATATTTACCCATGTGCACATATTTATTGATATTTATGCCGCTTGTTTGCCCGAAAACAGCAACTGCTGGGCGGCCGATTCAAGGACCGAATCACTTTGTCGCCGTAAAATATAAATAATTATAATCAATTGAATTGAAATATGCTTTATTTTTCCCTTGGCATTGCTTGGCCTGGCCACAAGCATTCAATTGCAGTTTTAATTGGAGTCGTTTCGGGGAAATTCGGTTTTACTCTGTGCCAACACAGAACGAAATTGAAGCCAAACCTCTGGAAAACAATAATCTAAATATTTGCAGGACAAATTACTTAAGGATCTTCCCCAACCTGCGAAAGGTTCTCGCTGTAGTTCTTTTCAAAGGGACATCCAACGGCCGCACAATGCCAATCAGAATGCTGTATGGTTTGAACTATATGTATAAAATACTCGGAAAACCTTTCACATTTGCTCATTAATGTCGGGAACGGGATTCCGGAGCAAAGCATAGTGGTATAGGTCTTTTTTGCCATTTTACTCTGACATGGCCGCCATTCGAACAATGCTGCATATCCGACATCTTGACACATGCAGGAAAATCATTTATTGAAAACCCCATCCTCGCCGGCAGTTGTTATTAATTTTGTATCAATTGCTTTTATGGATTAAATAATGCTCGATAGATTAGCCGACGGCTCTTTTTGTTGCTGTGCTGCGTTTTTTCGCCTCCCCCGAATCCATTAAATGGAAATTGGTTGTGTGGGAGCAGAATTTGTTTCTCTAAAAATATTTAATATGCAATTTGTGATTTGGGGCCCGAGTGGAGCCATAAAAATTGCATGCTCTTTGCACAGAGATTTTTGGGGAAACAACTGCAGCGGCAATTAGTTTAAGCCACAGCAACAGCAGTGGCAACAGCAGCAGCAGCAGCATCGACAAAGCCGCATTTAAATTGAATTTGTTTTCAAATTAATTTAAAATTTTGTTCAAATCTGGGCAACAGAGAAAAATCTCGGCCTCGGGAGAGCGAGGGCACAGGGAAAGCGGCTGGGGTGCAAGGGAAAACTCCGCTCGAAATAATCACCGCGAAGGGTAAATAAATAAAACTCGACACGGAATAAATCCGGGGGTGCGAGTATATGCACGGCATTAGTGCACGATGCAAAAACTCATTAAAAGTTTAAATTGAAATAAAATCAAATGCATAGCCGCATAATTCATAGCGGGGCAGGCGTGCTTATGCATTATTTTGCCCCTTAAGTTTACTTAAACTTTAACAGCAAAGGAGTAAAGAAATTAAGAGCAGCATGCGTTGCATTGGCAGCGCACTTTCCCTTTGAGCCCGGTAATCCTGACCCCTTATCATGACCCAGTTATCAATTATCAATTATCGCTTATGCAGGGCAAACAGAAGAAAATTCCAATTTGTAATTCCATTAGCCCGGGACCCATAACATTTGATTTATATGCTCGTGTTTGCAGAATGCGTAAATGTGCGGAGTAAATGTAAATGTGGCCAAATGCATTGCCAGCCCTGGGCGGGACATTAGAAGGGCTCTGGTAGAGGGCTCTGGAAGGGCAGGGGAAACCACCAGCGTCTTGGGCTGCCGAGGTTGTTTAAATATTTGAAAATCCATTAAGCATATTGACAATGCCGATGTGTCTGTCTCTCTGTCTCTCTGTCTTGGCCTGTTTGCCAGTGCGTGGGCGGGAGTCTGCATCCCGGCTCTTATTTAAATATGGCCGCCTTGGGGCTTTCCTCCTTTTCCTTTCGATTTTTCCCATTCCTACAATTCCGAGCCTGCCATCCGATTTGGCTCCTGCCTGAATGGATCATTAGTGCAGCTAATGGTGCAGACAATAAATGGCGCGGCCACGCCTACAATTTGAATTTGAATATGAATTGAAAAGGGCATAGCACACGGGGAAAATTGGTGAATTCATTTTAAAGATAAGGGATATAGGATCAGTTGGTGGATGTATTTGTTACTTAACATCGTTGGGCAACGTATTGACAATTTTTAAATCCATTTATGCTTGTATATCCCCATAAAACTAGGTGAGATATTGAAGTTAATCTGGCAGATAATGGATGTAAATTTTCCTCAGTGTTGCGGCTTTGTAAAGGGAAGTCAGGGAGGGATCTCGAAGGATGGCAGGATGTGTCTGAGGGGCTTACCACAAACAGACGCCGCTGGCGTTTCCGTCCAAGCGATTGGAGTCGAATGTAGGCGGCGCCAAGACCAAGACATAAAACGGATTTATTAGGTCATTGCTGGTTTTTCCCTTCGAGGGGTGAGTCGTGAAAATCGAAGGGGAAATTGTGGAACGGGGCCAAGCCCTGGGAAATGAAGTGTGGACATGCCGTTTGGTTTCGGGGCGTGGAACCTCATTATTTTGGCTAATAATTTTTGCAAAATGCCAAACAACTTTGTGCTGACACCGAACTAGCTATTTGCAAATTGAAAAGGAAAACGATGAATATAAAAAACTGTCCCTGATATATGGAAATGGCTTCGAGGCTTTTGAAAAATTTGAAAATGTAAGCAAGAAAATTAAATGCTTTGGGATCAACGCCAGAAAGCAATGAAATTTGAACTCTATTCGTTCGGGGTTTCATTATTTAGAGAATTCTTGAAGCTATGCCCGCGGGGACTTTGGTCATGATTACCAATCAAGCGCCGAACTGCAGCGCAGCAAACTATTTACTCTCAGCTCAATTGCAGGGCACATAGCCGCAGTTCGCTCCGGGATACTCGCAACTGCAACTTGCAACTGAAGGACCCCCACCTTCTCGCTTCCCGCTTCCCGCTTTTCGTGTCTCTTGCCACGCCTGAAGTAACAGGAAAATGCTTGCATTTCCCGCTATAGCCGTCTGTCTGTCTATCCCTCCGTCTGAGTCTATAATTGAGGCGCTTACTTAGGACTTGGGCCGCGAAAAAAACGCGGAAAATGCGCGAGGAAAATGAGCGGTGGCGTGCAATCAAAGGGCGCGGAAAGGCATGGCATGACGGGGATCGGGGATTGGGGATTGAAGATGCTGTGCAACTAAAATAACAGCCGGGGGCAGGCAGATGGCAAGCAAAGGTGCCGACACCGGGCAGGTGGCTGAAGATGGAGGAGAGCCGGGAATCGGGCTGAGATAAGCAAGCGAAACGAGATGGGATAAGTTGCGATATCAGAGATCCGATGAGCCAGAGCAAACAGCCAGTGAAAATATGCGGAGGAGCGCAATGAAAATGTTGCAATAAATTGCTGGGCAACCAGGGAAGAATTAATTGGATAAATATTTCAGTAATGCCACAAGCAAAGCGCCTCAAAGCGAGCCAACTTAATTACAATTACAGCGAGATTTAATATCCTGCCCTATTTGTTTTCCTGCAAAGGCCCCAACTATGTATCCATAATTATATCTCGAAAATCAATTTAACCCTGCAATCGAGTTGCACTTACAATAAAATATTTATCTTAATATTCGCAAGGAGTGGCCTCCGCTGTAGCCCTTTTTTTTACACAGCCACCGAGCAGAAAATTCCAAATTTGCATTGCAAATTTGATAAGCATGTTATATCCTCTGCCAACGGGCAACAAATAAAAGCAAAAAAGAGGTCCTTCTCGTATGGCTGGTTAGCTTTCCGCCGCCCACATTTGCATTCCCACTTTGGCCGTCTGACCTTCTGTGCGCTGGCATTAAAAAGTCAGAAGTGGCAGCTCAGACATTCCACGGAAAAGGACGGAAAAAAGTGGCAGCGAAACACTCGTTTCATTCAGTTACGGATATGTGAGCATTGCGCATACGACGCGTTGTACACTCGTGCCACCTTATTTAATGCATTTTTCAACTAACATTGACTTCGATTAGCTTGCTAAAAAATTCATTAAAAACTTTTAGCTGCCAAGACAGCAGCAAAGCAGCAGCAGCAGCAGCCGCTACACAGCAACCAGCATCCAGCAACTAGCAACTGGCAGGCGGGCTGAATATTTTATAAACTGTCGTTAGTGAAAACTCACTCCGCCCCGCTGCAGCCTTCGGTGGATGCTGCTGCTGCTGCTATTGCTGCTGCTTCTTCTGCACAAGCAGAGCACACAATTTGTTGCAAGCGGGATAAAAATCAAGCAAGAAAAAGGAAGGTAAACGTGCTGCAGCGCAGAAAAAATCAGGCAGTTGGCCAAGATTGAGACTGGGAAATAGATGCTCCTGTTGATGGCGACGTCTGAACCCGCAGGGAAAACGCAGTGGCAGTGGCAGGAGCAGGAGCAGTAGCGACACTAGAGGAGCAACAGCAACTAATAGACAGCGACGTGGCTGTTGGGGATCCTGGGCCCAAGATGGATGACAAAATGTTTGGCCAAAGTATTTATGGGGGTGAACGGGTGCAGAGTTGCCGGGCTGAAGAAAAACGAAAGAGATGGCTGGGTGGCCGGGTCAGGAGTTGAGAGGTCAGCCGGTTGCAGTTGTCAGGTGCAAACGTGAGTCCGCTTAGAAAATTGCCAATGTGGAAATCAATTTCATCAATTTTCCCCAGCTATTCCCTTGGAGCGGGTGGTAGGAGCTTTGTCTGCCCACCAAAGCCCTTTAAATGGCATCAAATCGCTTGCGACCCGAAGTTTCAATGGCTTAGGTGAGTGTAACTTTAATGAAAGCCAAAGGGAGATTTATTCGCCGGATTATTGCGAGCCATATATGCGATGAATGCTATCAAAAGCTGGTAAATTGAGCCACAGTGAAGTGAATAATCTCTGTTAACTGTAGCACAGATATTTTATAGTTTTAATTCAGATTTTGGGGAAAAATTCGTTCATTCCCCAAAGCAATCATATGTTTCCCGGACCCTCAGAGATACTCGCACCTTGCCCGCAGCCTTTCCATTCATATATCTCCCAGAAAAGCTGTCACAGCGCGCCAGGGTATCTCCAGGGTATAGCAGGTGGGCCAGCATACTTAATCATTTCGAGCGAGCGGAGTGCGGCTCCCTCGACTGATTGAAAATGAGGAAATTGCTAAATGGATTTCGGCTGCCTTTGGGTGCTCTAGGCATTCTTGTGCGCCTTTGCCGCCTTTTTTTTCGGCCGCTCACATCAAAGGGGGCGCACAAATCTTTTCCAGCAGACTGAAATTGTGTCTTAAGCTCGACTCAACATGCATTAGCAACACGCTGGGCGGGGCCAAAGGGGTGAAGGGCCAAAGGTTGCCCAGCCTGCCGAGGAGCCAAACAAAAGCGGCTTTTGCAGTTGTTGCCACAGTTGAATTCGGCAACAGGAGCGGAAAAAAACAGATAGAGATGGGCTGAAGGGAAAATGGAAGACAAAGCCGTTACACATGTGTCAAGGTAATAACGCTGCCTGAGCCTGAAACCCGGGAAATGTCCCCTGACTGTATTCCCATAGCCTTTCTACAACTGAGATTGAAATAATAGTACTAACTGAGTTGGAATTCCCTTTTTAAGTTATTGCAGGTCTATACAAATTCAAACACTTTGTACCACTTGAAGTTTATCAATCAAAATGGAAACGTTTCATTTACCACGCGAAATTGTTTTGAAAAAAAGAGTAAATCTATTTTTATAAATTCAAAATCTTGATTAATCCTTTAAAGTAATATATTCTCTGCCACTGTGTGGTGGCCATCTCTGTCTCTCGACAGGTGTGCACAATTTCCCCTTGAATCTCAGCCAGCTTCGGAATTACCGGATTGGGCCGGGCTGGGGCGGAGGGGGCTAAAACGGGTTGAAATGGGCTGAGTTGAATTGGAACCCTAAGCCCCGAGCTGCCCATTCCCGTAGTGTCACATTTTTAGCCCTTTTCTACGTGCCCAGACAATGGCAAAAGGGTCAACACTATTCCGGGACCTGTATCTCCTCCCGTGGGGGTTCCCTCCCATCTCCTCTATCCCAACAATCCCTGAGACCTGAGCTTTTGCTTTTGGTGCATGTTATTGGCCAGGCAGAAGCTGTGTAAATAGTACTTAAATCCCCTGCATACTCTACGCCTTCTCGTCTCCTGGTCCCTGGTTAAAATTTTCAATCCCGGCCAGGACACTAAAGTGTTTGTGTTATAAACAGAAATCAAGTTTGGGGCGGAATTGCAATTTGAATTGTGTGATAGATTACAGAGATTATGGAAGGGCTGCCGAACGACTCGAAAATAATTTGTAAATGGATGGATTCAAACACAGATTGACATGGTCAAACCAATTTGCAATCCCCCGAACAATAATATTTCTCACATTCCGATATTGTGCCTCGGCATTGGCATTTAAATTCGAAACTTTTGCCCGACAATGTGCATTGATTATGCAACACAATCAGTGTGGGCAGGCCAAAGTTCGGGCCTACCTGAACGAATCGAGAACTACAATTAAGTGGACACAAGGGACGTGCATTGTTGGAAACATTTTTAATTTAAAATATTCGGACCGGTACCCGGAGCAACTGCCATCAACCGCATTTTAGCACAGAAATATCAATTTAAGAAGCAGCAAAGGCAAATGGTAAATGGGATACGCTCGTACTCGTACATTCCGGCTGAACAAATGCAGTGCTGCTGTGAATATCTTTGGGGATCACGGCGTGGACCCCTCAACACCCGGTTTATTGATTGTGCATTTGAATATTTTATTGCATTGTTCCCAAAAGCCGCAAACTAAGTTGCAAATAGAAGATGCCTATGTGAATATTTTGCAGTATTTTATGGTTTTTCGCACCATTCAATTGAAGAAACGGCACAGAATGGGATAACTTTGCCAACGAGTTTTGGCAGAATTTAAAAGCAATAATTTGCTGTGTGCGTGTGTGTGCGTGTGTGTGTGTGCCAATGTGGATAGTTTAATTAAAATTCCCATTCACGACGCACATTCTTGCCAAACATTTTTGCCAGCTTGCCGTAACTCGTTCTGTTTGCCAAAGTAATCAAATTATGCTCCATGCAAAGCTCCAGAAATGGTTTTTATTGTTTTCGAGCAAATTCCTTTTAAAAAGATAAAAAGTGACAACGCCAAAGGAAATGGGTAAAATAATAAAATAGTGTGAATGCATTTTCCTTTCAATATTTCAGAAAACCGTATTGCGGTGTTTCTAACAGCAAAGAAAAATGAAATACTTGGGGATTATATTTGCTGACAAAAAGCCTTGGAAAAGTCGCAAAAAGTGATGGCACACAGCCCTGCCATTGTTTATTAACAGGAACTAAATAGATATAAACACAGCTAGCTTCATTCACCCATGCCAGTTGTTATCCGCCAAAAATAAACCCACAAGGCAATATTCAATTTCAAACTCTTGTAATTTCAGCTCAGCAACCTGCGGCAGAATAACATTGCCTTGATGTTATATTTGAATGTTAACAAGTATTTTCCTAATTAACTAAAAATACAAAATACATGTGTCCTGGAGAATATATTGCATTTCACAGGAATTCCTTCTGCCAGCAATACTCGTAATTTCAATCCAGAGCGGGACCACAAGGCGTATGCGTTATATTTAGCCCTGCAAAGCGAAATGAAAACCTCAAAATGAGGAAAGTAAATATTGCAACGCGTCTTTTACCAAAAACATTTGACAGTAAATGCCATCTAATCCGGCAAAACGCGCAGCACCAGATCAAAAATTCACCGCAGTACCACGCGGCGTATGCGCTATATTAAGCTTTTTTGCCGTAATGAAATCTCTTTTATTTCGCTCTGGCGTGTGGCTTTAAGGTGGGCGTGGCATAGCCTGCACCGCCCCGTTGCCGCTGCCGAGTCGGCAATTAATTAATGCTCATTAGTGGCGGAGCAGAGTCCCTGACAGGACGAGAGAGAGAAACACAGACACAAAGGGCGACGCATAAAATTTGATAAGCATTTAAGCATGTAACTCTGCACTTCCGTTCCGGTGTGTATTTTGGTGTGCGATAGAGGGAGACACGGAGCGACAGTCGACTAATGCACAGGCTGCAATGATTTATTATTAGGTGGCTAAATTATTCACGCGCCGCTTTTCGGTGGCCTGCGGGAGACGGTGGGGGCCGGCGGGGGAGCGCAAATAAAGATTAATGATGGTGCTGCTGAATTTTTGCACGCCCCGGCCAACCTGTCAGCCCTGTCTATTTAACTGTCTAACCCGAAACTGAATCTGCAGGACTCGCATCCCCACAGCTCTGTTGTTTTTGAAGGCTCCTTTGTGCAGATTTCCGCATCCATCGCGCACCATATTACATTACATTCCACATGGGGCAGCCTCGTCATCATTCGCATCGTAATTCAGTTGTGCGTGAAATTTATGCATACGTGTGTTTACTTATGTATGCGTATTTATATATGTGTGCTTGTGGGTGCGTTTTTCCGCAGATGCATGTGTGTGTGTGTGTGTGTGTGGGTTGCCAGAGCTTTTCCATCTGGCTTTTCACAGTTTGTTTTTGATCCACGATGTTTCATTTACATTTTTCCCACAAACCTTCCGTCCCTCCTCCCGGACCACCGCCTTTGACGGTTTTAGTCGCGGCTCCTAATTCCCATTAGAGTGGAATCGGGTTAAAGGTGAAAGGTTGCTATAGGAAGGGGTTAAAGTCTGCGGTCTGCCATGGCAACTAGCTTTTAAAGCGCTAATTTGCAATGCATCTGCATCTGAATTAAAAGTTGCGAGCCCAGCTTCGTGTTAGATGTTAAATTAATAAATAGAAGATAAATCGTACTTAAATGCAACAAAAAAGGTCTTAACAAGTAAGACCGATTAAAGTCGAGTGTTTCCACTATAAAACGCGGTTTTCAGTTTCCACATGATTGGTAGAACATGAATAAACATTGCAGATTAGAAGTGCGCGGCAAGTTTCTATGGAGAAGCTTGTGAAGGCATCACACTTCTGTCATTTTGGGTGTAACTATTTTCACAATACAGATAGATATTGACTCTACCAAAGTAGTTTCCGTATTCCGTAACTCTAGCGTTAAAATTGTGGACGCCACAGAATTTCGCGGTTTGCGGGGGTGCAGGGTGTGGTAGTCGACTTTTAAAACAAACTTGTGCTGAACTGGTATCACAGAATTCTAAACATGCAATTAGTTTTTATTTATCGCTTATGGTTTCCAAGATCTAGGTGTTCATACGGATATACGGACAGAAGGACGGACGGGCAGACGAACATGGCTAGATCGTTATAAGAATCCTGTAAGTGAAATGTAGCCCCTGCTCTTCCATCAAATGGGGAGTAATATTGAAACTTAATTTTCACAAGCTGACAGCATATATTCTGGGTTATGGCTCCTGCAAGTGCCACAAATGCGTCGATAGACGGTCTTTTGCAGGCAGCACTGATAGCCAACAATGATACATTTTATATGCCAGGGGGCCACACATAATTGCAAACAATTGCAGCTTGTAACTTGTGGGCCCGGCTCAGAGCCTTGATTTGATTTGATTTACATGCAACAATGAATCCCAGTGCATTTATGGCCCAACTGCAAATACAATAATTTTCAATTTAATTTGAAAAGTGTTTTGCCAGACTCGCAAACCGAATGGTAGCAGGTCCAGCAACAGCAACAGCAACAGCCATAGCAATAGCCATAAGTGAAGCTGGTATGCTGGCAATTTTGGCCAGGAAACTGGACTCACTTCTGACAGCGGCATCTGCCTCTGGCCTAAGCCTTGTAATTTTAATTAAGTGGGCCAGCCGGCTATCCGGCCAACTCCTTGGGATCCCTGGGATCCTGGCTAAAATATTCATGCATCTGGCCAGGCGGTTGATGATGATGGATAGAGGCAACTGACACACAGGGCAGGATTTGTAGCCAGTGTGATAAGTGCTGGGATTCTCGGCCGAATCACAGCTCAAAAGTTAAATGATACAGGCGGGCGAGCATTTGGGATTTTCTTATTAATTAATTAGCTGCTGCTGCTGCTCACCCTTCTCAGGCTCAATTTCTTTACCGGAGCTCTGTCTTTAATTATCCGCCCATTTGCTTGCGCAGTCAACACTTCTGCCTGACACCAAACAAAGAGTCTTTGCCTTTTGTTTCGCAGTTAATTTCGAGCGTCAAAGAACAAATTTCAGATGCATTTCCACAGCTGCACAACCAAAAGTGAACAACAACAGCCAGTGCACTGCTTTTGTTGTCCCACTCATAATGAGCTTCCGGTACCGCCCTGCTTGCTGCTGCTCGGTTGTTGAACAAATTTTGTAAAGCTCTTTGTAAGTGCTACACACTCTCAAAAAAAATATATGCAAATTTCCATACAGACCCCACCGCTCCACACCCCGGACCCATATGAGACACATTTGATATGCAGCAAACTCAATTTAACTCAAAACTCAGACCGCTGTTTATGTTTTGTTGGGCTCTTGTTCATTATGTATTTAATTATGCTTTTGTGCATTTAACAACACTCATGCACACACTAAGCCGCAAAAAAGTTTGGCTAGTGCAGGGAAAAGTTTCTGCCGGCCCCGCCCACACGCCCATACGCCCACGGGCACACGCGCCCACATCCGCCCTCAAAACTCCTACCCAAATGTCATTAACAATTTTGCAACGCTCCGGCAACTTGAAAAGTTTACGTGTAAAATAATCAAATTACAGTTTAATATTAAATTAAATATTTTTAAGGCCCAGGGTGCAGCAGGGTCCTAAATCTGAAACTTGAATGCCTATGAAAATAGAGGGGAATTAGAGTTTAGAATTAAATTGATCTGTTTTTGTATAGAAAAAAACAAACTCTTGTAATTGAATTACACACCATAATGCATAATGCTGTTTCACCGAAAATATTTCATTCAATTCGGGAAAAACATTTTATGATTACTAACGAGCACACATATGCTGGTTGGAAAGTTTTACATTGCAATTTATACAATCGATGCCGGAAATGGTGTATGCCATTAGGCAAATCAATAAATATTTGATTATAATTGTTGATTTGCAATTATTTGGTTGGTAATGAATAAATTACAATGCGCTAATCAATGTGTTCAACCAGAAATGTAAAACAACCAAACATAACTTGTCAAAAATGAATTATTGAATTTTATCCGATAAATAGAGGTTTTAATCGAAATGATTGATTAGGGCCAACATATTCTGGTTGCATTGTGCGGAGGAATTTCCACTCCTTGCCGTTGGTTAGTGGTTCCCCATCCCCGCAAGCACTTGGCAAATGCAGATTGCATTATTGGCCATTGTTCCAGGCATTCCTGGGTTCCGGCTGTGAGTTCTCGCTGTTTGGCTAATTCAATTATGCACCCGCCGTCTACGTGTGTTTGCTTTAGTTCCCCCACCTGCGCTGAAATGGCTGTGATGCCTATTACACACCTGTGTGCACACACTTCCCAGGCGCACGGACGGCTTGCGAGAACGAGTTTATAATAAGAATAATAATAATATGATGGTAGCATAATGCAAAAACATTTTAACATTTATTTACGCCGCGAACAGCGAACGGTGAACGGCAAATGGGCGGCCGGGCACGTAATGGAAATGAGTTAAAAAGGGTTGGCCTTTGGCTTCTGAAAACTCGCGCACGGAAAAGGCAGCTGGAAAATGCCCGCCTTACATACTGCTCGTGCCTGGAGTTAAAATGAGTGGCACTAATTTGATATGACACGAAATTAAATTTAAATAATTAAACGCATGCCTTTTGTGCTCATTTTTTGCAGTGCACCTCTCGTTTCCAATTAATTTCATATAAGCCTAGCTCGGGAAGGATTAAAAACAAAAGCGGACGATTGACCGTAATAAAAAAGGATTAAAAAAACACATTTTAATAAGCTGCCGATACGCTTTTTTATACAAAAGAGTTCTGTAATATGAAACCTCAAAAATACAAAGCTACCTGGCAATGCATTGCTATTATAGTTTTAAAGTCTTCCCTTTGTTTAAGAATTAATTTAGTGAAATGCGAAATGATTCCCCTAGGGCCCAAAATCACTTCACCTTATTTGAACGTAAACAAATAAACATTAGAGAGAGAGAAAGGGGAACTGGGAATGTGAATAATAAAGCACTTGTGTGCAATTATTTTGCCTCCGGGGGCTTAGCATACTTTTCAGCGTGCCAATTGGTTGCCGACAATTTGCAATTAAAACAAAAGCGTCGTATAAATGCGTATTTACTTAATGCGCTTTTAAATATTTAAATAGCCTGCGACAAATATGGGCGCGTGCGTTCCGGAAATTCCCACCGGCGGCAACGCCGGGGAAATGGAAAAATTTTCGAATCAAAACCAATAATTCAATGCAAGGGGGGATCTCAAAGACAATGCCATACTGCATTGTGCGTGTCAGGCTATAGATTTAATTAATGTTAACACGACGACTTTGACATGCACACAATGCAAATAGTTTGAGGACATTCCAGCCCAGACTCACTCCCCAGGACACAAATGCATGCGCAGCGAGTGACTTGGCCTGCTGATGACTGACAAATTGAAATGGTCGCTCTTGGACGTTCCAAGGGACTTTGCATCGATATATAAGGCTTTAGTATACCACTAAATACACATAGATGTATGTATTCGTGTCTGCGTTTAGTACATTTGCTTAATGTCTCTTGTCCCACAAACACGCAGGACGCACAGGATCTAGGACAATGGATGGGGACGGAGACGGCCATAAAGGATGCAGGCACTGGGAGGCCGCTTGTCATGTCAGGTCTGTGCAGCTGCCATTTGGTTTGTTGGCACTCAAGTTGACTGGCCGGGTTTATTGTAAACATGTGTGCTAACAACTGAGGATGTTTAAGACAATAACACATACGCTGGCAGCTCCGCAGACTGCCACCCATTAAAACTGTGATTTAGTGATTTTCCGAGACCCGACTAGGATGCGACCAACTAGAAAACCTCATCAAAGTAACTGAGCAAACAGGCAATGCCATTTCGAATCTAATCTGTTCAAGTTTTATTTGTTTAAAAAGGGTCAATAACTTAACAAGTTCAAAGATTAATGTACCGAAAAGGACTACCCATAGTTTTAGTTTTGAAATAAGTATTGAATAATTATTTAAAATATGATCAAGTTTCGTAATCCCTATGTATTGCGAAATGAACAATTTCACCCTTATTTAATACATTTTAGTGGCAATATCATCCAAATTCATGGCCAGGAACTTGATTCAATTAAGCCCATGAACCTCTAGTACAGAGTAGGATTTATTTCCACAAACAGGTCACAGCCAGAGCCAAAGTTTCCATACCAAACTGCCCCCCGGCCCCTATAAAATTCCAATTTCGCCAATCCACTTTGATTCTCTTTCATAACTTTATGTGCGCGCCATAAATTTCGGGCAGAGCCCCTAAATTAATTGCCACTGAGTTTTTAATTAACTAAAACTAAATTTCCTCCCCGTCCCCGGATGGCGACGTGCAATTTGCTGCCGTTTTTGTGCGACGGACACGCGCGCTGGCTTTTGTATTAATAGCTCGTAAAGATAAATTTCCAAAAAAAAAAACAAAAATCTAATTGGTTTATTTGTCCCGCGTAAAACCAGAACCAGAACCAGAGACACAGAATCAGGGTTTTGGCCAGAACCAGCAGCAGGAACACACTCCATGGCAACAAATTCTGCGCTGCATGAGTTGGCCAATTAAAGTGCAAAACAATAGCAAACAGATTCACATAAATAATGTGGAAAACTTTTTGCCAGTCAGGTTGATGGGCGTTTTTGCGCTTAAATCCCCACGATTCGTTTCGTTTCGTTTCGTTGCGATTCGTTGCGATTCGATCCCATTCGACTTTTACACAATTTTTCAATTTCATATTGCGGGATTTTTCTCGTTGGCCGCTTTTCCCGCTGATGTCATTGCGCGCCACGAAGTTTTACTATTATTGCTGTTGCTTTTATTGCCGACTAAAGCAAAGTGTGTTGTCATTTATCGATTTTATAGCAACCGCCGAGTGTGGTTTTCCCCGCCCAGCCCCTCGACGCGTTCACTTATCGAATGGCAATATCTATATGGACGACGCCCCTGTTTGATTTGCACGCATTAAACTGTAATCTGGTCAAGGTTTATATGGTTTCGTTGCACGAGTACGAGACCAAGTGAGTATTTGCCGTGCCTCGGTCCGGGATCATCGTCAAATGTTTTGTTTATATCGCTTGGGCGCGTTCTGGTATCCATTTACGAAATAAATTCGCATGCTTTCCGAGGCGAGAGCCAGTATTTTGATTGATATTTCGGTTCTATGATTCAGCCGAGGAATTCCAGTGCGAGATCATCTGTTTACGTTCAATTGACGGGTTGGGTGTATCCAAGGTGCTTCAGATTTAAGAATTCAATGAATTTTAATGAATTTATATTGCTGCCCCCAAGAGGATGAGGATAAATAAATCAAACACGCATTTCAGATTATTTTCGATTCGTTTCATTTGTTTGTTCTTGGCCTTAGAGATACTCGTCGTTGGCCTTCTTATTCAATACGGTTTGTTTGTGCTTTATGTTTCACATTGAGATTGGTTTACACAAAGGATCAAGTACGCACATTTACACACATTTAAAAAATAAGTTAATTAGTTAACGTTACGTAGGTAGGTTTGTGTTTCGAATGCATAAATGCGAAAATACAGGAAAATCATGATACAATAAATAAACAATGTAACAAGTATACATATATTGTGTCCTCCGTCGTTTCGTTTGGTAATATGATTAAAAAATAAAGTTCCGTTAACACAGTTATGGAAAAAACGTTGCGATTCCCATTTACAACAGTACATAACATTCATATGGTATAGTATATGTATAAATAGATCCATAATAGGTATTTGCATGTATTGTAGTTAGATATATATCAACAATTGCCCAGGTAGCAAGTTTTAAGAGTAAACGTAATAGTAACTACAGATAAAATATAAATTTGTTATGGTAATATAGAGTTTCTCTCCTCGAATCAATCCCTTTGATTTATACTCTTTCTATATCCTGTTTCCTATTCACATCACACTCTGTTCCCTTAATTTCCTCATCCTTCTTCTCTCTGTTTATAACAACAACAACTAGGGTTACAAATGGCACATACATTTCAGATCAATAAGCTTACATTTATAGTTTATGGTATTCATAATAGTTTTGTTTTCTTTGCTTTGCTTTGTTTTTGTTTTGTTCCTTTCTTGTTCCATGGACAATCGAACGAAAACACAAGTAAAAAGTTTCAATGGGAGCGTGTGAAATTTCATTTCTCAGCTCTCAACCAAATTTAAATTAAGTTTCTGCTCCTCCGGCTCTCTCTCTATGGACAACAAAAATACTCAGTATTATTGCTTTTAAGGCGGTGCCCGGAAAAAAACCCATTGGGCATCATCGAGTGTATGGACCCCAAAAGTGTCTTGGATCAGTGTTAACCATTTAAAGCACACGGCTCCAGGCCAAAAAAATTAACCAACAAATTGCCAAGAGGCAAGCGTCCGGCGGCAGCTCACTCCTTCTTGTTCAAAAAGTGCAGGACATAGTGCAGGACCAGGTCGTAGCAGTACTTGTACTCGGTCATGTTCTCCACCAGCTGCGGACGGTGCCGGCGCACAGTCTTGACCGCCTGAAAGACATCGACCTCGCCGTGCTGGATGACCTGCTCGATGCACGCATTCGCGGCACAGTAAACACCGGCCCGACTGCGACCATCGGGCGAGACAACGCACACGGGGCCGTAGTCGACCTTGTTCCGCCAGATCTCCACCATGTTCATCAGGTACACCAGCGAGTTGGTGGACGTGGGCACCTTGTGACCCATCGGCCAGCAGGTCAGCTGGAACAGTTGGACGGTTCGGGTGGGCGCCTTCACGCCGGCCATCATCTCCGTCAGCGAGACGATCTTCTTGTTGATCTTGAACTCCCACTGCTTGATGTTCGTGTAGCTCTTCGACATGGCATAGTGCACGGAGAACACGGGTCCGTACTTCTCCATTTTCGACTTGTTAGGCCAGAACGAGGGATACTGCTGCGACTGCGAGGGCGGCTGGCACAGGACCACCACGGCAGAGCACTCCTGGTCGTAGACGAGGCTCCAAAACTCCCCCAGCGTATGCTTCATGGGCCACTCGGTGACTATGTACTCCCGGGGCTTTGTGTAGCCATCCACGAACACCGAGTTGATGTAGTCCGTGAAGGCGTTACCCTGGAAGGAAGTCAGGTAGGGACGGAAGTTGTCGGGTGGCACG
Source organism: Drosophila ironensis (assembly GCA_021223825.1). Lineage (NCBI taxonomy): Eukaryota > Metazoa > Arthropoda > Insecta > Diptera > Drosophilidae > Drosophila > Drosophila ironensis. The sequence goes on along the minus strand of JAJJHQ010004446.1, from coordinate 371,989 downwards.
CACAGGACATCTCGGTTCTTCTCTCGATTGTCCGCTCGATGGCCTCCGGCACAATCGCCAATGGTAAACCGGGGGGTTTGTTTGCAGATCTGATCGTACTCCGCCTGGTACTCGTTCATCTTGGTGCCCGAGTTCCTCCGCGCTTTAGCCTTCAAGCGATCGGAGAGCTCCGAGACCGGAAACCAGGTCTTGCCGCAGATGATGTGCTCCTCCAAGGTGTCGTAGATGAACTTGTATTGCTCGACGTTCTCGACGAGTCCCTTGCGCGACTGGCGCAGCTTCTTGAGGTAACCAAAGACGTTGAAGCACTCCTCCTCCTCGGCGAGCTCCAAGTTGGCGTCGATCGACATGTATACACCCGATCTTCCACCGCCATCGCTGCAGTGCACCAGAATGGGTCCGCGCATGTCATCGCCATCCTTGATGATGTTGCCCACCACCAGACGCACCCTCCGCCGGAATTCGAGCAGGGCGTTGGAAAAGGGGCACGAGTGGGAGTACCACTCAGTGTAGTGGAACTGCAGGATCAGGCGCTCGTCCGTCACCTCCTGCTTCTCGTTCATCTTGTACAGGCGGAAGGTGCGGATGTGAAAGTTGGCCAGCTGCTCCTCCTGCACGATGTTGATGTAGATGTCGCCGTACTGCTCGTGCACCTCCATGTTGGGGGGCCAGTACTGGTGGCACATCACCTTGGCAAAGTCAAAGGTCTTGGTCAGCATTACGATGGCGCTGATGTTTTCCTGCCACACCATGCGCCAGTAGGCCTGCACCGTCTCCTCCACCGGCCCCTGGGTCACAATATATGCATTCGGTTTGAGCAAGCTGTCCACGTACGAGGCATTCACGTAATCGGAGTCCTGCAGGCCGCCCACCTTCTCCAGCACCACGCGATTGTAGTCGTACGGAATGCACTTGGGGTTCTGGTTCTTCTCCTGGTTGTTTTTCTTCATCGCATGCCGACAGGTGTTTGTCTCCACCTTGGCCGCCGTCTGGAACTCCAGCTTGTAGAGCACCGGAAACTTGCGGCGCAGGTCGCAGAGCTTCAGGAAGTGCCGAATGTCGATGGGCCCGTTGGGAATCGTCTTCGAGAGCGAGTTATTCTCGTCCCGGGCCTCCAGTTTTATCCGTTCGAAGGACAACAGCCCGCTGTTCAGCATGCTCAGCTTAATGGTGTTGGGTATGGAGACGATGCCTCGGCTCTTGCGCTGCTGCTTCTCCACATCGTCATAGCGGGCGGATGACCTCGACCTGTGCTTCCCAGCCTTGCCACCACCGCCCGCCCCATTGCCACCCCCGCTCCCAGTGGCCGCCGTCATTTTTGCACTTCCTTCGGATTTTCCTGCTGCTTCCGCTGGTGGCTTTTCCTCGTTTTCCGCTGCTGCTGCTGCTGCCTCGGATTTTCCCACAAGCTGCTGCGTTGTCATCATCAAATCACGATGCCAGAAAGTATCGTCGTCGTCGTCGCCGTTGTCGTGGTCGTAGTCGTTGTTTTATTTTGTTGGTTTTTGTTCGTACAGAAGAGGAAGTAGTCGATTAGTTAGTGCCACCACACACTTGCCACAGCATTTTCGCTTGCGTTTGCATTCCTCGCTTCGGGTTAGTACATATTGCATTCCAGAAAACTTATCCAAGGGGTTAGTATTCTAATCTGTTAGCTAATTTGTTCACCTTTTCGTGTGGATTTGGATTTATGTGCGTTGCGTTGCTTTGGGTTGCGCGTTCGGTTTTGTTATAAAAAGAATTTGTATTTCGTGTATAGACTCTGGGCTGCCAGCATTATTTTGTGTATATTCGTATTTTTCTTGCTTTTCCTTCCTCCTTCTCTCGCCTGGCTGTTCGCTTTTCCATTCACTTAACAACAACAGGCGCACACAGCGAACGAGGCGATTTTCAGCAGCTGCCTCCTCGTTGGGGCGAAAATCGTTCGGCGACTGAAACTGCGGCACCCAAAAGAGCCGATTCTCCCCGAAAACCCAGCATTTTCCTACCACAAGCCATTGGGAAATGCTCGCCGCGAGAGGCCGGAGAGAAGCCGAGAGCGAGCCCGAGAAAAGCCAGCGAGAATTTTCACCATGGCCCATGTGACTGGCGCCACTTTTTGGGTGACAGCGGTGGGGCGGGTATTTATAGCTAGCGCGGGCGGACAGCGCTAAGTGGCCACAGTGGGTTAACGATTGTCATAAAATAATATATTGTTGTATTTATTCTACCTATAAAAATCTATAGAAATACTTTGGAAAGTCCGTTTTCAAAAAAAAGTCTTAGGATCAATCTATTTTCACTAAGAATTCATGTAAAAAGTTTTTGAAATGCTTTACAAAGTATCTATGAGTATTTTAAACACTCTTGCCATATTATAGATATTAAATTTTTGAAATTTTCAATTTTTTCAACAGTTTTCCTTATACCTTCATCACTGTGCAATTCACCTTATAGTATGAATGAAAATTTCGATTTTCCCATTGCCTGCTCGTTTCAACTGCGGCGAAATTTTCCATTTACCAACACCACAGTGTCAGCCTTTGCTCTCAGCTATTTTCCTTCTCTCCCGCTCCTGGCGCCTGCGCTTTTCCGAGTTTTTCACTTTTCATTTTCGATTTTCGTTTCTCGTTGGCGCTGCCTATTGTTTTGAGATGTGTAATTGAAAATTCCGCAGGTTAAATGAGGAAGTGACGTTGACGATTCGTCGCTCGAATTTTGTTTTCCATATTTAATTGGCGGCGGAAAAGCGAAAGCAAACAGGCCGAAATATATCATTTTTATGCATAAACAATCGCGGCCTCAGTTAATTTACATTTCCTGCTCGCAAGCAGTCGGCCAGCCAGCTGTGATGGTTTGTTGATATTGCCGCTCATTGTTGTTATTGCGGCTCTCTGTTTTATTTTGTTTTTAGCATTTCGATATTTCGATTTTCTTATTTTTCGGATGAGTGTGTTTGGTTTGCTGCATATTTGTGTGGATTTTATTTCCGCATGCACTTTGGCTGCTGTGCGATGCAAATAGCACTTGGCACTGGCCCACGGAAAAGAGGAAGCGGAGGCCCGTCGGGCAGTGCCCATCAAGAACAAATTTCAATTCGGTTGCCGTCGCCGGGCCGGTTGTAGTTGCTTGTTTGAACCTCATCATTGGGGTGCGAGGTGCTCGAGAAAATTTCGAATTTCAAAATAATTACACGCGAATCCGACACGAGTTCAAAACAATGCAAAAACAAACACGGCGAGCGCAAATAAAAGGCATTTGCATTTAAATAGGTTCTTGTGTGCTGTGTGCGTGCCACTAACTGCAGCGGCAGAGGCGGCAAAAATTTGATTAAATTTTGTTTGTCATCTGGCCGTGATGCTTGACATCATTAGGTTTGATGACCTCAACAAGATTGAGAGCCCAGAAATGGGATGACTGGCACTCAAGTTCATAAACAAATGAATATCAAAGTAATGAGTTTTAAGGCACTTGAGCCAATCTTAAAGGCTATTTAAAGGTATCAGGCTTCAATATTAATCTTTAGTGCAGCCTCCATGGTTGCTTGAGCATGAAATCACGGGCAGCTGGTCCTGCTCAGCCCCATCTTCATCTGATTATACAATATCCCTATTTGCATACAGCCAATTAGCAGCTAACCATAAAATCGATGCCTCCAACTCTCGGATGCTGTTTAGCGAAAATCCATAATGGATTCAAGTGCGCTCAAGCAGCCGCAGCTTATGCCCCATTAATTCCTGGATTCCTGGCCGCAGGAACCCAATCCGTGGGCTGGGGCGGCCTAATTTAATATATATGATTTGGGGGTGAGGTCGGTGGGTCACACGAAAATCCCGCAGCAAAGCCGCTCGCCAATTGTAAACTGTAGTAGGCACCTAATTTGCGAACTGTTGAGCCATTAGAGGGCACACAAGGTGCCGGCCCGCCAGATCCTCCGTCGACTGCAGCCCGAAAACACCAAACCCGAAACCCACGCCCAGAAAGGGCACTTAAGTACATAACTACCCTGACACAACAGCTCTGCACGCATTCATTGTCCCCCGGTGTACAGGGAAAAATAAGTGGGTAGCTTTAAAATAAGTGGGTACATCATATTTTAAGTATAAGCAAGGAATGTGTCAGAAAATAGTCAAGACAGAAAATAGTCTTAATATTATCCTGTGAGTTCTATAGACCTTTTATATATGTAGTTTAAAGTTTCGCATTGGCTTTGGAAGCTGCAGCTATTGCTTAAGGTGTCAGATAGCTTTGTTGAAGTTTTTCTCACACTGCACGCTTCCCCGGCCCCATTTCCCCGTGCACATGTTTATGGCTAAGCCAACAAAGCGTTGACTGCGGTTGACCGCAGTTCCTCGCACAATGAAGTCTGAAGGAGCACGCCAATGGCGGGCGGCAAGACGAGGGATAAGGGCCAAAAAGGACGCCTCATCAGGCGGGGCGGCCAAATCCCCATGTAAGCCCCCACAAAGGACAGGACAACCCTCGTCGGGCCGGGAGCGTTCGGCTAATTAGCATTAAATCAGCTGCGACTGCGACTGCGGCTGCGAAAACGTAACGAAATAAGTGTACTCACCTTGCCGAATATGGTGAGGCCGCCGTGCTTCATGTTAAAGGTCGGCGCGTCCGCATAACTCGAGTCCGCCCAGGGGGTGTGGCAGGTGGAGGTCAGCGTCATGTAGCGCACACCGATGGCATACAGGGTGCGCAGCACCGCCAAGGATCCGCCCAAGGAGTGCCCTCCCTCGACGCCGGTGAGGGAGCAGAGCTGCTGGTTTTTGTGCGCCTCAATTATGTCTGCAAGCAGATTAAAAGCAATGTTCCAAAACAGATTACATTTTGGGCTCTAACGTTTGGGGAATAAGCGAATTCTTATCCCACTAATTGTTAGTTAGTTTCCCTTAAGATAGACAGGCAGGGAATTCTTATTACACCTCTAAATCTAGCATAATAAATGCTTTTACTTGCAGCTTTATATTTTTGCTCATAAAACCATAATGCGATGCACCTAGTTACCTTTAAATGAATAAAATAAAGTATCCAAAACACATTCTGATTATTCATTTATTATATATATAGAATTCTAAGTGTTCCTATTTCAGTTTCAATCTGAATTTGTTGCTCATAAAACAATGCTGAACTTTTCATTTATTTACCAAACTAATATTAAAAAGTCATTTCTAATTTCTCGCCCGGAGCACAAGTACAAATGGAATGCTCAAATGTTTTTCGGTTTTTGTGGCCGACTGGCAACCGAAACTTCAAAATTTCCCTTGGCTTTGTTTTTTCGGGCTTCTGCTTCTTGCTGTATTTTTTTGGCCAAGAGTAACATTTGTTGTTCTGTGGCATTTGCTGTCATTTGCTCGGCTGCCCCCATTCAGTAGTCTCAGTGCAATGTGCTGTGGCTGGTATTTGGTCCTTGGACCCGGGGTGCCCTTTGTAGTCCTAAGTCTCCTTCTCCTGCTCCGGCACCACCTCCTCCTGCTGTCAGTTTATCCCTGACTGCCAGCAAACCAAACAGCATTTCGCTGTGCCATGCAATATTCACGCTTGTCTTGGCCAGCGGAGCTTTGATCTGCTTCTTGTCATTTTATTCTGCTGCCAACTTGTGAGTACTTGTCAAAATACTTGTGTGCATTGTTCATTCACTCATTACCATTGTTTTAAGCCATCCAAGCTCATGCAATGTTTGCCATTCCGAATTGCTGGCCAAGCTCGTCAAGGGGACTCAAGTGGAGAGCTATGCCAGAAACTTGACTCGATGCGAGTCAATGCTGGAGTTTAAGTGATTGCGGAATAAGTGTTTTCCTTGCAAGATTTTAAAGAGTCTCAGTGATTTCAAAATAAATGTCAGATTTATAAGACATTATTACGTTCCAAAACGAATGGTTTAATTAATTGAAACCTTCAAATTTGATTTAATCATTTGTTGCCTCATTGATACAAAAAATATACAAATATATTCTCGCTCCCCCAAAAAAAGAGGGAAAAAATTTGCAACCGATTGCTGTGTCAAACATTGCCATTTTAATGGCTTTGTCAATCAATTCCCAGTGAGCAATGAGCACTGCCATTCGGATTTATCTGCAACTAATTGGGGAAGCATGTTCTTGGTCGGAACCCTTCGCATTCGCAGTCGGACCCCAAAATTTGTTGTCCCCAACTATTCAAATCAGGCATTTTGTGTGCCCAATTTTGATAACGTTTCCAATGTGTCGCCCCCGCATACGGGAGCACGGATTTTTCGCACACAAAAAGGCAAACGGAAGGCGGGTTAATAAATTTTCCCACATAACGAAGGCCAAAGGCATTATTTGCTGTTGTATCTGGGTATGGGAAATGTTCAGACTGGAAAACTGGCAACAGGAAAAGGACTCAAGACACATACCGGCAAAGTTTTCATGGCAATAAGCAAATAAGCTGGCCAAAATCAAAGGCAGCCGTGGAAGAAAAGGAAGCAATGCCATGCACTGTGAAAATTTCCGTTTGTTTCAACAAAAATTAAGTGAAAATAACAAAACCTTGATGTAGAATCGAGTACATAAAAGTCTATTTGAAATCGTGTTGGATTCAGTAACATTCTTAATACATTTAGGGGAAAGGTTATTAATTTTTTGCCGTGTTACCCGAGTTCTACCTTTACATTTCTGCACATTGTTGGCCAATGCCGAAATACCTGCCACAAGAACCTGGTCGATGTCGGAAACGTCGTAAAACCCTAAAATATGGAGCAAATAAACAAATGTACCCGGGAATCCTTCTCGGAACGTAAAGGCAAACCGAAGGCACTAAAATGCGCCACGTGAGCTGAAGTTCAATTTCTGTGGCCCAGGCCTTTGGCATTGGCTCTGTGCTCCTGCTGCATGTAATTGTCTGTGACTCGGGGCCCTAGGTCCTTGGTCCTCGATTCTCCGTTCTCGGTTCTCGGTTCGATTTCTGGTGACCAGGGCCGTAATGTATAATAGATGGCCCCCTCCGTTGTATCGGATGCGAATTGAGGCAATGGCAGCAACCGAAGCCCCTGCCTCTCAATCTCAAACTCAAACTCGGGAAGGGCTCCAATACATTTCAAAATGAAATCCCAACCAAATGCCACTTGACGCAATAAACCAAAAGCAATAGCAATGGCAACAGCAGCAACAGCAGCAGCAGCAGGAACACAAAAGGGGACCTTTGAAAGCAGCAGCAAAATGAATCCAATGGAAGCTTAGATACCCTGGGGCAAACATCAAATAGAATTGGTTCTAAGCAGCTTGCAGGATATTGGCAGCTCTAGCAATTCGGGCCACAATGGAACTCTTAACTAATAAATATGAATTTTAATGTAATATGCTCATGAAAATCTATGGGAACTTCAAGGGATAAAGGTATTTTGATTTGAAAACAAAACTAATTACGTATTTCCATTGAAACTAAAACGTGCAAGCCCCTTTTCAGGGAAGAGCACTAATGCTTGAGCTTTCTTTCCGCTGCTGCAGAATGCAATTTTCTCAATATCCTTTTCCCGGGCGGCGGCTCCTATTCTTCGTCCTGCTGTTTGTGGATTGCGGTGTGGAGCAGTGTAAATTGAAGTTTACACATTCGCAAGGTGAAAATTGAAAATTGCAAATAAAAACGATTCGCACATCGGGAGTGCCAAATGTAAAGTAGCTTCTGGCAGGTGACAGGCTAAAGGGACACTGTCACCCACAACAAGGATGTGCAGGATTTGTGCTGTTCTGCTTATGGAACGCTCATTTGTTTTGTTGTCCATTGGGGACAGGTAATAGAAACAGCACTGGGAGAAATACCTAAACGTTTATACGGAGAATAACTTGGGCTCGAAAGGAATGAATTAGATATTTCATTTGGAATAGGAGCATGTCTTTTACGGACAAGTTATGGACAAAGTTTCCGTAAGTTCTTATGGATTGCCTATTGGAATTCCTTTTTAAGGACATGTTTCCTGCAGTGCGTACAAGATTGAGCATCGTAATAGGACCTCCGCTCGGACATGGAACGAACGAGAACCTGAAACCTGCAAACTGCGCTCCGCATCTGGATTTGGATTTGGATTTGGCTCGCTTTCCACGGCGGGCTGAGTGACGTGGCCCGTCACTCGTCGCGTTGTGTTTCGGTTCGTTAGGTTTGCATTTTTTACAATCACTTTGGCAGCAAAAGCAGCAGCATCAAGGAGTTGCCGAGTTGCGGAGCTGCCGAACAGGACCCCAGCAGGACCAATAGAATACAGGACACGGCACCAGGGGAGTGGAAGTGGAAAGGGAACAACACGCCCTGCTGCATTTGCTCAATAGTCACTTGGATTCGCATTTTATTTACACGACATGTGAGAGTAAAAGAGCGAGTGAGCGGACACAACAATTTCAACTGAATTTATTTGCAGTAGTTAAAATAAAATGCTCGGTTTTATTTTATGCAGCGGCAGCTGGGATTTCACAAAAAGCTAAGGGCCGCAAGCTGGGTAGGAAGTGGAGGCGGTGGCGGTGGCGGAGGCGGAGGCGAGAGCTTGTTTATTTGCCTTTTTATTTTGGTACTTTACCACCAAGGTAGGTCAGTTCCCTTTTTCCCAGGCCAGTGTTTTCCTGCCGCCGGTTTCGGTTTGATTTCTCCGATTCTGGGCCTTTGATTCGCAGCTTGTTTACAGCCGGAGAGCTCAAAGGGGATTTCGTTTGATTTTACATGGAAATGTTGCCTGGATTTGTTTGGCAAGTAATTGCAATTTTATTTTCTCCCAAGAAAATAAATCCGATAGCTTATCATAATTTCGATGCAGTCCCAGGATTTTCTTTGAGCGAGAAACCATTGAAACTCATCAATATTTTCATTTCATTTGCAAATCCTTTACTTAGCACTTAATTCACCCGTTGTCTTGCTAATCCCCTGCCGATCCTGCAATTTTAATCAAATTTATTGCTCAATTTGCCACTTCACTCGCCTCGCTCAATCCAATTTCCTTGACACACAAAGCACAACAAAAAACGCATCAATTAAGAGGAAAACTTTCTGCTGACTGCAACAGAGACGTTGCAAAAATAAAAAAGTGAAAAAGAAAAGCCCGGCCATCAAGGAGATTGGCAAATTGCTCACTCTGTTTCGGCTGCCATGTTTGCACGGATTCCAAATTTTCTTTGCCCCTTCACCTGTCAAAAATATGCATGGAAGGCCTAGTCACAGGTCGGGACACAACAAGAGTGTATAGTATGCGAGGGTTAACCCTTTCTTCACCCATCCAGATTGTGTTGTAATATTTCTTGCTAAAAGTTTTCCTCCTTCATATTTCTTGTTACTTCGCAATGATTTCCCCTAGTCATGATTTATTGACATTTCCATTTACGGCTACATAAATGTTTCAACGCAAATGCCGGAAACGATTTGTTGGTTTTCCTAGCATTTTTTCTCTGCCACTCGTATTTGTGTTTATGTTTGCGTTTGTGCCTTTTTGCCGCTTTGCAGCTGCAACACTAAAATATTGCCAAGATCCCAAAACCGAAGTGAGTGCAAATCAAAATGCAAAACGGAAAACCAACAAGGAAACTCAAATGCTGGCCGGGGAGTCGGAGCATAAGTCAAAAGTTGATACTTGCAACTGTGCTCGGTTGCCCTGTGCTCTTTGCTTGCTGCTTTCCACTTAGCTGGTTTCCTACACTTGAAAACAAATTTGGGAAAAGTTGTCACAGCAATATTTCAAGACAATTCTTCAAAGTACCAATAAGTTTAGAATTTTGAGAGTTTCAAAAAAGAGGCTGTACTTAAATCGTTACGAATCCTTTAATAGACTGCGTTATTTCCCCAAAAAACTTGTGATTAGTCACATGAATAATTGATTCAGTATTGGAACTTCGAAGAGTAGGGATTTTAAACAGGTAAAAACGATTTTAGTCGAGTGTCTCGACTATATATACCCGGTTCTCAGTTTCCACCTGATTTATAGAAATTATATTGTAATAGCATTACAATTGTGGACGCAACAATTTTTTGGCATTAACGCGGGCGGAACTGGGCATAATCAGCTGATTTTCGCAACGCAGATGGATATTAGCTCTAAAATTTTGCAATTAAAATGTAGTACCTGTAGAGTTTCATATGCAATTTGTTTTTCTATATATATTATACTCGTAATTTAGGTGTTCCTACGGACAGACGGACATACAGGGGACATGGCTGATTAAAAATATATATACCTAATGGGGTCGGAAAAGCTTTCTACTCCGTGTTACATACATTCCTACGATTTTAATATATCCCTTTTCTATTTAGGAACCGGGTATAAAAATAATATACCTCTTTTCATACTACCTACCTTATATCTTTAATTTCATTTTATAAAATGGACAGGAAAAGTAATCAAACTCCCGAGGTAAATAAATAATTATGGGTTTAAGAGCATAAATAGCTATCTATAGAGTTGCCATGCATTGGCTATGGTTATTAAAGTAAAGTAATTAACGAAAGTAACTTTACTCGGCTGAAATTTAGCCTGCATCGCATGAACTATTTTCTTGGAGTGCTCCGGCTTGTATTTGTTATTTGGCAGTAGACCCCTTGTGGCTGCCATCCTGCCCTGTAGTACCTTTCCCATTTTCCGCACCCCCGGCACACAAAGAAATATGAACTGTTTTCCTTTCGCTTAAACGAGGCCTTCGCTCCTCCGCCCACCCCGACAGACTTTTCAGCAACTAGGTGAGTGAGCAGCAAGCAGTCGCGTTCAAAGGAAATGGTGCAAAAATATGGCACGCGGTAAAAGCAGCTGCCGCCTCGAGGGCCGCCATCTACTCAACTGCTTTTTGGTAGCCGGCCAAGATACTTTTCATTTTCAGCTTTTCCAACTTTCCGCCCAAGACTCGCGAGTCAAAGTTTTCCGGCGTTCCCAAAAAAAATAACCAAATAGTGGAAAAAGGGCATTTCCAGCGTTCCCGGCATACTTTTGCGGGTCTCAGGGAGTTCTTGTGTTGGCGGAATGCCGCCTGCCAATGCGGCGTATGTGCGATATTTCGGTTAACTTGCCCCCACTTGAGCCACAACACTTACCCTGGGCCGAGGTGCAGGTCGTTAGCTGCGGAGAATAGCGATCCGTCAGTCGCTTGATCACATCAATCTGCTCCAGAGTCAGCTGCACGGCATCCCGATGCTGCGCCTCACAGGGGACGTAGGCGGCCCAGAACTGCAATAAGAATTGTATGGTTAGCACATTTTAAATTTTAATTTCACTCAACACAGTCCTCCCTCCGGCTGCCGCTTCATAAATAAACTCAAGCGAATCCCTAGAAGCGTAAGTTTCTCAAGAAATTACCAAAGATTTATTATCTTTTTTGCAAGGCTTTCGAAACTTTTTGTTAATTGCACATTATTGCGAGGAGTGATATACAAGCTTCTATAAACCGAAGCTCCTCAAGAGAGCGACGAGATATAGCAGGGGCAAAAACAAAAAAAAATAAGCAAAATGAAAACTGTGCAAAACAGAGCGGAACAGAACACGGAAAACAGTTTCATCACGTTATATCATTAAAGGAAAATAAAAGCACGTACGTGTCCCGATGGAACACAGGAGAACAGAGCGGAGCGGAACAGTGAAGCCCAGAAACAGAAGCCAGAATGAGGAACGAGCTGGAAAGTGGCAAAAAGCGATTCGGAAAAAAGAGCAATTAAAAAGTTTTGGCTTTTTGCTCGGCACACACACACACACACACACACACACACACACAAAAGTACCAAAAACAAGGAGGAGTTGAGGATGCCCCGTAATAAATAATTTTTAATATAAATTCGTGAGAGGCCTGAACCAGAAACCCGGAAGAAAAGCCAGGAAAGCACACCCTATTTCCCAAGACTCGGTTATTTTTTTTCGCCTTTTTATTTTCATTTTTGTGGTCCTGTCCATTGCTAAGCACGTAGTTTTAAACCATTGCTCGGCCGAGGAGGCAGTAAATTAAAAGCAAAACAAGCAACACTCCGAATGTTCATTTGTTCTGATGCCCTGGCCCCGGCGACGATGATGATGATAAAGTTTGGCGTAATTCATGCAGCTGGGAAAACTCTGTCGGGCTGGCCAGGTTGGCCCCGAAAATTTAGAGATGTGCATATGAAATATGTAAAACTTTTCAATAAACGAGTCACAGAAAAACAATTACGAGCTGCTGCAATTGGATTTGAGAGCGGCACATCTCTGGGGGGGGGGGACCACGTACGGGTTTGGGGTCAACTCGGTTGTTGGCTCTGCATTTGTGCAATTTTAATTGCACAACAGACGGGCCAAATTTTGTGGATTCCCTGCCACCTGTGTTCTCCTCCAAACACAAACACTGAACAATAACAGGGACAACTGCAAATTCCATTTGGACAGGCAAAGTTTATACCCCCGCCGCGCGCCGTTCTGGGCAGCCAGCATTTTCCCAGGGTGTGTTGATTTTTAGTTGAGTTTTTCGGGCAGCTCACTTATGCATGCCAACCACCTCCGCCTCCCCCTTAGGTTTTCCCTGGGAAATCCCCAAAAATGAGTGTTAGGTTCCGGAAAATGTGCTGCAGCTTATCGTGTGGCCAGCGAACGGGGATTCGAGAACCGAGAACGGAGAACCGAGAACAGTAGGGGCATTAGTTCAATTCGGGTTAATTGTATGGACCAACCAGGCAGAGCTAACTGTGGAGCTGTTCATTACCATTTGGGCCCATTCAGGTCCTAGCTTTCCCGGCCCAGGTTTACAGGTGCTCATTGGTTCCTGTTCCCCTGTGATATAATGAAACGCCAGGATAACTGATAACCATGCTAATGGCTGTGTTTGCATTCCGGCTTAAAAAGAAGCATTGGAAAATATGTGTCTGGAAAACCAACCGAAATACTAGCTCTTGAAACTATGTGATACTTAATTTGTATGAAAAATGAATCAGAATGCAGAGTAATAACAATTTTGGCTTACCTGCAACGTCTTGTTTATTGATAGAGTACATTTTTTACTCATCTTTGCAATAAACGTTGAATAAAGCAATTTTCATCAAAAGCTTTTCTTTTTTTCGCGTGAACGTTACCAGGTAGATAAGAAAAATGTCCGGTGTTATCGCAGAGGGAGACTTTTGGGTAAGAGCAGGTGAAAACGGGTAAAACTCGGTTTTTACATCCATTTTTCCATTGCTTTGTCCGCGTTATTTTCAACGCGTACTTTGCATTTCTTTGCCCCGCGTGTACCCTTTTTTTGCGAGGCACAGCGTTTTGTTTAATTTTTTTGTAGGGCAAAGCCTCTTAAAACATTTTCGTAGGCATTAAAAGGCTTTTTGTTCTAAGCCGGGTATGGGTGTGGTATACGAAATGTCTAAACGACCGTCTGGCTTTTGATTGAGGGCAACAGGTACAACGTGGCGTATGCGCGATATTATGCAGGGTTACACAAAAAAGTAATACAATTTCACCTTGAATAGGCTATTATGTTTGAAATTGCTACATTTTTGTTATACCTTTGAATTGGTTTTTATGAGTAGCCCGGCCAAGGCGGCGTATGCGCAATATTTTGAGATGAAAACTCAAATTGTTGGCAGTTTTTGGAAATATGAATAACAATTATTTGTGAAATTTATAGGGAAGTTTCGATTGATAGCAAATAAAGTAGGGATTGCGGTAATCCGAATTTTAGTTGAAGTGAAAAAGCATTTCCATGCATCCCCAAAACCCAAATATTTTCCACTTTTTTCCCCCAATTCTTCTCTTTGTTTGGCACTTTCCTGGCATTCTTTGCTTTCCTTCGCTGGAAGCAAAATATTTCATTTACGTTCGAGTCTCCAGCGGCACCTGTTGATGGTTGATGGCGGCCCCCCAGCGCCGGAACCCCTTCTATCAGCCGACACGACTTTAGAATGGCCAAGTACCTTTGTTTGTTGGTAAGCAAATGTGTGGAGGCTGCTCGGATCCAGCGACTTGGGGTGGCCTTTTGTGTATTTGGCTTTCGGTGGCGTTTCGCCTTCAAGTGTGTTTAAGCACGGCACTTTGCCATTAGCTCTACGTACATGCATACAGTCTGTAGGTACACCTGGGCGTGCGACCCCTGACCCCTGCAGTGCCGTCATTATCGCCATCATCATCATCATCAGCGTGGCCAAAGTGTCGTCAGCGTCTCGATGGCGTCGCCTTTGGTGTTTCATCCCCTCGTTTCACAGCCTCATCATTGGCGCCGCCGCCCCCCTGCAACAACCTTTCCGGATTCCATATTCACGCCCACATCCTGTGCACAAAGCATATTAATATTTAAAGTTGCTTGGCGGCAGAACCAGCAGCAACCGGAGGAGCAGCAAAACACTACCAACGGCGGAAGCCACAAAAACAACAGGGCCGCCAGGACAACAGCTCCCCGAAGGACAACATTTTGGCTTCAAGTTAATTGTGAATGTGACGTTGTTGTTGCGGTGGCGGTGGCTGCCCTCGTGATTTGTTGCCAATGGGCGGCACGTGTGAATGCGTTTATGCAGACCCAGAAAAAACGAAAATCTAAATATAGGATTTAATTAGGTACTATTTAGGGAGCAGCGCCATTATTAAAAGCCTCTGGGCCTTCATTATAATCAACATTAAGCTGCACAAAAGCTAGTTAGAGAAATACTACGATCAATATTCATAAGGTACGGATTTGATGATGAGATCCAAAGTTACACAACTAATTCCCTCTGTGTATTTGTTAGCATTTCTGTGGTTACTGGGGCCACATTTGTGCTACGTAATTTGGCAGTAACATTAATAAATTCAAGAGGCTGCAAAATACACAAGCCGATGCAACAGCAGCAGCAGCAGCAGCAGCGGCAGCTGTGTGGTCAAAAGTTGCCCTAGGCAATTATATTTGTGCTCGAAAATCCACAAGCACATATTGGAATGTGCATTCAAGGTCTAATGTTTAAAGTTCTGTCCAATTTGCGGCTAAACTTTCAATTTGAGTGGGCCACAAAATAATTGATTAGAATGCCGTCTAATGGTAATTTGCGGGCAAATTAATCAAAGTTTATCACAGCAATAAAATCATAAATATATGAATAAGCATTAATTAATTTAACGATTCGGAGACAGGGATCCGGTACATTTCGGGTGTCAGGTTTGTGTCCACTCCAATGCCCTTTGTTTGTTATGAATTTGAAATTGTTTCCGCCTTAGGGCGGCTTTGCTCAGATTGCCAGATTGCCCTGCGGCCTGGCAGCAGTGCATACCATACTATAATTGCGAGTACCGGGGAGCTTAAATCCAACACAGCTTGTGGCGAGTTGGAAAAACCGCAACTCCAACACCTTGCCACCGCTGGCATGCAACTGCAGCCACAAGGGGCACGTAGCACGAGCCCCCAGAAACAAATCCCCAAAAAAACACCAGACCCATCTTGGCAAGACAAAAAATTGTGTGGAGTTCTCTGCGGTCTCGCGGTGTTCAAGTCTGCTTCTCATTTCGGACCTGGGCTTTTCAAGTGGAGGTCAGCGTTGCTTCCGGGTGCTTTCCTGTGCTTTAGCCAGCACTAAATACGTTTTAAAAGTAAATATAAATTTCTCCGGCAATGTTGCAGCGAGATAAGCGTTATTCACCAAGGGAATACCAAATTAAAAGGCGTGGGAGGCGAAGATCAGATACCCTGCAGGGCTGTTTCTCTAGAATCTTTGAAGTCTAATAATTAACTATTGTGTTATTAACAGCTTAAATTATTCATTATCCAAGTAAAGAAGGTAAAGAAGCCTTAAAAAATTCTTCAATATTTAAATGCTATAAAGTTTCTAGAAACCCCTCACAGGCTTTAACAAGCCCCTGCTCGAGGGTATGTCAAATCCGAGGCAGGCTATAGAGTGCTACAGCTAGAAAACGATGCCGTGTCCTGCATGTCCTGGCCCAGATTACAGCCTCGTCGTCGACTGCTTGCGGCCACTTCCGCTCTAAGCGCGTCCGTTGTCCTTACTCCCTCCCAACTTCCCGGGCCCCTTTCCTGTCTGTGTCTCTGTGCCATTAGGATGACTCCCTCCTTGTGGGCCTGCAGCGGAGCCAAAGGACGAGGAAAAAGGATACAAGAAGCAGAGGAAAGTAGAAAGGAAAGGGAAGAATGCAGGCAGCGTGCAACCGGACAAGCGTAACACGACGTTTCCGTGTCCCGACCCCAAAAACAGTGGCCAACTTTCGGGGACTTCATGATGTTGCAACACTGCAGCCTGCTACCTGTTTTCAGCCCTCCACCTCCCACACAGCGAGAATAATCAGTTTGATTTGATAGTAATACTATTAAGTAGGTATTCATAAGTCTTGCCGTATATAAATTTATAATAAATTCTGTGCCATGTTTCTACAAAATTGGATGCTAAAATAGTTTCAATCGCTATAGAAATGCCATTGCAAAGGGCTTTGTTTCAACCCTTTCCGTTTCGTAACATGACATCGCCTTGGGCACCAGATGTTGGCTTTTTGGGGTGACAAAATGTTCCCACCCACAAAAGATTTTAGCCGTTGACGGTATAAACGTGATTTTAGCAAAATGCCTATTAAACCGAACTCCTCTGCTGCTGGCATACATGCGATATTTTTTCTTGTTTGGCATTCTGCTTTCATGAGGAGCATTCGCTGCACGTTTGGCATTTTGGGCAACAATTGTTGAAACATGTTGTCAACTAGTTAGTTGCCACGTTGTTGCGTTGTTGCCGCCTCTGAAACTGCTGTTGTCCCATGGTTAGTGGAGAGCGGGTTTATTGAGTTAACTTGTTGGTTGAGAATTGAGTGTTGACAAGTTTTCGAATCGGAGCTTTGCGAGCCAAAACCCCTGACATCGTTTGTGAAATTAGTTCAAAAAGAAACCATGCGAGTGTGAGAGAAATTCTGTCATATTCATAGCCAACTATCTGTTAATTTCAACCCCCAATTAGTGGCACACGCAGTTATTATTTTCCCCGCCCGGCAACCGGCAATTATGTCCGCAGCTTCAAAGTTGCACAATATTTTGCACACGGCTGCCGGAGTTTCCGCAAGGAAGCCGCGTCAACAAGTTCAATTAGCTAACCGGGGAAACCTGAAATTGCCGCAATAACTTCGCCACGTTCATCGAACATGAAAATCGCGAAGTTTTCCGTTGCAAGGTTGCAGCGAAAGGAAGATGAGGGCGGGAAAACACGGCGCAGCACGGAGATGTTGTAGCAGCTTAAAACGTATGCCGGCTGTGGAAAGTGTTAAGTTTTAATAAGCGTCGCGTTTAGTGTTCCATAAAAGCAGTCAAAGGTCTTCGGGGGATTATTACCCTGAGCACAGAAAGAAAACCCCGGGAATCCTAGAATCCTGGGTAAATGAAATGTCGTATACGCAGTATCAGGGCCTAGCGATTTTTCTGTGTGCATCTATTTATGATACACATGTAAGCGTGTACAGTCAACACTTTCCAGTGATTACAAAAGTCGAGAGGACTCAAGCCATTCGGTTGGGTAATTAAATTGAGTGCTGCATAATTTTACTGCGCGGTTGGCGGTAGTTTTGCTAGGCAACTTTTGTTGCAGTTGGCAAACTGCAATTACCTGTTAGCCCTCAACGCAAATGCAAACACAAAATGCAAGCAAATTTATGGGACTGCAGGGAGCAGAGTCGGTGTAAAATGCATTGGAAAAGTTAATTTTCATTAAGGCTGCTCGCTATTCTTCGCCTTTTCCCCCCACAAAGGGAAAAATGTTTCCCCTATAAACTACTGTAAACGTGAAAAATCGTCTTTGCGGCTTTCGCGGTCTTCCAAAGGAGAATGCAAAATGTATTCGGAGTGTATAAGGAGGAGTGGGTGAAATTCCACTGGACAATTTGAAATATTCAGGTGGTTTTGGGTTTCCCATTGATTTATGAACTTTGCTTAGGTTAAGCGATTTCCACGCTTTCGTTTCGCTCGCTCTCTGGCCACTTTGCCTCATTAATCTTGGTTGCTGGCCCCATTTAAAACGGCCCGTGTATCCAATCCCAATTAGTGGAGCACTTCCGAACAGTTTAAATGACAGTCGTGCCATTTGATTTGCCTACTCCACCCCGTGCCCGCATTTCAGTTTCAAATGAAAAGCTCACAATTCGAGCCGGTAATCGAACCATAAGCGAATCAATAACAGCATCAAGTGGATATCCTGAACCACTTCCAGCAGCTCGGTCGCTTGGCAAAAAATAATTAAGAGCCCCATCATCGCCAGGGCGGGGGTGAAGGAATCCCGACGCTGAGCTGCTCCCTGTGAGTGGCCCATAATTAATATCCTTCTTGGCAGGTTGCAGCGACTTGGAGCAAAAGTCGCCGGTTGCCTGGACACCGACTTGCCACCCGGAGATAAAATATTAAAATGGAATTTTCAAGGTGTGGCCAAACAAAGAAGTGGGTATGCTCCTTTTGCGAGAGATTTATGAAGCGAGAAAATTTATAAAACAAGCAAAGCCATTCCTTGACATTGTGATGATGTTTCGCGTTTCAGATCCATCCAACAATCGATTGATAAACGAAAGAGTGCTGGAATGGATACCTGCTATCCATCCCCATCAGTGTGCTGCAGGGTATCGACTAGCAAATTCGTTTTCAGGCTACGTGCGGCAATAATAATAATTCCAAGGGGTCGGAGAGCTGAGGGTTAGTCGGACAGGTGCAACCAGCTTACCTGCGCTGATATGCGTCCCTTCTTCAGTCGCGTGAGGTCCGTGTGACTCCAATGGCTGCGGCCCCAGGGCATTACATTGCGCAAATCCTCATCAAAACTGCGGGCAGAGGGAGAGAGGTTTCAGGCGGGATAATAACATAAATTGGTATTAAATTTTAATTGCATTTCTATGCAAGATGGATGCTCACTTGAAGTCGTTGAGTTTGTTGTGCAGGAACTTGCGTATATTCCAGGGTAAGTCGTTATGCCCGTCGATTAAAGGCACTTGATCCAGCAGCTGAACGGCCACTCGCAAACGCTCTTCAAAAGGTGCACCTGCAAGCAGGAATAATATTCCAAAGTAAGCGATTGAAGGGCTATTGGAACTTGCAATCATTCAAAAGGTAAGTGATGCCAGTGAATAGCTTTTTTTTCAAAATGATTTATTCGTCCGAATATTCATAGTTTAAAGCAGTCTATTCCCATTGCATATTCCTTTCCGGCTTGGTTTACACTTCCTACGAGTGCCACTTGCTAATAGACTTTGGAGCCAAAGTGTCGATTTGAACATCCCACCCCGACACCAACTCTGAAGACTCGCTCCATGTGCTCAGAGTTGCGTATGCGTATGGTAATTGATTTATTGTCCATAGAGCTGCTCCTGTGCCCGGCTCCAGGAGGATGCCGGACAGTCGGTTGCACCTCCCTCCCGTTATACTATCCGATACCCGGTACTCACTTGCTGCCACACGTAGCGCCAGTGGCACGGCCACACTGGCGGCGCCAATTATCAGGAGGATAGAGCTCACTGCCAGCCAGTGCTTGGCTGCATCGAATCCTGTACCGGACCAAGGACCAAGGACCAAAGCCCAAGGATGGTGTACAAAGGGGAGTGGCCGTTGCAGGCAGCATCATCAGCATTCATGATGAGCAAGAGGGTTCCACGTCGATTGTTGGTGTTGTTGTTATTGGCAGTTCAATGCCGAGTCGTTTGTAGCATCGTTGTCATCATCATCATCATCATCATCATCATAGTCGTTGTGGCGGTGGCGTTGTTCATTGTTCGTAGTTGTTGTTTTGTGTTGTGTTGCGTTTTGTGTTGCATTTTGTGTGTGTGCAAATTGCCGTGACAGTGGCATTGATTACAGCAACAACAACAATAGATCCCCCGGTCCAGGAAAGCGGAGCAGCATCCATGGCAGGAAAGCGTCCATGGCAGCGGCAGAGTAGCAAAGCCCCATCAGTCGAGGAAGCACGAAAAAGAAACGATAATAAGGAAATATGGTTAGTTAAACGTTTAAAATTGAATTGCTGAGTTGGTTTTTGGTTTTCTAGAAAGGCAACAAAAAATCCAAGGGGCAAAAAGCATCCTTGAATAGGAGTTTTTTCCCCCAAATCGAGTTCGATCAAGCGGAACAACTTGTTGGCCGCATGTACTGAAATTAGCTCAAATTGCGAGTTGGCAACTTTGGAGTTGGAGCTTGGTTGGAGTGCATTTTGTATGTGAATTGTGTGGATTTTGCAAGGGAATCGGAAATCAAATTCATTTGGATGCTGCAGAGAATATGTTAAATTGAAGGCAGTCACTCAGTCACTCAATGGAATAAGTAACTTCACTGGTTGTGGCCAAATTCCGAAACTTCTATAAAAGCCAAATTAATATCCGAATCAACTAATACTTCCCACACCTATTGCCTAATAGGCTTGCTAAATCCACAAGGTTGCAGTGATCAGATTCCATTCCTGATGGAAATGTAAATCTCATTTGGAACTTGGCTTTGGCCGAGCTATCAATGCTGGGATTGGAAATGTCTAATTGCAACACCGATTTGATTATTATGCAACTAAAACCAATTGAAACCGAAACTAAAGCTGCTCGGGATTGGGAAGCTGAGCAAATAAGTCAGTGAAGCGAAAAACTAGCCCCAAACCTGTCTGGGTTGCGATTGGGGGATTTCGGGAGGAAATTTGTGGGTAGCGAGGAGCTTAGGGGCTACAGGCAGCAGAATGAGCGATGGCTGCAATGTATCCATTTGATTACAGTGACCGGCACTTGTGCGAGTCCAAAGTGAATTACCGATAAGCAAGTGGCAAATGAAAGGCAACGTGCAACGTGCAACCCAAGCGAGAAGCGCTGGCAAGCGGAATAGGTACGCTGTTGTACGGACTGCAAATGTGCACATGGAGAATTTTTCCCATGTTCCTTAAGGTCCAAATGGTACACGTCGTTCTCCGAGTTGGTAACAGCTAAACATGTAACTCTTTCTATTTTAGGTAAATATTTTCTCTTACAGTTACAAATTGTAATATCTAGCCACGTAGCAAGTTTTGTAAAGATCGGGCAATAAATAATGAAGATGATTTATTGCTGCTTTGGTGTTAAAATATTTAAACAGAAAATGTGTTTACCTTTTGATTTGAATTTTCAAGAGCCAAAGAGGGATGGTGTCTTTAAATTTTCTAAAACCTAACTCAATTTAGTTTACAATTTTGTAGAGCAGTGTAAATGGTCCAACAGCCATTTGCATAAATTTAAGAGGGACAGGACATCGTCCGCAGTTACGCAGTTTTTGACTGCTAACGAATTGCAGTTGCCAGGAGACATGACGAGGATTGGAATGAGTATTACAATGATGACGGTAACGATGATGAGCGTCCTGATGAGGATTCGGATTAGGATGGAGATGACGTGGACGAGGACGAGAACGAGAACGAACTGGAAGCCACGTTGCTGATGATGATGAGACCAAAGTCACGCGGGCATTGGCAACGTTTAACATTTAGCAGCCATGTTACATGAAGCGCAATCAAACGGCTAACGACTAAATGGCAATGCGCCCCAGGGGGGGCACGGTTGCAGGGTGACGTGGCACCACGGCAACAGCCACCGAACGGGTAGCGGAATATTAAGTGCAATGTCATGTACAGCATGGAGGCAAATGCCAAAGCGCAGAATGCGACAGCGAGAAGCGTCATAAAATACCATCTTAAATGGGTATTCGGAACAGGGTCAGAACAGAATTTCAAATCATTGTTATTCGATGGAAAAACTATCAGATGTCCGATGCACAAAATCAAAAATACAATGTGTGATAAGAACAAATAAGGTTTAGGATTGCCTTTAAATTGTTTAATATTTTAGGTTTCTATAAAAACAATTTGCCGATTTAAATCGCCAAAAAGAAACCAATACTTACGGAACGAATTCGTGCCGGAGCTGGAGGATCCCCTGCTGGGGCACTGGCGGTGTTTCCACGGCATGATGCTCGTAACACTCGAGTGCAGCTGGTGGTGTTTCTGCGGTGTCACCGAGCCCGAGCCGCCTCCACCGCCGCCCCCGTTGGCGCCGACGCCTCCGTGATAATGGTGCGAATGCGAGTGGGGATGCGAATGCGAATGCGGATGGTGGAGCGAGGTCTGCGACTCGCGTTCCTTTAGCCCGTGCACAATGTCGCTGTCAAAGGAGGTGAGCGTGAATGTGGATGAGGCGGCCAGACCGCCGTTCAATGCTGCACCACCAGCACCTGCAACAACGTTTCCGGACACGCCAGCGTGGTGCGGTGGCATCTTCTGGTAGGGCACCCGGCAACCGCCATCGATGTTCACCAAATTGCCAAAGCTGCGACTATTAATTGGCAGTGTCCAGTCGATGCTGCTGGTGTGAAAGATTCCAGGTTGCTGGTGCTGTTTTTGAATCAGAAAAAACAATACGGTACGGGGATTGCATTAGTTTGGGTTGTGGTTTTGGGTTTCCAATGCTTCGAAGCATACTTATCCCGAAATATTTTATTAGTTGAAGCTAACAATTCCCGTAAATATTCTTTGGTTTGCGAGCCTTAAATTGCATATTCTGGTAAGCTTGGTATACCCCAAATAAATTTATTCGTTGCTATTTTAAGTGCTCTATTTTGAATACCATGACATACCCCACATATAGGCAGTGGTTGTGCCACTTAAACCCGCCCAAGCCTTTAATTTTCACTGAAACATAGGCTAATCTCATTGCTCCTGTTGTGTTTACCTGATGCTGCTGCGTGGCCTGCGGCTGTAGTGGTTGTTGCTGCTGCTGCTGCTGCGGGAAGTTCAGCAGCGACTGCGAGAAGCAGCGACATCGCTGCTGCTGGAAGTGGGCCATTTGTTGCTGATGGTGTTGCTTCTGCAGGTAGCGACTGTAGTGCGCCAAATGCCGCGCGTAATCGCTGCTCGGCCCAATGGTGTTGTACTTCGAAGATACATTACCGCCGGAGCTTGCCACACCTGCTGGTGCTGCTGATGGGGCAACACCCACTGCCGCCACCTGACCCCCCACGAAGCACAGGCTGGGATCCGATTTCTTCGAGTGCGGCGAGAATATTTCATCTTCTTCGTGGGCGCTAAAGGGAGGCGGCGGGTGGTGGTGCTGGTGCGTGGGCGTGGCACTGCCGGGCAGCAGCTTGTGCCGATGGTTGTGGGCGTGACCGGGTGGCTGGCACAAATCTGGCTTGGCCTGTATGATGTTGTTGTTGTTGCTGGCACTGCTGTTGCATGTATTGCTGCTGCTGCTGTGATTGCTGGTGGTGGTGCACTTGAGCAGCGTGGCAGTGCACTCATCGAGGGCCGATTTGGTGCATTCTTGCAACAGATCGCTGCTGCACAGCTGCGACAAGTTGTTGTTGTTGCTGCTGCTACTATGTTGCTGCTGTTGCTGCTGCTGCAGATGCTGTAGAAGTCGCAGGCTGCGCATGCTGCCATTACGTTTCATCGCCGGCGGCGGCGGCACAGGCGGTATGACATCCACATCCGACAAGCTGGGCGTGTCGCTCTGTAAAATCGAAAAAAAAAACCCAAAACAATATAGAAACCATCAGCTAAAGGCCAGCTGTTCCCCGACAGGGGAAACGGAAGTCGCATTAAATCAATACCGAGCATCGAGCAGCTTCCGGCGGATGTGCCGCCACAGGCTTCAACTCCCTTAAACAAAGGTTTCCCTCGACCCTTAAATTTGCAACGTGGGAGAGATTATACAAGCACCCAAAGATTCCATCATTTCTTTATCTCTTCACACCCAACACCTGACAAAGCGTTTTCCAAAAATTAAAGCATTTTAAAGTGAAACTTTCTTTACACACTCACATAACATAACAAGGGCCCCCGAAAAATGTGCAACGCACTCTTTTCAGTTCAACTTCAGCCCCAAAAGAATGAAAGAGATTTACCGGGATGATGATGATGATGCGAGGCAGAGCCGGGCGTTCCTTTAGAGCCCCCGGCTACATAAAATTTAATTATGCCATAGACACCGGGGGCAGACTTCCTCCAGTTACCCCGCCCCGCACTTTTTGGGCCATAAAAGACGTGCGAAAAAGGGCAAGAAAAAGGTTTATCCCCTCCCCCCCCCCTCCAAAAGTGGCTCACAGTTCCAGAGTCCATGCCAAGTGCCCTAATTGAATTTGCTACGGTCAGCATCCGCATCATCATCATCATCGCCATAGCCATCGCCATTGCCTTCGCCATCATAATCATCGCATCGGCAGGAGGTGCTTTGGGACTTGAAATTGAATTTCAGTTACGGGAAATACATTTGCATTGATTTGCCTTCGTTTCTTCTCTTTTCTTCCATTTTTTTTGTATTTTTTTGTATTTTTTGGGGGAAATTATTTTTATGCGTCTGGGGCGAGGCGCAACGCATTGGCATTAATAAAAATTTCCTTTGAATTTTGATTGCTTTATGTGCCCAAGGAAATTCCTTACACCTCCCCGGCTCGTTATTGTTGTCTGTGTCTCCTTGGGCTGATTATTTTTTATTTACTTTGTCTTGTCGGTGTCGTGTCGTGTCGGTGTCGTGTCCTGTCGCATCCTGCCGGCCGCTGCTTAAGTGGAAATTGAAATTTTCATATTTTCATTTGGTAATTTATTTATTCTCTCCCTCGGCCCTTCGAATATAATTTATTCAAATATTTAGCGGCGGCGTGTGCTGCATATTTTAAAAGTGGCCAATTTGTGAACGGTTTTCTTGCTTTGTTCAAATGATTTTTGTTTACGTATAAATTGCTGTTGATGTTTAAATTATCCATTCACCAGAGCTAACGAATGGCCATATTGAAATGAATTTCAGCAAACAATGGCAAGCGAAAAACGTTGAATTTCGAAGCAATAGGACTTCTATTGGAGAAGCACTTAAATTCATAAAGAGTACGTTTAACAAGCATAATTGCTTTGCATTTTAATTATTCCGAAATAATTACTACGGCTTATATGTCTCTTTGAGGTCTTCTCGCCGCTGCAGCGCTCT
Organism: Drosophila ironensis; assembly: GCA_021223825.1. Taxonomy (NCBI): domain Eukaryota; kingdom Metazoa; phylum Arthropoda; class Insecta; order Diptera; family Drosophilidae; genus Drosophila; species Drosophila ironensis. The sequence continues at coordinate 347,166 of JAJJHQ010004446.1, read as the reverse complement.
GTTTTCAAAGCCCTGCAAGCTTTTACTTACTATAATTTTTTTCTCCCCTTACTCCCAGCATCCACTTTACTGTGACTGCAAATCACTCTCTAATTAAACGTTCACCCTTCCCAGGGCTTGTTCCTTCCCCGGATCCTGAATCCTGGATCCTTTATCCGACATATTTATACGCGAAATAAATTCGCTGGATGAGTGGAGTGAAAATGCATGCAACAGTATATGGTTATTTGGCGTTTATGCCGCAAATTTGACGCCAAGTTTATGGGGGGAAAAAGAGTTTGAAACGCGAACAGCGGGCCGGGGAAAATCCGCAGGGCTGAGGGGTTTGCAGAGTTTGCGGTGAACCGCATCTCGTTGCGTTTTTGAGCATTAAATTGCTTGATATATCGCTTTAGTTTTTCTTCGCGACTTTTCGCCCGGGCTTTCCCAGCTACTTTTTACCATGGACCTGATTCTTTTTTTGCAATTTCTGGCTTTTGGTGGAGGGCTCCTCTATCGCGTGCTCTTTTGAATTATGCTTTGCGTCTTTGTCTCGTTTTAAATTTCATAATGCACATTTTATAATAATTTTTCGTCTACTTTGCTGCAATTTTGTGCAATTTTTTACTGTAATTTATGTAGCTATACGAGTGTGTGTCCTTCACCCTTCCCTCAACTTTCTTGCGCCACAGTTACAACATTTTTGCCGAGGGAAAATGGCAAAATGGGTGAAATGGCTGAAATAGGGGGTTTTCCTCGAGAGTTGTGTGTCGGGCGTAATGTTGAGTTATGGCAGTTTTGTAGTTTGCGAAAAAAACTTTTTTACGAACGAAACGTCTAGCTCCCTCGTCCTTCGTCCTTCGTCCTCGTCCTGGTCCCATGCTTCACTTTTTCTCTCTCTGTCGGTTCGGGTATTTAGTTAAATGTTCGTAAAATTGAGTGTTGGTTATATTTTACTCGAACTTTCGCCGTCCGCTGGCCCACTCTCTGCGTTGCCGAAAATACAATCGCCTTTAATCGATTTGGCAAAAGCAATAAGCAAAAACTTTTATAAATACTCAAGTTTGTTTTAGTTTTGGCCAGGAGTCCAAAAACTCGTCCTTCCCCCCTCCCACCCAATATCTTCCTTTCCTGCCAATTTGTAATTATCCATCAGAGCTTTTAACTTTACGACTTTATCAAGGGCCATTCGGGCTTTTGTTTTCCTGCTTTAAAAGCCCGCTGGCCAAAAAAGAAAAGTTGCCAATCATTGGGGCAGTAAACGTGGCAAGTTTGGCCATAAAAACTGCGTGTGAAGAATATATATTCCCGTATAGGACCAGGACCCAGACTATTAGGCATTAATCAATTTGTTTTTGTCGAGAGCACTTGCAGAAATAATGGACACAGCGTGCTTGTGAATATTTGGTTGGCAACCACAATGAATATAAATATTTTTTTGGCTTGAATTTTTCCTCATTTTAAAAATATTTGTTGATAGCTTTTTTTGGTAACATATTTTTAATTGAACGGTTGACCGCAATCATAAATAGTGTGTCGACTTCTCAATAATTTTTCTGTGGCAATCGCTCAGTAGATTTTGTCCTGTCACATAAATTGTAGGTCAGTTCATACAGTCAGCCTGTTAGCCATATATCCAGACATCCTCTCATCCATCCATCTAGCCAAGTTGATAAATTTAAAGCCAGACACTGTAGTGAGTGTTCAGTTGAAAGAAACTAGCAACTAAAGGGAGTCAAATGCAACGCATGGCGTAAATAAAACCCCAAAAACGTTTCCACTAAATTATGTTTGCCGTTTGGCCAGAGTAAGGAATGCAGACACAGAAAAACGGGGACGGAGGCAGAGAGTTTAAGGATAGGCAGGAGATCCTGCAGTTGCAAAAGCGCCCACGCATGCCACCAAATTGCAGCCACAATTTGCTGCAACAAACTCAACTGGAGGCCCATGGAAAGCCATACATCAAATGTGTCAAAGAGATTTGTTATGCATGACGGGCAGCTTCAGTCGGCAAACGAGCAAAAAGCAACTAAAAGTGATGAATAAAATATTCCGGCCAAAGGGATACCTCGCATTTTCTGACACATCTTTTATTGATTAAAAAGACAAAGGAAATGTTTCTACATTTTTTGGAATACTCTGTAAGCCGTAAAAATTCTGTGGGATACCAAAACCTAGTACCTACCCTATTTGTGACACCACCTGTATCTGCATTTGCTAAGTGTTGCTTTATTTAACCGAAGCATATCCAAACTTCTTCAAGAACTACATGTTAAGTGGTGATTTTGTGAAGTTTGGAAATGTGTAAATCTAAATGTGTTATAAAAAAAAACAACGTCGTTTCCCCGCAACACAACCGATAGGAATAAATATAAATGGCAACTAGATCAAATTGGTCTTCTTGACGAGGTTGAGGAACTCCTCAAGGTTAACCTCGCCATCGCCATTCACGTCCGCCTCATCGATCATCTCTTGTAATTCCTCGTCGGTCAGGTTTTCACCCAACTCCTTGGCCACGCGCTTGAGATTGAGAAAGGATATTTTTCCGGTGCGATCGTCGTCGAAGAAGGAAAAGGCCTTGGCCATATCCTGCTTCGTGTCCTTCTCAGCCATCTTCTGGAGCATCAGATAGAGAAAGTCATTGAACGCAATACGTCCGGTCTTGTCCTTGTCTATCTCATCCATCATACGACCAAGCTCCTCCAGTTTAGGCTCAAAGCCCAAAGCGCGTATGGCCACACGAAGCTCTTTGCTTTCAATAAAGCCCGTGCACTTGGTATCGAACAAATCGAAGGCCTTCTTAATGTCCACCTTCTGTTCCAGCGATAGATCGAAGTGTGGCAGCCTATTGCGCTTGCGTGGCTTCTGCATCCTGCCAGTCACCGATGTGGTCGACTGTATGGCACTGGAAGACACAATGCTGTTAACCGCGCGTGCCGGATCCATGATGATGCTTGCGATTATTTTCCGATTACTCGAGGTTTAGTTTCCGATTAACCAAAAGGTTTTATCGAAAAATTTACAAAAACAAAAATTATTGGGGGAAACAACGAATACTCTAGGCGAGTGTGCCCGTTGGGGATAACACTACGAATGATACTGACTATGAATCGGAATGTTCAAACTGAGGCGACAGTTACACGCTCGCCCTACTCGACACGATACTTTTCGATAGCCGAAAGTTTCATCCCTTTTATCTTGTATCGATGGTGATTCAAATGGCAACTCCTTGTTTTTAGCCCAATGAATTTATAACGAATTCTGCCGGAATTTTCCCCCTGCTTTGTGGCTATATCGATTTTTAGCCGCAACCAAATCAAAATTCATACGAGCCCTAATGCTCCCTGAATTCGTATTTCCACGAATCGAAAAACAAGGAGAGGGCCCTCGACCGCAAAGTCGGGGGAGGCGGGAGTGGGAGTGGCAGGTGTCAGTCAGCCAGTTACTCATTCAGCTTGTTGGCTGTGCGTTCTACGTGCCACGCTCTGTTTGCTTATCGCATTTGCCTGTTGCAGGAGAGCAGCCGGCAGACAGGCGAGGCACGTGCCCCTAGCTGCTCTGCTCATGATTACAATTACAATTACACAAAGTGGAGCGGGATTTCACTCACCTGGGGGTCTCCTCCGCCTCCTCCTGCTGCTGGAACGGCTCCCGAGGCAAATCCCTGCCCTCCGCCGCCGTTCGTCTCGAGGCCAGTCAGCGATAATTTACGATTACGCTCGCGCTCCAGTCTCATGAGTATCTGAGCGTTCTGCTCGCAGGTGTAGGTGTGCGTCTTACGCTTACGTTCCAGACTGTACTCGTACAGCGGCCTTGCCGCATTCGGCTGCAACTCCAGCTGGGCCTCGTCCCCGGCGTCGCAGCTGCAGAGGGACTGGTTGGAGCGGCCCTTGCTGCGCTTCAGGGACCCGGACCCGAATGCTGATGCGGATCCCGATCCGGATGCGGAACCACGATTCGATGACGACGGAGTTAGCCGCTGCTCGCTCACGAAATTCGAGAAGGTAACCACATTGCCCGAAGCGCCTGTAAGCAACAGAATACAGAAAATCAGTTGCAATTGATTACATTCAACTTCATTTGGCAGGCAATCAAAAGGACTTCATTAAGGCCCCTCAAAATGCTTGCAGACAATTAAAATCTAGACACACTTCTGCACTCGAAACTGACAGAAATGCCAAATGCAATTTATATGTAAATGCAGGAGATTATAATAGGGATAGCAAAAATAAAGGTATAATTACTAAGCCAGCAGTTATGGTAATAAAAAGAAATAGTTGTACTTTTAAGCCGTAGATATTCATTTAAAATTTGTTTTATAGCAAAATAATTGTGTTGTCAAGGTTACCAAGCAAAAAAGAATTAAAACAAGTTAGTAGTCGATTGTCTCGACTATAAATACCCGGTTCTCCGTTTCAACTGATTTTTAGAACATTGTAGTAGCATTGAAATTGTGGGCACGACAAATTTTCGTAATTTGTGTTTATAGGTGTAAGTGTGTGTACGAGAAGTACGCGGTATGTTCCTATGGAGAAGCTTGGAGGCCTAACCGGCTGATTTTTGCAACACAGATAGATATTGGTTTTACCAATTTACTATCAATATTTAGTGCCTCTAGGGTTAAAATTGTGGACGCTACAGAACTCGTGGTTAGTGGTCGTTGCGAGGGTGGTAGCCGATATTTAAAACACACTTGTGATGAACTGGTATCACAAAATTCTGAACAGGCAATTAGTTCCCCCTCTTTAAAAAGTATAGAGTGCAAAATCTAGTTGTTCATACAGACAGACTGACGGACGGACAGAAGGTTAAATCTAGATCGACTTGGCTGCTGATGCCGATCAAGTATATTTATACTTTATGGGGTCGGAAAAGCTTTCTCCTCCCTGTTACATACATCGTACGAATCGAACATACCCTTGTTCTTTTCAAAGAACAGAGTATAAAAAGAACTAAAATTACAGTGAATACGACATGTAATTAATGCTAAAGAGGTAAAATTCTAAGTCATAAAAACGCATGCTTTTTTCGTAACTGGTGGTAGTTAGTTTTTAATGTTTTTTTCGTTTCATGACAGTGTTAATTAGTGTTTAATAAAATAATTCAAACCGTATTCTGCTTGTTACCATATCTGACAATGGATTGTAATTTTTTTAGGTTTTATTGAGTCACAAATAAATGCAAAACTTTTCATTGCATGACATTCTTAATTAATTAAGTTTAATTGAATTGGATGAATGCCAACTCACCTGCCGGGGCTCCTTTTCGCTTCGAGGGCGAAACGTAAAAGATGTCGTGCTCGTCGAACTCCACGCTCCTTTGGTGGTTGACTGTGGTTGCACCACCACCAACTAGGTTGCCGCCCAGAGCCGTGGTTGCTGTGGCGGTGCTGCTGCTGGTGGTGCTGGCGGCGCTGTTACCGCCGCTGCTTAGGTTGCATCCGTGATCTGCCAGGGCGTGCAACAAGGGATGCACCTGGCGATCTCTCAGCGAGTGCTGCTTGTGCAGGCCATTAGCCCGTCTTAGCTCCGTCATCTTGGGAGGCGTCTTTACTGCTGCTGCTCAGGCTGCTTCTGCTGCTGCTTTTTTCGCTTTCTGGCTTCTTATTCCCGGAGCCGGCTTATTGTCATCACTGCTCATGAAATATTCATGCCACACTCTCTGCGGCACTCTCGTCCTCGCCTTGCGCTGCCCTCGCCGGCATTAGCATATCACTTTGATTTCAACTGTCTGACTGGGCTGCTTGCTATATATTTTTAATTTTAAATGTGGCCTCTTGCTGGCTAAGCCGGCTAACGATTTCCTTGTGTCAATACAGCAAATTCGCAATCCGATTTGCCAGCTAACTGTTTCAACTCTGGCCCCCGCCCCGCCAGTCCTTTTGGCCCTCTCATTGCCGGCTCCACTGCCCCGCTTTTCACATTCTTCTGGCGCTGTTTTTTTTCGGTGGGTCCTTCGGATTTCGTATTTTTCTGGCGGCTTTCCTTTGTTTGCCCTGTTAATAGACTTGGCTCAGTTGTTTGTCTATAATAACTGCAAAGAGATAAGGGCAAAGAGACGAGATTAGGCCTAAGCTTTCCAGATACTGCAACCATGTGAGCTTGCGCTGCTGGAAAGTCTATTCTAAATTGATTTCATTGTTTGCCGGGCTGTCTGGCAGGCAGAAGGATAAGCAGGATGTGTAGAGGAAGCTTGTAAATATGTACAAACAAATTATGGAGAAAGAGAGTGCTTTGCTTTACTTATTTACCGAGGCAGCTTTCGATGGCAGGCCAAGCCGAAGAGTTCCGGGAAACCAATCACACAATTCGGGCATCCATCATGTTTCGGTTTGAATTTGCCAAGCAGAAGTGACCTAAATGCTCGAGTGCTAAATAGAAACCCGATAAGATAGGGCGTCCCAAAGGTTTAAGCAGAAAGTTCGAGTTTATTAAAGAAAACAATTCCAGACAATTCATGATAATTTCTTGGGACAATTTAAAATTTGATTCCCCAGACAACGGTTGCCAAATTAAGCCAGACAGACACCTTTGCCAATTAGCGGGCCTTCGGACTATTGATTTTTGCGGCGCGTGTTAAAAGTTTCTGCAGGTTTTTTCTATACTTTTTATACACTTTGCATGCCGTGTAATTTTAGACAAAATTGAAACGCCTTATGGCCTGGCAACCAAGCATTGCTGCAATGCCTTGGCGTTTTAATATTTTGATGTCAAACTTTTCGCATAATCGATGGCAACTTTTTAATAAGCAAAAGCCCGGGAAATGAAAACAAAAGCCAAAACAAATATAATAATCACGCCAACAGGCGAACGAATGAAAGCGGCTAAGCTCCCCCGGAAAAGTATGCTATGCAATAATAACGTTAAAAGATAATGAGAATGCCAACAACAAGTGGCTCCTTCGCTTGTTTGAATTTGTGTTTATGTGAGGCCAACTTTCGCTCTCATTTCCACTCTCGCCGATTTTCCTTGCTATTTCTGCGGAACGCAACGCTGAGGAGTAACAAATAGGCAACTCGAGGAGGCAACTTTCAAGAGTCAAAAGAGCCGCCGCTACGTGCGTGTCTATAAGTATATATATATAGCATACAAGTGTATATATTTGCAATATTTATCGCTTCTTAAGTATTTTTAAGAAGTTTGCCAGCGCCAAGTTTTGTCGACAGGCAACAACCCAACAACGACAACCAGCAAACATTTTTATCTTGGGCATATTTCGAGTGGCACTTCACTTGTCACAAAGTCTCGCCGGGGAGCAAATTGTTTTGGGACTGTTTGCCGAACCGGAGCAGCGAGGGGTGTTCAAACATTCTTTCCTGGCCCCCAAAGTTTTGAAGGCTTTAATCAACTTGTGGCACTTAATGAGCGCCTGTAATGAGTTAATTGTTTCGCATTGTTTTGCTCCTCCAAAGCGCCAAAGCGCCAAAGCTGTTGAATGTTTCAGATAGTTGTCATCTCTTGCTAAGTTGCCAGAGTTCTAGGTTATGATTCGCGTGCTGCAGCTGTGTAATGAAAAATGTTTCGTTTATTTCATTTGGCTCACAGCAATTTGTCTCTCAGCCCACATGTGTGGAAATTTACAACTTGGTTTTCCGCCTTTATGACAGCTCCAACTTCAACTGGATTAATTAATTTCGGCATTGATTTGGTTTGGTCTCCGCAGGAAAAGGGTTTTATGCCCAGGTCGTAAAGCCTGAGGGCCCCGGCTTCGGTTAACTAGCATCCTTGGAAAGATGGAAGGACACACTCGTACAACACAAATGAAAATCTAATTTAGAGCCGCACGCACTGTGGGAGGGAATTAGAGGCAAAGGCAAAAAGTGATACATGGGTCTGATGGCAGACAGGCAGTAAAAGCTTCGGGCCGCCTTTCATTTGCGTTTAAAGACCTCAAAAAGGACTTCCGCCTGCACTGGTCCTGCAAATTAACATGTGAGTGTGTGCCGGCATGAATTATGAGCAAAGCAGCTGCAGGCTTAATGGAAAATGCTCGACCCAGGCCCAAGAGTTTCTTGTTTTTTTTTTTTTTTTGGGCACGCAAGGCGTAAATTAGAAGGGCCCAGAAAAACCGGAGAAAAAAAAGCCCAAGGAAATTCCCACTGCGCCCACGTAATCACGCATGTGTGATGTAATAAGTTGTTGTAATGCTCGCGTTACTCATAAATTAGACACGATCTATTACGGACGGATTTATATGCATGAGAGGAGTCACAGACATAGACAGCGACTGGGGCTGGGAAACCGGGGCCTATAACTTGATAAAGTTGCCCGGAAACGAAACGAGTGGGTGTCATTTTTAATTTTTGACACGTAGCCTTAACCAAAGGCAGAACATGTGTTCTTGACATTGCATAAAATACAAAAGCAAAGGAAACAAAGCCGAGAGGACCCCCTTAAAAAAGGGGACGCGTGGAAGTACGGGTATTTTAAAATTCCAATTCCGGACAGAGCGGAGCAGAGATCGTATAATGAGTTCTCTGGCGGCGGGCCATAAATACCATTTGGAGTGTTCGAGTGCTACTGCGGCGCCCATAGGTGGCCCATAAAAATTTGTTTAACACGCACACGTACGTGGGCGCATACATGTTCATATAAGCAAATCAAATTTATTTTATTCAACTTTTTTTCGCTGTCGTTTTATGACAGCGCAGCAAATTAATGAAATTTACGCAATAAATCATTTTGCCAGCCCCCCCGCTGGCAGCAAAAAAGTACTTGGCGGCGTCGAATAGGAAATGTAGTAGAAAATGTGTTGAACAAATAAAAAGATACGGCCCACAAAGGCTGTAAAGTTAACCAAATACTGCAAGGATGCAGCAAAAAAGGCAAATACTAAAAGCTATACAAACAGGGCGCAGCACAATCAAATCACATGTTTACAGCTCGGTGCTAAATTGGATTTTGTTCGGAGAGTTTCCGGGCTGAATTTATGCAATCAGGACTAGTGTCAGTTGTAATTTAATTGTTGTTTATGAGGGCAATTAAATTAGGTATTGATTCAAGCAAACTCATAGATAAATATTGACAAAAGAGCAATCGCATTTAAAGCAAATGTGTCGTGGAATTTTCTGTACATTTTCATATTAATAATTTATATCTCTGGCACTTTCAAGGCCTCTAATCAATTTTCAACAAATTCCCGGCTCATTACGAAACGGAATTTATTTCCCGAGCTGCCAGCTGCCTTTGGCTGAGCTGCCACATTTATTTAAGCGAAAAGTTTCGCCTCGGCTTCCCCGGATTTTCCAGAAAGTCCTGTTTTGTGCACATTTAGCAATCCCATTCGCAACTCATATTTTTCGACTTTGCCCCTAAGTGCGTTGACTGCACTTTTGGCGCTCGCATAAAACTTTTTCGAGCTCAGTGACCCCCCGAAAGCCGAAAGCCGAAATCCGAAATCCTGTGGAAGGACCCGGCTATTCCCGTTCTTGTGTATTTCGCCACCCCGCAAATAGTCATCTGGCTTTGTGGAGCCAGCTCTTCCTGACGCCCCAAAATCCCCCCGGGCTCTATCTTCAGTAATTCGGCTGCATCCGTTTCTAAAAAGTTACGCTGCATCCGAAAATTCAAGTGGTTGGACCAAAGGCTTTTAGCTGACTTAACACCAGAAAGCGCGCATATCCACAGCAAGAAAATTGGCAATTTGCATAGTTGGTTAGATTGTTAATTAACAGATGTAGAATACCTTAATTAACGGGAAAGGCAAAAGGATTGGGGTTTCTTCAATCTTTTGTTATAAAATTGTGTTTTTATAAATCACTTTTGCTTGAATGCTGCTCCAATATTCGTATATTTTGAGTGGGTTTAATGTTAAGGGTTTTTTCCGACTTATGCTTTCGAAATGATTTGTTCAGTGCATTGAAAGCACACAAATATACTCTAATATATTGCACTTCACCCCTTCCTGTGCACTTCCAGTTCCCTTTTTAGTGGCCTCATAAAGCTCAAGCTTAAGCATGTCGCAAAGAAAGGGTTTCCTTCCTTCCCTTTTTCCCCAAAAATTTGCAAAAATTCACGTTTGCATCGTGTGTGTGTGTGTGTAGGTCAAATATGGGAGCAACTGAATTGTGTAAAAAAACTAACAATGGAACGCGTTACTTAAAATAAAGAAATAACTTAGAGAATATTTCGGGCCAAACAATGCGCGACATTCGCTCGAAGAATTTAAGCATGGAGACTCGCAACCCTTTAACGCCTCTTCTGGCATTTCATTTATTTACTTAAAAACGAAATGGGCGTGGCATTTCACTAACAATGCACCGCAGTCTTGGCCAGACTTTTGCATTTTTTACGAACAACAACGAAAAACACCAAAAGTTTGGCACTTGGCTTCCGATTTTCCCCCATTTTCCTTTGGAATCTCTTGGAACTGGAAACTGGGTTTTCAAATCCCTTTGGTCCTTTGTTATTATTTTTATTTATTACCAAGCGGATTGCCAGTGCATTCGAACTTGCTTACGTACCTTCAACTGGGGTTTTTGGCTTTTGTAATATTTAAGTTAAAGTTAACTTTTTCGGGTCAAATCTGCAATGAAAGAGAAAAAAACACTTGTGTAAATATTATTTATTTATTGTTTAAAAGGGAACAGTATTGGATTTTAGTTTATCCTATTATTTAGGTATTATTTAGCAGCAAAAGAATCAACAACAAATTAGCTGAGATAGCCAGCACACTGTCTGCATTTTAATTAAATATTTTCTGTTTGTACTTTGACCACGCATGGTTTTGGCCTCTGTCCTTGCATATTTGCATGATATTAATTTGCATAATTATGGTGGCCATAAAGAAATGTTGCTGGCTGGCAATTACATAAGCCACAAGCAAACAAGCAAACAAACAGGGCAACAAACCAAATGCAGTTGCCCGAGAAGAGCTCTCGAATACACACAGTGTGTCATAACTAATTCAGAGTTATTTATCCCCAGGGCCCGATTTATATTACTTCCTAGCATTTTTTTTTGTTGCCAAATAGAAGGAGGTTACAAGGTCTCCGTTGCTCTACGGCTCCGTTGCAAATTTATCAGTGTCAGAAAATAATAGCGCGCCCGTTTTCGCTTTTAATAATTTCCCCTGCCGGAGTGGAGCATTTGGAGCGGAAATTGCCGCTGCTCGTGTATTTTGGGGCCGGGTCGTTGGGGGCCTTGAAAACAATGGTCACTGCACTCGGTGCAGGCCGTACCTCTGCCTCTTCTCTAAATTATTTCAATTTCGAGAGCGCCTCGAGGAAATTCGCTTGGGGAAAAACCAGCAAACAGTCGCCTGTTCTTCGCATTTGTTTGTTGGTGTCGCGACGTTAAAAGCATCATTAAATTAATGCAATTTCACCCAGCGGCTCCGCTGGAATTGAATTTATTTATTTTATTTGCTCAACAGGCAACTGACATTTGGCAAATAAATTTCACGAGAGCGGACTTATGGTTAACCATCGACGACAAACGCTAATGGAGTTTTGCGCCAATCCAATTGCTTTCGATTAACGCTAAAATATTGGCTTTAATAGCAAATTAAGACTCGTAAGGAGAGCAAAATAGTTTGCAGCGGTCTGGGACCACAATATTTGTTAAAATTTCTTAGCCTTTTGTTCAACTGTCCGCACATTAAGCAGCCCGAAAAGTTTGCACATAAATTCAAGACCTCACTCTCATAAATATTACCCACTTATTTCTTCTATCCATAAAGTATGCAGCAGCGCAAAAAGTTCGTGTTGTTTTTCCTTTGTGATAGGCTATTGACTAAATACTTGAGCAAATTCATAAATTTTGGGAAAAGCGCTATAACATAAATATTTAAAAAATGCCAAAATGCTAAAATGCCGAGGTACGGAGGGAAAATTGAGTTGAAAACTTTTGGCCGAAACTTTATTGGCTTGATTTTTGGAACGTCATAAAAGCGAGTGGGACAGCCGCTTGTTCAGCTTCTTCGTTGGCTTTTTTCTTATTCATGGGTATGGCTCATCAAAGCCCACTTAATGCCCAATATTGGCCATGGCTTAAACAGTTTTGACCATTTCATGAGCTCAACTTTGTTGTTGTTGGCGAGCGGGCAAAAGTTTTTCTCCTCGCACTTATTTCCTTTTCTTTTTGGGATATTTATAAGGCTGCCTGATATTAAATAGCGGCGGGCAGCCGAAAATTCGGGCATTAATATGCAGTGCTGAACTCGAATTTAACGGAGAGGTGAGGCAATTAGGGATGTGTTACAGGTACACAGCGAAAAACCTTGAAAATAAACAAGACATTTTTCTTGCACGTTGAGTTGGGATTCCCTAGGTTTTGCCAGTGTAATCAGCCCGAAATGGGCCGTATCCTGTCTGAGGTGTTGTTTGGTTCCATTATTACAAACACACACCTACCCCTCCACACGAAATGTAGCATTAGACTTTAATAAGCCAATAAGTTTGCTCTCTGGTATCCACAGCACTGCTCAGGACATCCTTATCCTTATCCCCGTTGGCTGTGTGTGGAGTGCATTAATATTTATGCCCATATCGAAACAAGGTAGTCCTGCGGCCTGCTCTCTGTCCATGCGTGCGTTATAAATAAAATTAAATGTATCAGTTAAGTTGAATTTTTGGCTCGGCAGGACAGAAAAAAGGAGTTCGGCGTCGATAATTCGGCCTGCTCTTCCTTGAGGGGATAATGAGATTGTGCGAGCCCCGGGAGGGTCGGAGGTTCGGAGGGTTGGAGAATTCTACTTCAGTTAATGATGCAGTCGTTAGCGTTTGGGAGTCCTTGGATGGGTGGATGAGAAGTAATGTCTCATGACCGTGGCTGTAATTAGGTTTTGGGCCTAACTAAGTGGAATGCTGCATGCTCATGGGTGGATTTACCACTTTATTCGGGTTCTCGCGGTGCGTTGTAATCAGTTTAGCAATATTCTCTCTATTAAATACAGGGTTTCTGCTTTAAGGTATATAGATTTACTTAAGCATTCTTCATGCGTCGTAGCTGGATTAAACTTTCCACTTTGTCGAGGAGCAGAATGACATTTTATAGAGTTTTGCACTGTTAACCAACTAGTTCGGAGTTGGGAGTTTCTCACAACTACTATTTTCACTTTATTTTCGCTTTTGCACCCGCCCTCCCAATGATTGCCTTGATAAGTATGCTACACTCTTGGCTCGACTTTTTTCCCGCTTTCCCTTTTTGCTTTCTCTTCCTCTAAGTCTAAAAAATACGTATATATATTTTTATCTACCAGTCTGGGTGTGTGGGCGCTATCAAATAACATCTTTATCAAACATTTTTGTGTTACATGCACGCGACTGAAATAAAAATAATGATCAAGCCAAGTAGCGGAAGGAAAAGAGCAGCATCGGACGGGGTGAAAAAAAAAGCAGAAAGGGAATATTTGCGGCTTTGCTGCTATAACAGAGGCAACAATAGCAACAATAGCAACAAAAACGGTTCAAAGAATTAACTCACATGCCTGGCATAATAAACATAACAGCTACACAGCCTTGGCTTTTGTTTTTCATGCCCCACTGCTAACTATACCCGGTACTCAATGGGCATATTGAATCAGGTGAAGCTATTTAAAAACTTTCGCCACAAATTTGAGATGAAACTGTTTGGGGTTTTCCGACAAATTATATTGTTTTTATGCGAAGTGAAAGTAATTTCACTTTAACCAGTAATTATACGAGTACTTGTGAGTTTTTAGTGTTTCCTGAAAGAACTGTAATGGCCTTTAGTGTAATTCATTTTTATTGCGGGGTACAGAAAAAGTCTCAAGGTCTTATTTTTGTTTACTGCTTTATAGTATGTTTACTTTACTGTCTTTGCCCGGGCCCCACCATTGTTGTTTATTGTCGGCGGTTCTCCTTGACTGCCTTTTGGATGCTTTCTGGCTTCGTTTGGCTGGTTAACATGCGCCTCCTTCCTGCCAACTTCCAGCAACCTGCTCCTCTCGCCATCAAAACACAAAAAAAAAAAAACCAAGAAACCAACATAGCCTTGGGAGTCAAAGTCGTGGCAGACATGTAGGGAAATGGCAAAGCCATGTTGCCTCTCAGGCTCGCTGGGGAAAGCCATCGAAACCGATGCACAAACAACATAATTAGTGAAGAGCTGCAGGGTGAATGCTGAATCGGGGGCTTCTTCAAAGGCTCCTCCGTTAATTGAGCAGCTTGTTGTACGCGAAACACGAAAGGGAACGCCAATTGAATTAATTTTTTTCGAATTTCGTTCGGAAAAAACTTGGAATCAGTTCGTCGCACAATTTGCTTCTTGGCCAACAAGAAAAAAGTAAAAATTATGACTTAATGCCGGCGAGGAAACGTTCGTCTTCGGGGCCACCCGAATGCTGAGCCAGAGTTGGAAAATTAATTTCCCAAGTGCATTATTTAGCGCGGGGGGCAGTGCAGTAGTGGGAGAATTTCTCGGTCCCAGCAGCGCATAAATCGACGTAATGGCAAATTGTGCAAAAAATCAAGAAGAAAACATTGAAGCATCACATAATGCGAGTATGATGAAAAATGAAAGCCAGCCGGGAAAGGGACTGGCTGGATTTTCATGAGATGAAGAATGAGCCGATGGCTTTTTGGCATTTATAGTTAAGGCGAAATCAAATCAAGAAAAGGCAGCTGGGTCTTGGTAGCGAAAACACAAATTTTAATAGTGCATATTTTTAATTTTAATGAAATGAAAAGTAAATAGTTCTTGCCCTTCGGGCTTACCATCCAAGCAGTCAACTTTAACTTTAATGCCCATGGAACCAGGAAAAAAAGCTTTAAAAAAGGTTTGCTGGCAGGAATGCCGCCTCCTTTTTCATGTCTGGCTGTCTATCTGTCGCATTGTTGGCCTTTTTGCCCGGCTGTTTTTTCAGCGGCCGACTGACTGAATGACTCACTGACTGACTGACTGACTGACTGACTGACTGGATGACTGAATGTGGCAGCCATTTTGCCGGCAGAGAATCTGATGGGAAAGGGACAGGGCACATGTACAGTGTACAGTGTACATGCTCCACTTACTCGTCTCTTGGCAGGCTCATAAAATTTTATGATTTCGATCAACTCGAGTGCGGAAATTATTAAGAGTCGAATCTGTTTCAGCATCCTGCCACTCTCCTGTTGGCTCCCTCTGCTCGTCGTTCGGTTTTTCTTTTATTTTTGTAGGCCTGGCTCTACATTTTCACATTTCCATGGATATCTTTGTGGGCAAACAGGCCAGGTGAAATTTGTGTCAACAGATACGAAAAATAATAAATAATAATAAATAGTACAAATAATTCTTTCGCAAAACCAATGACCCCACAATTTGCACAGGGCTTCTGGTTATTATTTCATTTTTCGAACTTATCTTTAACCTATTTTTGTGACCTCTCCTGTGCTCGTATGCATGCAGATACATAATTTCATGCGGCATCTGCCAGAGGTTAAAGTGCACAAAGGATGGGGGGTGGGTGTCCTGTGTGTTTTCCCGTAGAGTGCGCCGCACATAAACTTCATTGGCCACGATTTCCCCGCCTCGTGTCTTTCACTCCGCGAAACCTTCGGTGAGTGCCTGCCATTTTAATTTATATTGTAGCCATGTTAAAGTTGAACAATAATAAAAGAAAGAGCTTGCATGTGTTTTTCTTTTTCATTTTCCCGCAACGAACGGTGCACAACGCACCTTTTTATACCCGGAAAGTGCTACCAGGGAAGAGCGTTTTTATCTGTTTGGCAGCTGGAAGTAGAAAGCAGGTAACACGCACAAACTTTATTTTTGCTTAGCCAGTCTCGCAGGGCTCTCAGACATTTTATTCGATTCTGAACTACACCGAGAACAAAATAAATTATGAAACTGGTAGTCACTTAAATTCGGTTAAAAAATTGGGCGTCAATGCTTTTGACAACTTAAATCTAAGGCCATCAAATGTTCAAACAAGTTTCCCTATTTTAATAGCTCAATTAATTCACAAAAATACCCGGTTGATTGCGTTTTTAACACTCTAGCACCCGCAACCAGGTGAGGCGATTACCGAATTTAAAAACCTATTAATAAATTGCCAGACGCGTGAGGCCAAAAAACAGTTCAAGCTGAAAGCCCAACCAATCTGCTGGGACGAGGAGTACGAGTATTTTTAACCCTTATCCACTCGAAAGGACCTCTCCTTTGCCCCCCTGAAAAGCAGCACATTTAGTGAAATGACCGCAAAAGTTATTTTTAAAATCATTTTCGAGCGAACGCACGCACTCACATGGACGGGTGGGTGCAGAAAAAAGTTCGAGTTTTGGGCCAAAAGATAAGCCAAGAGCAGCTGTAAAAAGCACATAAACATGCGTGTCGAGTTGGGTTGGGTCGCTTTGGGTTCAGTTTTTGGGGGTCAGTGGAAAACAAGCTGCAACCAGGCCCTGGGTTTTGTGTACTTTTCACTTTCACTTTCGCTGCTGCTGCTGCTACTTAAGCCGTTTTGAATTTTTCATGAGCCCTTTCCCTTTGGCCATAATGTTTTTCCGTGTATATTGATATAAATGCTTATATTGTATATGTACGCTCAGGTGTACAATGATGATGACGACAATGATGGGGGCACAAACTTTAATCGAAGAGAAGTTTAAGATTTCACAGAAATTAAAATTAAGTCTTATCCTGGTTGATATTTGATACAAAGTACTTGTAGTATCTCCCTTCTGTCTGCTTTCATGTCCTTCGATAAATTGAATTGTTTATCGATGCTGCTGAAAGCCTTTCTGCTCTCCTGTCAACTTTTTAATATTCCATCCACCTGAAGTATAGTATTCCGCTTGCGAATGCTTGCATGATATGGCATCATTAAATATTTACTTTGTTTGGCTTATGTCTTGCGATGCATTATTGATTGGGCTTATCGCCAGGCGTACTTGTCGCTCACTTTTCCATTGATTTGCGTTGCCTGCCAAATTGTTTTCTGAAGACGTCGGCGAAAGTGTTGTGTTGCCCAATCATATTTAATATTTATTTTTTTTATTTGCCAGCATTTCTGTGGTTGTCCCTTACATTCCATAAATATTTCAATATTTCCGCCATGAACAATGTACAAGCGAGCTGTCCTCGTTTCATTTTGCGTTCGTTTTGAGTTATGCATTGTTTCGCACATTTGGCGCGTCGATTTATTTACGGCGCTCATAAATTGCGCGGGCGTGGTGCCGAATGGTGGTTCGGTCGGTAATGGTAATGTGTGCTGTGCTGTGTTGTACTGTGCTGTGTCCTGTAGCATATTCCTGGTCCTGTGGCAGGACCCTGTCACGTGTTGCATCACCCTCGCAGCGCTCCCAGCAGTTGGCATATTATTCATTTTTATTATATTTTGTCGCCTTAACGACCATAAATTGCATTAAAAACGCTGTCATTGAAAATGCTGCTTTGCGTAATGGTCAGGTGGTGGAAGTGGCAATGATTGCTACTGCAGTAGCTAACCGCTCTTTTGGCCAGCCCGTAATTTATGGCCAAAATTTAAATGCGAAGGCCCTCGCTCGTATATTTAAAATGGTACCGCGGATCAGGACACAAAAACCCATCAGCGCTGACAGCGGAAATGCTGCAAATTCATCCGTGAAATATTTAAAATTCATTTTTCCCGCAACTCCCACGCCTTTTGGACGATTTTTATGGCCAAAAGAATTGAATAAGGGATGTGAGAGGGGGTGATGGCTATGGGAGTTAAGTCTAGGCAATCCCCATACGTCAGAAATATTTTTCAGAATGTATTCCGAAAGCCGAAATGCCAAAAAGTTGAAGAAGCACACAAATGAGAGGGAGCGAGTGGGTGTGAAAAAAATGTGTAACTTAACCCGCATCAAGAATTTGTCACGATTTGTAGTCATCGTCATCGTCTTGGCCCACTTCTCACCCCCCCGCTCCAACTTGCCAGCCATGAAAAATGACCAAATCCAACGCTGCGTATACGTAATGCGCCCCTTTGGAACCGAGGCGCTCGCTTCTTTATCCCATCAACGTCCCCGTGACAATTGTGTGGTTAGATTTTTCCTCTTTTCTAGTGTTTTTTTGCTGTTTGTTTGTTGCTTCGGTTTTTGTTTGGTTCCAGCATCTTAACGCTTCAAGATTTCGCAGCAGCGACTCCTTCACACATCGTTTGTCACATTGTTCGCCGCTGGATCTCAGAAATCTTTTCCCCTAGCGTTGGGTTTTTTTTTTCGGGCCAAATGCCATTACTATTTGCCATTGTCGGGTGTTTTGTGTGTTGTTGTCGAATATTTGTTGTGATTTTTCATCTCACTATAGTTTGCTTTTTGCACATTAGTGTGGGCGTGTCAAGTGTAATCAATTTCCCCTGCAAACACACCAGGCACCAGGTGTCTGAAGAGTTTTCATTGCAAAATCATTCGCATAGGGCTTCGCTTTCCCAAAACGGGTGACAAAGGGCTGTAAGTTTAGTGCTGTTTCGTGGAAATTGCACAAATTTAATTACGGATATACAACAGTTCAGCAGACAACAGCCAAAGGGTGAATTGGAAAGCGCGAGAATCAGTTTGCATATATTTCATGGCCCACAGTGCGTATGATTGACATTACAACATTAATTATGCAAAGCGCAGCGAAACTTTTTTGTTGAATTGTATTTGCTGTTAGGAGAACTCTCTCCGTGCTCACTTTCTTCTGACAATTTTACATTTGTGCTAAAGTTCGCTTTCTGCATGAAAAAGCACTGGGAAAAAGTATGCGACACAAAATATTTATTTACATTTACAGGTTTTTTATTGTTCTATTCCAAGTTCAAACGAATTCTCAAATATTCACTATATATTTTTATATACCCTCTTATTGTTATATATTTTAAAGGGTATATTTTTCAAGTGTGCATGACAATGCTTGCCAGGCAGCCAGAAAACTTTGAACGAGCTCTCCACTTTCTGTTCTGCTTCCAGTCGGGGCCACATGTCGTATGCGCAATGTCAGCATTGCTGGCAACGAAGCGAGCGAGGCGCCGCACCGAAAGTCAAGTTTTTAATTGTTTTCGCGAATTGATTTAAAAAGCTTGTTGCTGCGGCAACTTGTTTGGCCCAGAACTTCATTAATATGTCAGAACAGAACCGAAGCCAGCACAGCGAAGGGAAGAAAGGAGTCTGCTAAATGGCCTCGTACTTCCTTCCCTCGCCCGGCCTGTAATCAAAAGCAAACCGCCAGCTCTCTCGCGGAAAACCAAACCGAAACTGCGACAGCAGCTGCTGAAAAGCGAGATTGACAGACGAGCGGAGTGGAAATTGGTGGGAGGAAAGCAAGCGACCAGCAAGCAAGAGGGCATTAAGACAAACTCTTTGGCAACTCGGTTTGGCATATTTTATTTATGAGAAGACCGAAGGACCTTTGGCTGAAGCCGATTGTGGCGAGTCCTTCAGCCCTTTGCTTTCGGGTTTCAATTAAATGCACAGATTTTCCAGCTTCCCTGCCCGCCCCGTTTTTAATTATGTACTGTTCTTCGTCGGGCGGCGTGGGCGTGAAAACATGCAAGGGGCGTGGCATTTAATTGTCGATACAAGAGCGAAATAATTTTTATATCAGCTTAAGTTGTTTGCTTCGTTGTCTGCCCAATGGAGCAGCAGCCTTAAGAAGTGGTCGCTGTCGGCCGCTGTCGGGGCGGAAAATCAAGCTGGGGTTGGTAGTTTCAACTGTTTAATTAAGGGACCTTTCCGTATTGATGGGATCGCTTTTTCAAGGAGTGAGCGGTGCTCAGGTGTTTGTTAATGAATTTTAAATCCAGCCTTGTGCGGTAAAATTGATCCTTTGAGCTGCTTTCCCTGGCTACTGCGGTTCCGGTTGAAATCCCCACAAAGGCAAGGCTGGCTTGTCGAATTTCGATCTTCTGAGGTATTGCCAGGCAAAAATGTTCAGTAAATGCGAATGCATTGCGATGTCACTTAATTGCTGTCACAATAACTAACCCAACTAGACTCAACGTTGCTCGACTCGGCCCTCAATTAGCTCAATTAAATTTGGAAATACCCCCCAGCCAGGCACTGGCACAGAATGACAACTGTGACCCAAATTTTCTCGGGACAAAAGTTATCCTGCTCCGATGTATCCTCCCCCCCTGCCCCACTCAAAACTTAGCTTGACCGAAAAACGAAAATTGTGTAAGCATTTTGGGGGCATGAAATATTCATAAGTTGCAAATTAAAATTTCATAAGGTAAATGAAACAAGGGAAAGACATTTAACGTTCGCCATTCAAATTTTAATAAACTCAATTATGCAACACAGTCCCCGAAAACCCAAACCCTGGTGTTTTCCATTTTTCGTTACCAAAAAAGAGCAGAAGCGAGTGAAATTCAATTTTTCCTTGTCTGCACTTTGCTGATTTCAATTAAAAGGGCCGGCCAAGTTGGCCAACCAATCAAAGTGTCAAAAGTTAATGCCGGTCCAGCCTTGGATGGATTTTCCATCCATTCGATGGTCACTTAAGCTGCCACACGGAATGCCACATGGTTCAAAATAAAATGCATGCAGCACTCTCAACTCTTCGGGCCATTTCGTAATAAATTTCAGCAAAACTTCCTGCGTCCATGTCCGTGTTTGTTGTTTCCGGTTTGGCACTTTTTTTCCGTCCGCTTGTCAGCCACATATTCCTCCCCCTTGCCGGCAACTTTTGCTTATGATTACGATGCCCCCCCCTGGACACTTTGCATAAATTGTTAGATGTCGTCCTTGGCAGCGAGAAATCAAAAATGAAACAAAGGCACGACAAAACCTCCAACTCGGTGGCTCTGTGTTATTGCTGCGAAAATTTTTATTTATCTTATAATTATGTAAATTAAGGGGCGGCAATGTGTGTGGTGTTGCCGCCCAAAAAATGTTGTTTTGCATATTTTCACGAGCCGAAAAGGGGCGTCAAATTAGACACGCCCTCTGGGGGGAGAATGCTATGGAAAATGCCTTGATGTACTCGTGAAAAAGAGAAAAAAGAACCAAGGAACCGGAGTCAAAGATTTCCAGGGAATCCTGCAAATCAATCAGAGGAGGTTCCCTCTTGGTTTTCTCTTTTCAACTACTACGCCCATGATTTGTTTTTCATTCTTTTCATGCCTTCATTTCCTGTGTGGCTTCTGTTTTGCTTGACCCAAGGAAAAATCAAGTAAATAAATGAAATTATTATGCCCAAACACAAACACACACATAAAACTTGTTTTATTGTAGAGCGGCGGTTTTTTCAATTAACCGAATTTCAATTACCCCTCGAGGATCCGCAGGCTCATGCATATGCATTAGCAAATTAATTAGGGACCAGGACGCACAGATCCTGATTAGCCGGTCAAGGCTTTTGTCAATCCAAACATTAACTGCCAAAGGGAAAGTCATTCAAATGGAATTTGAAATGCAAATGCAGAGCAATGGAAAACAAGAGCAAAAAAAAACAGAGAATAGAACAACAGGAAAACAAAAACGAAAGGACAAAGTCATTGGGGAAATCCAGTTGAGAAAATTTCCTCAATATGTGCAAAATACTAGGACTTCATCCTCTTCCTGGCCCAGTATTTTGTCAGCTTTATTTTCTTGGTTCGACTTTTTGCCGTCAGATTTTTCTTTAAATTAGAAACCATTCCCTGCTCCTTTTGTGACATGTCGTGTTTATGGGATTTTGTTACTTCTCCTTCGGTTCGTACTCCTTTGGTTTGGGCCCGGTCGATTCATTTTATTTCATGTTGTATTTTTCCGGCGAAATAAGATATTTATTTGCTTCTTAGTCCGGCATCCTTTCTGGCTTTACTTGGCCGGGCGGCCCGACGGCCTTTTGCCAAATTGACAAATAAATAGCCGCTCAGCTTGGGGTTTTCTGGCTCTGGACTTTGGCCGGACAAGTCAATTGTTGTTCCACTGAACAGCAGAGCTTAGGTCCGGTCACTCACTCACTGGGCTTTCCCTTTGTCTGAGCACTTTTCCAGGGATTCGGGTTTGAAAATTAATTTTGCATAATATGCGGCAGAGTGGCCAAAAAAAAAAAGGGGGAAAGCCGAAAAGTGCGGACTATTTCTGGGAATCATTTGCTAACAATAATGTACCAGCGGCAGGATAGATCCATATTTTTATTCCTTTCGCAAAACAAATCCAGTAATGAGGAACTACACCGAAACAAGCTCGTTTTAATTCAAATTAAATCCCCGGACACCCCTAAAAAGCACTCGACAACCCCATATTTCATGCATTTCAACTTCCGTCGTGCAATCTTAGCCGCGTTTTATCATTTCCTGGCAGGCGACTGGCTCTTGTTGGCATTGCAATAACTCTTCCCTCGCCTTCTCGCCGAGCTCCGAATAATTATCGCTTAATGATGTGCAATGGCAACCAGAGGCATGCAAAAGGGGAAGGCAGCTGGGCATAAATTTTGTGCTTTTTTGGCACCGACAGCCCGAGTGGTAAATCTCGGCTCAGTTCAACGAACTTCATCATCCAGCTTGCATGGCATGTTTTTCATGCACATTTATTTGTTTATTTATTGCATTTAAACAGCAACAAACCCGGCGGCAGCAGGAGGAGAAATTGAAATTGCTTCGCATATAAATTAAATTGCTCAAGTCGGGGCGCTCAGCATGATTCCATCAGCGTAACAACTTAATTGAATTGTGATTTATGGTCATTATTTAAAGTATTTCTCCGGCGAACAACAACGAAAAAAAAAAAACTCAATTAGAGCGCTAATTAATTTATTTGCTCAACAAGCCCTGTTTGGCCGCAAACTCATTAACTTGTCACATGTAATCAGTGTCCGGTTTGTTCAACTGAAACTCCCGAAAAAAAGGAACCCCAAAAGAGGGAAACGACTGAAAACCGAAAAACTAAAATTGAAACCAACTGACCAGCGACAGGCAAGGACATTGGACGCAGGACATGGGATCCAGACATGAACATGGACACGAACACGGACACGGACATGGACATGGACACTGGGCAAACTTTGCAGCGAGCACCAACTTTTAAGTGAGTGACTTATTTTTTGCACCCACTCTCCGCCCCTCATCTGCTGGTTTTAAATGCCCGAGCTTGAGATGCGCAACTTTTAAATCGATGCTCGCCCAAAGTGGCGGCGTCATCGTCATCGTCACCGTCACCGCCACCGCCATCGTCCTGTTGCCTCTGACAGGCAAACACAAGGCCAAAAACCTAATTGAGCTGGTCAACGGAACGCCGAACACCGCCAAGGTTGGGCGAGGGGCGTTTAATAAAAACCGCAAATTACACGATTCTAAAGATTATTCTTTAAACTTTTTATAGAAGAAGTCCTTGCAAAAGTCGGATAAAACCATTATTTTCTTCAATATTTTTTAATTTTTATCACTACCAATTAAACCGGAATAAAATTGTAACTTATATATCCTATAACCTATCCATATAAAATTTTGTAATTTAATAGGAAATTAATGTTTCCGGTCTTTAAAAAGAACAGGAAGAAGAAAGCGTTTCCGACCCCATAAAGTATATATATTCTTTGTCCGTCTGTCCGTTCGTCCGTCTGTCCGTATAAACGCCTTGATTTTGTAGAATTTAAGTTTGTATTAAGAATCGGCTACCACCGCCCAAAATTCTGTGACGTCCACAAATTTAACTCTAGAAGCACTACATTTGGATGGTACACTGGTAGAGCTAAAATGTAGGTATGTGTTCTAAAAATCAGCCGGTTAAGTCTACTTCCACCAGCGCAAAGGGTAAAAATTTGTTGCGCCTACAAGATTCACCATAGAATCATACCGCTTACTTCTCAGACACCTCCAAACGCATGTTACGAAAAGGTATCATCCGTATCTGTACTCCCATCTAAACTCTTTGAACCACTCTCGCCCCTAACGGACATTCAAAATTCCTTTACATTTTCTATTATAATTAAAAACCCACAAGTTTTTCGGTGGCAGCGTCCAAGTAGTGGCGCCCATTTTTCGGATACTTGAAAATGGTAACTGACACGTGTAAGTGCCTGCGACTTCGTCGGTTAGAGGGGCCATTTAATGGCGAATGACAGGGCTTGGGGGGTCAGAGGCTACGGCATCGCTGTGGACAAAAAAGATTGCCTTGTCATCGACATCCAGTTCATCATCATCAGCGGCAAGGAGCAGCTCCAGTGCCAGCATCGCATGACCACAAAATTTAACCCCGTCCAGGGATAATTTTGTCAAAATGCAACGTTCGATGTTCGAGAGCATCGAGGATAGTTGGTAGTGGGTGCGGCGGTTGAGTGGGCGTGTGCCCCTCTATGCGTTGCATATTGATGGCGTGATTTGCATTTGAATATGCGGCCAGGATGGCGTCGTCCTTCCTGTGCCCCTGACTCACTTTCCCCCTCCCCCCCGCACACACACAACCCCTTCACCCAGTTATTTTTTGCTGTTGTTGCCGATGCATATTGCGCTTCGCAATTTTCACACGTTGATAAACTTGTTTTAACGTTGCCATGGCAATAGAAAAATTCACGGTGAGAAAACAAAAATTTAAAAAAAAAGGCTTGAAAAAAATGTATGGAAAATGTAAAAATATGTACACTTTAAATAATATTTGCCTGCTTACCTATTCAAGTATTTGACATTTGTTTCCTAATAAAAAGAAACGTTAATCCAACATCTCAACTAAACAAAATGAAGGTAGAAAAGTTTTTCATTTAGTTTCAAATTGTAACCACTAATTTCTAAGCACCTCCGGCTTTTTGTGACCACTTTCCCTGCTTGTTTTCTAAGTGCACATCTGAGTGCAACAAATGAGAAAGCTGTGATGCTGTTGCACCTGAGCTTCAGTCTCGTTTTCGGTTTCGTTATTGCTCTCTGGGATGCCTGTGCTTCGGCATCCTGTGTCCTGTGTCCTTCTGCTGGAAATTTGTTTTTTATCAAATGCGTTTAATTGGCATCGAAGCATGGGACTGACCATTCAGTTGTTACGCAGCCAAAAAATGTTGCATTTATGGCGCCTAATTGCATTGCTTTGTTGTTTATGCGCATTATTGGAGCTTTGGAGCTATTGCTTTTGGCCCGAATCTCTTTGCCACCTCCCCCTATCCGTGCACTCTGATTGCAAATTTTTGCGTGTGGCATGAAAATGGGAAATCGGCAAAGCGATCGAAAACGCTTATTGGCAAACATCGTTAATGCCGCTAATTGTTGATACGTTGCGGCTTTGCGGTGGAAAAGCCATGCAAACAAGATTAAGCCCGAGGTTGTTCCGAGGATTATTCGGCCGTATTAGGATTTGAAGAGAACCATCTTCTAATTTAATGTCTTTAGAGGTTGTTTTAAGTTTGGGATTCCCCTTTTCCCGGTTGACTGCTCGAAATGGAGTCTTAATATCCGTGAAAAGTTCAGACCCCCAATTGCTACAACGACCCGGCCATTAAGTCATCGCGATTCATCAGTTCTGTATCGGGCACCGCAATGAGTTCACAAAGACCCATGCTGAGCGTCGTCCTTATTGTCCTTTTTACCGAGGTGGAACAATGACAATCCATCAGAAAAGAGCGAAGTTCCCGGGTCGCCCGCCGTGAATTTCTGGGGGTTTTTCGGTTTTTCGGTTGCCCCGCAGGTGATGTGCTCAATAAACAGCATAATGACTATCGCTGACCGCAGGCACTGCGATGAACACGGAGGTCAAGGGTCCTGGGTGTGGGACTATGGAGGGAAATATGGCCAGCTGGGTGCCATAACTCATGACAAAGAAATTACGGAGCGCGAGCAATAAAAAAGTTTCGCCCGGGACTGAGGCGCCATTATCATTGGGCATATTAAAACTTTTGATGTTGCTCAAATTATTTCGGGAAATTGATGCCCAAGGATTAACTTTGCCGAGAGACACAGGACACGGGACATGGGACAGGAGAGGAAAAAAAAGTTAAAGAAATATAATAAAGTACATAGCGGCGGCCACATCAAACAGCCGAGCGGGCCATTGGGAGTCGGAGTCCTGGACTTTATCCGCTACACCTCCGTATCACTTGATGATAATGGTCATCATCGCGATCTCGGTGACGATGATTGCGATATGTGGGGAGCCGTGAAAGAGGGGGCGTCATGATGAATTCCTTTGGCTTTTGCCTTTGCGGTTTGTGCGGCTTTCGGGCGATAAATTCAACGCTAGCAACGCTTTTGCGTTCACTTTCGCGATGAAAGCAGTCAGAGAAATGAAATGGGGAAATTAACAAAAAATAATACTTTTCTGCCCCCAATGGACATTTAAATGAATTGTAGTTTATTATTTATTTTATAAGTATTTGGAATATTTGTTTTCCCATGCCCAGCAAATTTATGAATCAACTTTTTGCTTGGTGCAACTTCCCACATAGTTTTCTACTCCCGAGACCGACACTCGACTACTCATCAGCTGCAAGCAATTCGCGTAACTTTTCCACCCAAAAAAAAAGGTGCGAGGTAGGGAAACCCTGGCAAACTCATGAAAAAGGGGAAGAGCAACAGAAACAAGAGATATAGAGAGACGGGGGAAGGAAAACCCCGCAAAAGGCCGAGAGTCGTACACATTACAAAGAAGTTTTCATTTCCCAAAGCTGCCGCAGGACATTATTTCTTCGAGGTAGTGGACCCACAACCTTCCAATTTTTTGTGTGAGTTTTCGGCCTCTTTTTTAGACGGCACCCCTATATATGCCTGTCATGCCTTTGCCATGAATATGTCTCCATCTTTTGGAATTTTTTTGCGTGCTTTGTGTGTGCAGTTGTTTTTTTTTATTTTTGCCCCTTTGAGTTTTCCACTTTTTCACTCCCCCTGCTGGGGTCTTTAAATACTTTTTGTTGCAGTTGTCGCAAGTTGGAGATAAACTTGTGATAAAACTTCTGACAGGTCTCTGCTCCTTATCGTCGTCCCTTTGCCAACTCTGACAGCCGGAATATGCAATTATTCATCTTGCAGAACTAATGACGCAATTAGCTGGGATGAGTGCAGTACAGTTGTGCTCGCAGACAAATGGAAGCGATTACAGGTGGAAAGGTGAATGTGAATGAAGTCCGGGACGGAACAAATTGCACAATTCAGTGATAATAAGGTTCATTTTAGTTGTCCTGTTCTCCTGGGTGGTGCAGGAGGCCGTGCTCTAATAACTAAATTATTCTGTAAATAAGAGCTTCCAGAGCTTTACAAAATAAGCTTTAAATTCATTTTCATGTTTTGGGGTGAACATGGCATTCAATTTTTAAATTCATTTTGAGTATACAAACTTTAGTTTATTGTTTTTTATTGTCTTCCGAGTGTAGATTCCTTCGGTTTACGATTATCCCCCGACAATTATCAAATCCCTTTGATATCAATTCGCATATGCTCCTCTGCTTTTATGGCAGGACTTTCATTGTTAATCTCCATGGCTATCATATTCATTCGTTTATTCGTCGGCTCATTCGTTCTGGCCGCTTGGCCATTTTTTATTGCCTGTGCCCCCGAAACAACAATTCTTCCGGGGACACAGCTCCGCTCGTCTTTTTTGCCAGTTTGCTGTTGATCTGTTTTTATAGCTCGATGATGCCGCCCCGCCCCGCTCCACTCCTCCCCGGCCCAGCCACTTGTGACTTTTGACCCCCCCATCTTCCGGTTCGCTCTGTTTCCGTTTGTGCATTTTCTTTTATTCTTTGTTTGGGATTCTCGTTAGGTTACGAGGTGCTAAATCAAGTTAACGTTTAAGTGGCCGTTTAGTGCCTACGGACCTGCATCTGTATCTTTACAGCCGGCTGCTGTGCTCGTATCTGCATCCTTGTTTGATCCTTCCTGAATCTGAATCCAAAGCTCAGGCTGAGGCGGAGGCGCAGCCCGCCTCCACTTTATTATTATTTCGCCTTTTGTCATAAAGAGTTTGCTTCTTCTTTTAGCGTCTCGCCTTTTGGCGCCTTTTATTGACTGTAAAGTTTATATTTTTAATATTTTCTTTATGCCCTCGCTTCGCTTTCTTTTAGCGGCCCTGCCCCGCCCCGCCACGGCACTTGTAATTGTTTTTTAAACAAAGTTTATAACTTTTTGTTGCCTCGTCACGGTTGCTCTTATTGTTATCCTCCATTGTTGTTGCGGCTGTTTTGTTTTTCGCATTTTTCCCCCATTTGTTGTTTTGTGTGCATTTTAATTTGCTTGTCTGCCTTTTAATGGCAGTTGTTATGCAATTTTTGCCGGTAGAACAGACTCCCAAAGGCCGCCAACTGACTGACTGAGTGCAGTGCAATTTTCCCCCCCTTTTTGCAATATTTCTCGTACATTTCCTTTTTTTTCCCGGCAAAGGCAAATAACTAATTAAAAAGATGTTTGCTGATGACGACGACGGGGCTGGTGGCGTCATTAAAGTTGCTTCGGCAGGAAGAGAGCTGAGGCTCATAAAGAAATTTATAACGATGGCCCATAAAAATGATTGTGAAATCTTGCCGCTACGACTTTATTACAAGCATTTATTTGCTGTGGGTCTATTACAAGTCTATTTGTTCGCACTTAAGCAGGAAGGGTTTTCCAGTGCCCACGTTCTCAATTACATTGCACTCCGCCCGAAAGCTCTGCCATATTTCACGCCCAAAACACTGGAATCTTGCTCGCCACATTTGCAGCACATCCTCGTTCCGCTCGCAGTGAAAGTGAATGTGGAAATGGCCCGAATTTTCCTTTGTGAAGGTCACCCATGTACCTACAAGTCGGAAGAGGAAGCTCTGATTGGTTGGGAAAATCTGTAGCATTTGGCCATTTGCAATATTCAATTTCAACTGCAGAGCTCTGGTACATTTCAATTTCATTTATGTAATCAAGAAACAAGCGCTTCAAGACAATCACTGCAAGAAAAGTCTCATAATTTCTATCAGTTTTAGTTGGAATAATTTTAATTAACTGTAGTGCATCGTTTGCCGAAGGATTTCTCTTTGCCAAGGCGTTTAAAATCCGTTTTTTTATGCCTTTTTTAATTGCTCCTGGTGCAGGTGCTCACATATAGAGGAGCAATCCTTCGTTTCCTTGAGAAAAGTCTCATAATTTCTATCAATTTTAGTTTAGATAATTTTAACTTTTCGTAATGCATCGTTTTCCGAAGGATTTTCGTTGTTAACTGGCCTAAAATGCGTTTTTTAATGCCTTTTATAATTTCTCCTGGTGATGGTGCTCACATATCAAGGAGAAATCTTTTGTTTCCTTGAGAAAAGTCTCATAATTTCTATCAATTTTAGTTTAGATAATTTTAACTTTTCGTAATGCATCGTTTTCCGAAGGATTTTTCCTTGTTAACAGGCCTAAAATGCGTTTTTTAATGCCTTTTATATTTCTCCTGGTGCAGGCGCTCACATATCAAGGAGAAATCCTTCGTTTCCTTGCATTATTGATGCTTTCTCTGCTCTTGTTGTTTTTGCAACAAGCTCTTGTTTTCTTGTGTTTTTTGTTTGATGGTTTCTCCTTTTTTTTTGCTGTTTTGTTTGTCGAGTTGAATGAACATATTTTGCCTTGACATACATTGCATTGTTAGCAAACAAGGGTGTCAGGAGCCAGTGGGCCACGCCCCCAAAATCCTTCAATCCGCCGCTCTGCTCCCCCAGCAGCCACTTGAATGTGCAGCCACAGAAATTCTTCTCTCGGGCTGCTCGACATGTTCATCTCTGGTGGGGTGGGCCGGGACGAGGGCTTCCAATGTGTGCGGATAGTTTTTTGTTCAAACAACACGCAGCTTGTACAAGAAAACCAACAGCGGCTACACCAGCAACAATAATGACGTTTTGACTGACAGACAGTGCGAGTAACAAGTACACAAGCCCATAAGACAGTTGGACAGAGTAAGGCCTTCAGGAGAAAGTCTATGAGGAAAGGGGGTAGGACCGAGCTGGGAAAACTACAAAAAACAAGAAAAAACGCTGCTGTCGAGATTTCTCGACAACGAGATACCATGTAGCTGAGATACGAGATACCATGTAGCTGTTTTCACCAAGCATGCATACTGGCAAAAGCCGTATCAACATTATTTAGTGTCCGATCTTTATGAAACTTGTCACATGGCTAGATATTTAAATTTTGATTTGAAGCAGAAAGATTCATACCTCTTGCTTTAACCACTTTGGAGATATAGACAAATTTGCAGGAGAAAATATAGTTCTTTGAAAAATTTAGAGGCGGAAGAGGGCGAGGCTGAAGTTCAATACGAACAGATTCTGTATATATACTCAATGCACCTAGAATAAAAAGAATTACGTCTTTAGCTCTTACCATTCCGGAGAATGATGTTTGCATACATACAGACGGACATCGACTCGGCCGTTAATCCTGATCTAGAATATTTATACTTTGTATGGTCGGAAATCCCCTGGTACATACATTTGCAAAACCTAATATACCATTTGTACCAGTTTTACCTTAAGGTACATGGTGTAAAAACGAAGAAAACTTTATTGCTAACAATAGCAATAGCAACAACAGCCACATCCTCTGAAACAAGAGTAGTTCACAAACTTGTTCGTGTTGCTTGTTTGCTTAGGCTGTGCTCGGTTGCTGTTGCTCAAATGTTGCTGCGTCGATGCTGCAGCAGTCCAGATGTTGTTGCATCTGAGTTCCTGTGTAATCTGCGCTAGTTGTCAGAGTCAAGCTACAAACAAATACTTAACATCGCTTGCTGCCCCTCGCCATTTGCAGAAACTCTCGAAGTTGCGGCCAAATTTGAGTTGTTTCTTTAATTACCAGAAGCAGACTTATAACCCTTAGGCTGGAGGATGAGACTTGGCTTTGAATACTATATAATTTTACGCCTGCCAGCACAAAATACAAATATTTGGTATGGAAATACACGCATGAATTCATTTCGATTTACCAATAAAAGCCAAACTTTGTTGTCTACCACTTTGCATGGAAATCGTTAGTCAATTATTTTTAAATCATGTTTGATTTTACAAAGGATTTGCACTCATGTGTACCCGTTTTATTTTATTACCTGCCAGGAAATCAAAAGCAAGTCCCTGAAAATTTCATAAGAATCTGCAGACGCACAAGCTGTGCTTTTTCTTCGATAAGCCCGGCTTGCTAATTGCTGCATCAATAAAATGCACAAAAATACAAATTGCATGTCCTTTGAGAGGCACACACTTTGGCACAAAATATAGGGATGTGGGCTACGCTCAATTGCAGAAAGCAATCAACTCTAAAGGTTCTATATTCGGCTTGCGGAATACAAAAAAAAAAAGGAAACTGAAGGAGAAGGTCTACAAAAGCCGAGCGACCGAGACTGAGAATGGCGCTGAGGTTGACTGACAGCTGCACTCATTGAGGCAATTTGCTTAAGTTACAAATTGAAATATTTGCATTTTATCTTAGAAATGCAAATTCCCCTTTTCTGCAAAGATCTACATCGCCAACGCCCACAGCAAAAGTACGAGTATCTGGGCAAACAATGCCAAACAAATTGGCTATTCAAATCCGCAGACGCCACACGAGGAGTTAGAGAAGAAGAAGTCTGGATGCTGGGGTTACAATTTATGCGTTTGGCCCCCGTAACGTTGAATGCATTTTGCAATTTTCATGGCCTGCCTGCCTGCCTGCCAGGCAGCCTGGACCGCTTTTTGCAGAAACTGCAGCAAACTCGACGTGCAGGCCGGGAGGACTCCCAGCCGTCTCCTGCTGCACCTCCTGCTGCTGTGGCTGCTGCTACAAAAAAGCCATTAAGATTACTTTCTATGGGCCGAGATTTAAGGCGGTTCGGGATGTTGCTAGGTTGCAAGGTTGCCAGGGCGGTGAAGCCATCACAAGCCTCCTGCAAACGACAAACGCAGCCGAGGAGTCAGATGAGATTTTGCGCCCCCCCAGTCCACTTCTAAATACGCATACTACAGTTGAAAAAACTTGGATTATCCAAGAAATATTAGGGAATTTCTAGAAGTATGGTTAGCAAAGAAATGAAGTTCCTATACACTTAAAATCTCTCAGTGCAGGGGCATTGTGCTGCCGCCATTGGGTATACAAAAGCCTTAGCCAAGCAGCTCCAATAAATGCCAAGCCTTTCCACCATAAAGTAAACGATTGATGAGGTTAGAAAACTGAACAACACTTCAGCACAATGCCACGCCCCCTCACATGTCCCTGCACACTTTGTTGGTTCATTTAACTACAATGGCAGCAAATTTTTTACTCGCAAATTGTTCTACGAGCCAAGCAAACTGCTCAAAGCGAAGAGATACTGATATAGTCTTCAAATGGGGGGACAAGGTCTAGGCGATGGCTGGGCCAAAGGATAAGGCATAACAGGATCAGGATGAGCAGGATTGATGCAATTAAGAGCAGTTTATACTGGAATTTCGATGATTTTAAATAACAGCAAGGACTTCAAAAACCAAAGAAACCATAAGAAGCCTAAGCCTGTCGCTTCCATTGTTTCATTATTTAATTAAGTGCCGCAAAGCTGCAAATAATTATTACATTTCTGAGGAAACTCTGCACAGTCACCACCACTCTACATTATGACCGCAATTTACACTTTTCGGTGATTTTTTGGTTTTGTAATATTTGGTAAATTGCCCTTTAATGGCTTTTTATGAAAACAAAGGGCCAGCGACCAAAGGCCACCAAAGTAGAGACCCGCAGAGCAAAGAGCAATTTTCAATTCAAAAGCAAATTGTCTTTTATTTCAAGCTCATTAGCTTTTAATGCAATTTTATGCGGCCCAATGCGTCTGAATTTTTGCCACGTGCCACAAAACAGAATGCCGCAAGAATGGAGGCCAGGAGGGGAAAGAGCCAAAGCCGAGAAGGCATCCGCACATCGTTTGCATTTTCATTTTCATTTCACATGTGTCGCTTTTGTTGTTGCCTCGCCCTGGACCATATGTTTTGTGGATTTACAAAATTGACTTTTGTCGTCATGAATTAATTTTTATTTTGTGTGTTTCTCCTGCGCAGAACTCTCTGTTTTTCCCAAGTCATGCGGCTTGTGCGCGGCTCATCTTGTGTACTCGGAATTTTGCGCCTTTAACATTTTATGTAAATTTTGTAAAATATTTATGGAAATGTAGCAGATTGTGTGACTGGCGACTGCCACAAAATGACGGCAGACAAGTAAATACATTTACATAAGCACACACGAGAGTAGCTCCCAGTTTTTTTTCTATTTTTTTCGGTTTTTTTTTTTCTGGCCATGCAGGAAGAGAAGTCTTGTGTGTCATTTGTGGGCCCACAGACAGTCAGAGACATCAGCATAAATTTTAAATAAATGCTACAGAAAGGGAATATTAAATGTTGTTTTCGGGGTAGATACGACAGCAACGGGCAACTCAGTCTAACAGTCTAAATGCTGCTGCCATTGCCTAATATTTTATTCTTGCAAAATCTTGCTACTCTGCAGCGCCCGTTCCTTCGTTATTCCTGCGACAGTTGAAAGGTTAAACCAATTTAAGCTCCGGATTCTGTGTTCCAGAAACAAGAGTTCACTTCACCCAGCCTGCTGTTGTCGATGACGTTTGCATTTTCTTTTCAAGAGCTTGCCACGCTGTGCCACATCTCGTTTTGTTTTATTTATGCATGTATATTTTTTTTGTTTTTCCTCTCTCTTTGCCAGAACCCAAAATATATATAAATGAATATTTTGAACATTTGAATATAGAAGAGTGGCTGGCGAGTCTGGCTATCGTTTTACTTTTCCGCTGATGTTGCACTTTTCCTTTGTGCCCGGAAAAAGGGGGAGAACACAAAAAGAAGTGGCATATGGAAATGTATTTGCCAAGTGGCAAGGCGACAGTTTTATTGAGCTTATCTTGGCTTTCACATTGTTGAAGAGCTCGTGCCACCAAAGCGACCAACTGACTGACAATTGAATGCTTTGATAAAGCTAGGGAGTAGTTTTCGGGGAGCAGAAATTTAAACATAGGCTAGTAATTATAAGAATCCTTCTGCACTTGCTCATTTTCCATATAAATTGCGACAAGAAAAGCCCACACCTCCCGGCAAACAAAGCTGTCATCCTGGCAACTTTCTTCTTTAATTTCAACTTCGCCCGGAGAATACTTGGCCACTTGTTACCACTGCTTTCCCATTGTTTTCCATTATTCTCCGCTTATTGCTATGTATTATTCCGAGTCGCTTCTCTGGAGAAGTCTTGACTTTGGCACAAGTTCCATTGTCGTAGCTGCATTTAGAATGCATTTTAATTTAGCATCAACAACTTTGCCATTTTGCCATTTCACTGCCTTTAGTGCTTCGCGTCGATTTGCATAGTTGTTGTTCCCAGGAGAACTTTTCCGAACATGCACAACCCCACATCCCGGGATATATCTAGCCCCAGCCGTGTTAATATTTCTCACATCTAATAAAGTTTTCTTCCCGGAATTGCTGCCTTCCACTACCTTCCACTATCGCAAACAGCAGCCAGGACGGGGACATTACCTGCCGGGACGAGACGTTCCCCCATCGAGGGCAGGACCTTTTCCCTTCATCTAATACGCTTAATCAAATGTTTATCTTTGAAGGAGGAGCCGGAGTTGGTGTGATTTTTTCCCATTTATTTTCGTGCGCATAGATTATGCAAATTTTACTACTTTCACTTCGACATTTTCATTATGTTGAAGCCCTCCGCTCCCCGTTCTGGCAGGGCAAGCTGGTGAAAAATTGCGCGCTCATTTTGTGAAAGACAGCGGCGAAAAAATGCGCTCAGTGAACGTATTTAAAATACTTGCACATAATTTATTTTCGCGCGAATACAAATCATTTCATTTTCGTGCCAGTCACGATGGTGGAAAAGTGTAGCATATCTTACGGCGCCAGGCCATTAAAGACACAGCCCGCGGAGTCCTGGGAGTCCTGGTAACAGAATCCTGATGACGGTTATATTACATTAACTGCAGCCAGAGCAGGGCCAAAGCTACTACGACAAATAGTGGTTCTCCGTGTGCCAAAAAATAAAATGAAAATAAAGCGTAGTCTACAAAAAAAAAAAAAAANNNAAAAAAAAAAAAAAAAAAAAAAAAACGAGGAAAAAACTGGGACTCGAGCACCCGGCGGCTACATCGCAATGAATATGTAAAAAGTATAATAAACGAAGAGGTTGAGCATACTCGACTGAGCGATGTCATGGTTTTGAGCCTGAATTTGGGCCAGCGACGGATTCTAGTTAAATTCACAGCCATAGTTACAGGGTTTCACCAGGGAAGAAATAAATATACAATTGCTGTCACTTCAAAATAGCAGTTTACAATTTATATTGTATGTTACGAATGCTGGCAATATTCTTTGGCCAATTCAAACACTTCATTGTATGGATATTCTTGGAAACAGTAATAATAGTATTGTACATGTTAGGGGAATAAAACAAACGGAATTGATAAAAGCTTTTCGTGGAAAATAAGAAAACTATATTTAATTTATAATTGAAGCTAAAGATTTTTACCATAAAATGTATTCAAAACCCAAGAAAATTAAATTTCACCATTGAAACCGCACCCTGGCACCTCAATTAAATTTTGATGAAACCCTATGCCAGGGCGACTTCTTGCGAAAAATGAATTCAAATATGATGATTAATTTTCCCAATTTCACAGAAACGCAAATGAACCACTGAAATGGGGTTTCCCAGAACTCAAACACATGAGAATACCCAAGAAGCCAGATGTAAGTTTTAGACAGAATTCAATGTTGGCTGAGGTCCTGCGCCCATTTATCCCTTTCCCGGCAGAGTATTCCCCAAAGCTGCTACCCTCGTTAACAAACGGCTGCAAAAAAACACTTTGTGATGTCTTTAATGGCGGATTCGTGTGTGCTTAAAATATACAAGCGCGTAGTAAGAGTTAGAGTGGGTGAATATCTGGGCAATGCTCATTAGGAAGGACGGGACAGACGCAGCGGCACACGGAGCGTATGCGTAATTAAATATGAAACTAAAGAACGAAACACGTAGGTGTCACGAACTAGGCAACCGGGGCTGTCGTCTGCGCCGGTAAACACAACTCAAGTGTGTACCGTGTCACAGCATTTGCATTTCATTTAATCCAGAATCTTAAAGAGTGCTGAAAAGTTAAGTGATTGGAAGAGAATCCAGGAGGTGGCCCGTGAGTGTCATGGGTCGGAGTTCAAACACACACATATGCTATGCCAGGACCACAAATCAAAGTCAAACGCAATGGCAGCGTAATAATACCCTTATCTGTTATCTTATCAAGCAAGCAACCTTCTCTCTTTTGTTGAACAAGCATCAACAAATGTCTGGCAGTCCGACAGGCGGACGGGCGGACGGATGGACAGACAGACAGGCTGCTGTGACACTAATTGCTTGACCTTTTTTCCCTTGTTGGCCGCCATTGTTGACCTTTGAACGCGGCTCGAATTTGCATGCGATCCGTGGAGACCGACGCCGATGTTGAGGCCGAGACCAGTGACCCATCGACCCACCACCGACAAGGCAGCCGTGTTGACATGGATAAACCACTTCAAGTCAAGTGCACACAAGCCGGCCGCCCGGCCAATCATTTCATCTTCCCCGCATAGGCCCCTCGAAAGCCCCCAGAAAAATCTAATGGATTTTCAAATAAATAAAAAAAAAAGGAGAAAACATACTGCAGAGTTGGAAAAGTCATGGTTGATATAAAGTTGAAATAAATGTTGGTGTAACCGCTGCGACGGCGAAACTTTTGCGGCCATGAAGTTTTGGGGCATTGTGTTTTTTGGATAAAAGATTGCCAAAATTTAGATTGAATGGAAATGGGAAATAACACTAAAGTTGAGTGCTTCGCGGGGACGGGAAAATAAATTCAAATCAGCAAGTTTGTTTCCTTTGAATTTTGATTAATTTTGTCACAGCAGCACAATTGCCAAATTCATTTTCAGTTCGTTCATCGCATCCAAATATAACTTTTTGAAACCTGAGTCTAAAATCGTGATTCTAATAAGCCAAGTTCTCAGCTTCCACAAGCCAACTCGCTTGCATTCGCAATCTCTTAACCCTCTTTTGGCGGCAGCTGCTGGCGACAATATGCATGGCACTTATTGCCACTTCAGTTGGCATGCGAACCAGGCTAATAGCGGGGCCACGCCCCCTCCGCCGCCCCCCCTAAAAAGTAACTCGAGTCAGGTGTGCGCCCGCAGAGCTTCGGAAAATTTTATTTTCTTCAGCAGAAAAGAAGCAAACTTCTGGAGCTGATGCTGAAGCTGAAGCTTCCTTGTCGTCCCGGTGACACTTTTTGGTTTTTTATGCGGCTTCTTGCCCCTTTTTACTTGTATTTTGCATGCACTGAAAACATTTTCCACTTGCCAAAATAAAATGATCACCAAATCTGTGCGTATTAACAATTTTCCCAAACCTCAAGATACAATTAGTTGGCCAAATTTTGGTCTATTTTTCTACCTTTTCGTACAACTAAAACATTAGAAAAATTCGTATTTATCTCAGTGCCACTCAGACTGCTCCTTGGAAATCTCAACTTGCGAATGCAGAAAAGTGTAAAAAGAGCTCAAAAGCATAAAATTATAGTAGTGGAAGTAAGCGGGCAAGGAGCACGGAATTTGTGGCCATAAGTTGGCTGAAAAGGTAGGAAAATGCAGGGAAATGCAGGCATGTCCAAAAATCTCGGCAGGTGTTGCCCGTGCACATGCACGTGTTGCACCATTGCAGTTGCACAAGCTGTTTCATTGCCTAGTGCAACGGGCATATTAAATTTTCCCGGGTTGTTTGTTGGGTGAGAGGTGGCATCATAACCCCAAGGAATCCGCTGGAAATTTATGCACTTGTGGGATTTTTATGCGCCACTCACATTCCACCTTTGCCCCCTGTTCCTTTTCAGATGCTTCCCCTTTTGATTTCGTGTTTTATATTCGTTTTTTTTTTGTGTTACCCGCATAAAAATTATGTGACACCTTGATGTATGAATATGTTTGCCATAATTCTATTAGATTTATTCCAACCAATTGCAATCAAGAGCACAGAGCATGCTGTTTTTAATACCTGTGAGTATTTACACCTCCACTTTGTAATTATTGTAGCTGCTGGCCTTCAGCTGGCACCTTACTTGCAATTTTTTAGCCCACTTGGCAAACAATGAAATGCATTTAAACCACAAACAATGAAATGCATTTAAATATGCACGAAAGTTCACAGTACATGCGCGGGAATTTCTGTTGTATTTTTAACAAATTTTTGCACATTTCCTGTTTGCCATTGTTGTTTTCAGAGGTACATTTTTTACATAGTCCTCCCGCCATTGTCCCGGGTCCTTATGATTGCTTCCATTTTTGTTGCACATGCAGCTTGACACAGTTTTCACAGTCACACCCATTTATTTACAATGTCAACGAGCATTTTCAGTGCCGGCCAGTGCCGCTTTTGTTGTTGATGTTGGAAAAGCCTCCTCGTACGCAAAAGCGGCCCCTTTGGCTATGAAATTTGCATGCAATTTTCCAGCACAAAGAAAACAGAGGTTGCAGGAAGCCTTAGAGGCGGGGCAGGATAGCGCCTGACCTTGTCAAAGGACCTTGAACTGCTCCCAGACACACATCCCACACCCATGCCAAACGAACACCCAAGCAAGCAAAAGGAACGCCCATTTGCTGTCTCTCAGCAACCGGGTAATTTCTGCGGCTAATTAGTACGTAATTTGGGGGGAATGTAATTTTCTGGACTCCACACTCTGGGAAATTCAGGCTACCGTTTAGTTTCCAATTATTGAACTATCAAAAACCAAATTTGGGCATATCATTTATAAGTCAGTTCAATAGTCCTCTGGTAAACAATTTTCCGAACTTTGCTTCTAATTAATTCCCTGTTTCGAGCGCCCACTGTAATTTAATTTGCTCGACTGCAGAGCAAAGTTCTCCGTGTTCGGTACTTTGTGCTTTATTGAATTTTAATTTGCACTTTGCGGCTTGTGGTCATTGCTTGAGACCCCGCCCTCTTTTCTTCAGCTTGCCAGCTCCACTTAAGGCGTTCGCTTTGATTTCTTTTCGGGTTTTTCCTTCCTTCCAAGTTCTCACCGCCGCCCGGCGTACGTCCTTGGTTTTTCCTGTTTGGGAAAACCGCATAGCGTGTGTGAAAATTGAAATGTCACCAGTTCGGTGTCGGGTGTGGTGGAGTGCAGAGTTTTCTCAACCCCAGCTGCAGTGTCGTGCCTCGCTTTTCTGCTTGTCTGCCGCTGACAGTCATTGACAGCTCTGCAGCTAAAGATCCCGGAGCGGAGGGGAAAGGGTTCGGCAGCCTGCAGCCTGCAGCGTTGCATGGGACGCAATGTTGCATGTCGGTCTGCACTTAGTGCTGACTCAACGCAATACAAGTTCTTATTTGCCAGCAGACTTCACTTTACAGGATTTGTAATGCCGGATCCCCGATATTTTGTACTCTACGCGGATTTCAGCTGGCGTGCCGAATAAATAAGGGATTAGTCATCAAGGAGCTTAGAAAACTTTTTGTAGTTACTGGCAGGGTTTTATTAAAACTTTCCAATTAAGAGCAATTAAAATTTCTCAGCAAATGCATTTGTTTCAATTAAATGGTCGGGCGGAAGGGAACGTTAGTGCTTCCTTCGTGGGCGAAAAACCCCTTCGTGGCTCATTTAAGTTGCCTGCGACTCGGACCGGACCCCAAAAATATTTGGGAAATTTTTTGAAAAGTCAGCAGCCACATGCATTAGTGTATTCGGCTCTGAAAATCCACATAAGCCAACAGCCCCCCGCTGACTTTCACATTTTCCACTGCTTTTTAGCACAAATCCTTTTTATTCCGTTTTCTTTGGGAGTTTAAAACGTTTTCGACAGGATTTAGTTGCATGACTTTTTGCTTTTAGCATTTCACCCGACAAACCTCAAGGCCCCCACCCGATGTTTTCACCCCCCCTACCCATCGGTTCTCCTAACTAACTGGACGCGCAAGTCCAGCTGCCCCGGGGGCGGATATCTGGTGTGCAGCTCCTCGGTTCCCAGGACCAAACACGTACCCCCGTGGCAGGACGTGCGCCGCATTCCCAAATCCAAATACAAATACCAAATACTACACATGGCCGCATTTTTTAGCCACTACCCCCCCCACTCGCCCCTCGGGCTTCATTTTCTCTGACCGATCTAGTTGATTTTTTGCAGTTTGAAATATTTTGGATTTGTTACAGTTTGTTCTGGCCATAGATTCCTGCCTAAATGGAAACTATTCCGTTTGAGATGGAAATTCGGTTCGCCAACATTTCTCAACAAAATAAAACTAAATTCATGTCGAATATTTTGCAATGCAAATCGATAAACTGAATATTTGCCAGCCAAAATGGAATGCATGTTTGACTTGAACTTCTAAAAACTAAATTGTTTTTAATTCTCCAACTAATATGATATAAATATTCCTCTGAAACCCAATTGTTTCTGATATTTTCCAACATTTGGCGCCTAATTTTATGGGCTCTATTATTAACCTGCGATGCAGGGAGCGGCGGAAAATGTGCTTAGTGTCAGTCATAAGTTTTCCCCCCTGGGTGGTCCCATCTCGGTTGCCAGGACGTGTTGACACTTCGCAGGACCAAGTAACCCACTTACAGGATAAGCAAAAGAGACAGCTACAAAGAGCGGCAGCGCCGCCTTTGTTTGCGGTGAAACTTTTTGCAGCAGCTTTTGTTAATTCGGTCAATATTTGCGGACGCACGAAATAAAAACGAAAACTCAGCGAAAAAACTTTCAGCCAAAGTCCAACACGGAGGAGCAGTCCGAAAAACACACAAAAAAAACACAACAAGCAGCGCTGCTATTTAACCCCTTAATGGCAGTTGGGTTAAAGTTTCCCCGCCGGATTTCGCGTTGCAGAAATAAACTTATTGACAACACAAAAAAATGGACAAAATACGAGTATAGGGTAGTGGATATAGTATATGTGTTTGAGCAACAGTTGCACTTGCGTCCACCCCCCGTGCTCATGCAATATTCATGGAAAACGCAAATTTGGTTACGCGTATTTCATTAAGGTGACCCGGACATGCGGAAAAATAATTTTCCTCTCGCATGCCGCAAGTGCTTTGAGTCTTTACCGAAAATAGCCGAGAAAAAAACCGCACATTAAATGGATGGAATTCGTAGCTGTTTTGGATTGTTATTTGTCTGAAGGTTTCCCGGTTTCCCAGGTTTCCCGGGTTGCTCCCTCTTGAGCGTTAATTGCAATTCGAGTTGTTTATCCAACTTACCTCCTGTTTAGTTTTGGCCTCACGCTCCAGTTCCTCGGTTCCTCAGTTCTCCGGGTTAATTCTGCAAGGCAACAAAATAGGGAAAAGTTTTTTTTTCGGCTTTAGTTAAATTTGTTGAAAATTATTTGCTTTTCCTGTTGTTGATGATGGGGGCACACAGTCTGGTTTTGCTTTGGCTGCCGCTGCTCCTTCGAGGAGCCTTAAGTTAATTAGTTGAATTTGTGTTCAAGAGTTTTTTGTGTGTTTGGGGGGAATTTTTCCTAGTTTAATTTAGTGGATGCAAAAGTTGTGTCTACCGGGTGGCGATGGGCATGAGAGTGCTACCAAAATGAATTGGGGCGTCTCAAAAGATTTGTTTTTTCCGCCCAGCAAACCAAGGAAAGCTCAAAGCCCAGAAGGACATTGAACTTTAGATTTTGTTCCCTTAGGTTGCGAATATTGTTATTGTTTTCTTTGCCAATTTGTCATTTATTTACGCATTTTTTGGCGAAACTTTCTTTATATTTTTATTGAATGTAATTTTCCATCTTTCTACAACATTTCCGCCCCGAAAATTTACATAAATCAACTCTTGGCTATCTGCTGCCCTACACTCCCCCTTCCTTTGTTTTTTCGGCTTGTTTTGTTAGCCAATTTTCAATGTTGGCTTCTGCTGCTGCTGCTGCTGCTGGTTGTGCTGCTGCTGTTGCTGGCCGGCCACAACAAACAACTGACCATAAATAATCAAATCTTATACACAATCTGCAAACAGATTTTGCGTTTCTAATAAATTTCACTTTGCAAGCGCTCTCACAACGAAACAAAAAACCGAAAACCGAAAAAGGAACCAAGAAGTGGGCGTCTGGTCGAGTGGGCGTGGCAGCAAAAGCAAACACTTTTTGTGCGTCAACAGACAACAAAAAATGTGTATAAAAATTTATATTTATGCCCGGGCAGCCGAGAATATATGGCAGCCATATATACTATAAAGTGTATATACGAAGGTATATTAATGTGTGTCTATAGTATGTGCAGGCGCCTCGTGCTTCGCCCTATATTAATAAATAGGATAATATAATATATAGTGGAAATCTCGATAGGGCAGAAAACTAAAGTAAAGCGACAACAAATTATGCTTCACTGAGTTTTCTAAGCGTTTTTGCTCCGGCCCGCTGCTTGTGGGTGTCCTTTCTGTCAAGGACACAATTTGGTGTGAAAATGTGGTTAGAAGTCAATAACATAATAAAAACGTTGACGTTGAAGGTCGCTCGTGAAGAGACCGCAAATAAGGAGAGCGTGTGAGGCGATGGTGTGGGAAAATTTATGAAAATTGTCTGGTGGCCTGGTTATTGGGCCCCAGAACCGAGAAAAACAGTGATATTGGGGTTAAGGGAGTGCTCGTCCTGTAGCATCCACTGGAGGGAGGAACAATGCGCGAGCAAACTTTCATTGCATAACAATAGGCGCAATGGCGAACCGCAGGCCGCATTTAAATATAAATACCTGCAGGCCAAAACAAAAACCAGCAGCCAAAAAAACGGAAAAAAGAGGCGCAAAAAACTTTTCTGCGTTTTCTGTTTTCTGGCAATGTAATGAAAAGTCCAAGCATTCTCTGTTCCCGATTTTCCTGGAAAGTGGCTCGTGGTCGTTGGCACGTGAAAGAAAAAGTGCAGGTGGCTTTTCCGCCCACCGCAGGAAAATAAATAAACTTCAACTTTTTCCTGGCCACAATTTCTGCTCCTGTTTTGCTATTTTTTATTTTAGCATTTTCTTTTTTTTTTTGTTGGCCAAGAAAGAGAAATATCTAAAATTGCGGGCAGTGCGAGAGCGTAAAACAACAATAACAAATGGCACATAAATGGGCTAAAGCGAAACAGAAATGGAAATAAGAGCCCTCTGAACAATTTCGCTTTTTATACCACGTACCCTAAGGTGCAAATGGTATATTAAGTTGGAGCAAATGTATGCAACAGGGAGCAGGAAGCATTTTCGACCTTGTAAAGCATATATATTCTTGGTCGATCTAGCCA
The DNA here is from genome assembly GCA_021223825.1 of Drosophila ironensis. NCBI lineage: Eukaryota > Metazoa > Arthropoda > Insecta > Diptera > Drosophilidae > Drosophila > Drosophila ironensis. The sequence goes on along the minus strand of JAJJHQ010004446.1, from coordinate 304,167 downwards.
TGTCCGTCTGTCGTTCCCCGAGATGGTAAGAGCTAGAGACATAACTCGTTTTGCTTTAGGTCCGCTATATGTGTGCGCTGATCGAATTTATTTCAAATTTTTGCCACACCCCTTACCGCCGTCGCAATGTGAATAAAACTGTAATATTCTCCACATATGAGACAAAATCTTTGAGATCGCAGTAGCTAGAGGCATAATTCTTTTTTCTCTACGTGCGTTTAATAAATACGCAGATGTTAGTTCCAGACAATGTTATACCACTCCTCTTTCCGTCTTAGAAATTAAAAAAATACGTTTGCTTCTAAATATTGGTCTATATCTTCGAAATGGTTGGACCGAGAAAATAAAGTCTTTTAGCTTACAGCTAAAAATTGTAATATCCACCCATTTGTTAAGTTTTGCAAAGATCGGACAATAAATAATGAAGATACGGCCAACAAAATAGTTCACCTTCTCGTCTCAGTGCTTGGATTTCAGTCATAGTAATTTGGGGAAAACGGAAAAACAAATTGATAATGAAATGTACTACTTGGTATCTCGTTGTCGAGGAATCTCGACTACAGCGTTTCTGCTTGTTCATACTGATTTGTTGTTGTATATCCGTATATATGCGTATAAATTTGTATTATTTCCAGCAGCCAAGTGGGTGGAAAAATGCTGTTAAGCTTTAAAAATGTTGGCGTTGGCGGCCTCAAGATGTGAGAGTAATTGAGAACAAATAAATACAAAAACTGGAGCAGGCCGCCGGGGTGGCACACAGATAAAGATAAAAGCAAACAGACACGGTTGAATAATGCGGGGAAATCAAACGAAATATGAGAGAATGGGTAATGAAATGACTGCATTAAGGCGGAAAAAAAGAACAAATTCTTCGCAAGAAGATAAAACATAAATCAATGACACATGAAAGTAAAACTTTAATGTTATCAGCATCTTGGGCCAGAGGCGAAATTCAATCAAAACAGAAATTTAAAATTTTCTTTATGAATTTATTTTTCAATCCCATTGAAATGTGAGCTGAGGCTGCCTTTATAAAAACCAAACAACTATTTTTAATTTTTTTTTTTTTTGGGCACCTCCAATTTTGATTTCCCTTGGCAGGTTTTCCTTACAGATTAAAGCAGATCTTCAGCGAGAAATGTATCCAGTTTCGTATTTTACTTCAATCAAATTGAGTTGAGCAACTTTCTGGGTGCCACACAGATTTATTTGCATGTTTTCCTTCACCCGGTTTATCCACTTTCCATTTTCCCCTACTGTCTGTGATAAGGTTTTAAATTTGCTCGCCATTTGCTTTTCCACTTTTCCCAAAAAAACGAAAACAAGAAAGAAACACATCCATAGTGGAGCCTGCTGCTCAATTTCGTTTTTACGGTTCTGCTCTTCTTTCCTTTCGTTTTCCACTTTTCATTTCTGTTTTTCTTGTACATTTGGTTTTTATTTACATTCGTTTGCTGGGTTTATAGTAGTAGTTTGTTCATTGTCTGCTTCTATGATTTTCCCAGCTATCTATCTCGTTTTATTTTAGGTGGGTGACATAATTCTCTGATATATTGCCGCCCTGCTGTTGGTCCGATAAATTATCTGCTCCCGACTGTTGGACTGTTGACGTTGAGTTTTGCGCATTCAAAATCCTTTCGCTTTCATCTCGCTGTCGGCTTTAAAGCCTTCGGACTCTAAACTGAAAATCAAATCAAAAATCCCTTTCATTTTTTGGGGGCGACGACGGTACAAAAGTCATTATGGAGCACAAGTGTTGGCCGTTTTCCCAGCGGACACTTGAGCATAATTAATGTGATGCCGTGGCCACGGGAAAAAGAGCAGGAAATGGCAACGGGAATAGAGCCTCACGCCTAGGGATTTCCCCTCGTTTTTCCTTAGTTTTCCCGCCCCCCCTAAATCCGGAGGGGACGCGGCGCAATTGTCGCTCCCAAATTAATTTGTATAATTTTAGAGAAAGTCTTGGGCAACCGAAACTTATTCCCAAGGGCTCCAAACCGCGGCGCTGGAAAGTAGGCAATTATTTTGTCGGCCTTAAAGGAAAATGGTATAAAGTTTGCAAAATAAACAAGAATATTGTATTTATAACGAAGCAAATGAGAATATATTACAAGAGGAGGGTAACAACAATTTCCGGATTACATGAAAAGCACTTAAACCGTTTAATATGGAGCACCTTGAATGAAAATCGCTGCAATATATTCCCACTTATCCCACATTATTAATTATTTCAGTGCATTCCATTCCATCAATTGCTTTCAACAGCTTATCCGCCGGCCACTTTCAGTGTGATTAATATTTAATGGGAAATGCCAGGCGCTTTTAACTATCTCCGCTGCACTGGAACTTTCCATGCTGCCGCTCCCCCCGCGGGGAAACCGCCTATCAATTGCAATCAAAATGTAAATGCTGTTACTGGCCAACTTAGGGAAAGTCGGGAAAATCGGAAAAGGCGGAAGGCAGTACTCGTATCAGGGAGAGATAGAAAGTCGATGTTGCAACACTTGATTGACTTTCGCGGCACATTTATTTTGAAGCCTTCGGGCTGCATTGGCCGCAAAGCCAACTTTTCAACGACTTGGCTTAACTTTAAACTGCCAGCCAATAGCACACACACACAGAAAAAAGAAATCGAGAGGAGGAGAAAATCTAGAAGGAAATTCGAGGCTTTCACACACGCGTACCAGCAGCTGAAACTTTTCCGCAAAAGTTTGCAGCCCAGTAAAGGCAGAAGCTCAGGATGCCAGCGACGCTAAGTTATTTAGTGCAGGTCTTATGCACCTGACTATCTCAACACAAAACGTGGCAGGAGTTCGAGTGGCGGCAAAGAAATGCGAGAAGGAAAATAACCGCATGGCAATAAAATGTAATTTCCAGTGATTTCTCTTTTGTCTGGTTTGCTGCGCCACTTGCAAGTGCAAATTGATAAATACATTTACTGCAGCAAAATGGAGTAGCCTTTTATATATCCGAAGATATAGGGAATACGCTGGAAAAAATGCAAACTCTTTGGCAACTATAACAAATAATTCAATGGGAAACTTGAAACTTTTAGTTGCTTGTATGCACAACTTAAGCTTAATATGCTAGCTTAAAAATTTGTCAACCGTTTTCCTGAGATTTTCCGCAACTGTATTTAGCAATTCGTACGGTTCGAGTTCCACCCACATACGTATTACGTATGAACAAAGTGTGAGCACGTTTTACCCTCATGATTTGCTATGCTTCAGCGATTTGTTTCGCCGAAGGGTTCCCGGTTTTCCACTTTCCCGCCGCTTTTCTCCCGCCATTTTTTTGCCCGCTGACCTAATTTACGGCGCTTTCGATCGGGACGCGACACATGTGGCTTAGTGGCTGTTTCTCTCCGGTCTGCCATAGGTTTCCTGCCATAGTCCTTGTAGGCAGGCCGGGTTCCTTTCCACTTTATCCTTGGCCCCGCCGTCAATTTTTATTGCTGCGGCTTGGCCTTTGACCCCCGGACAACCCCTCGGCTCCACAGTTGTAGTTTTGAAGTTTTGCATAGCCGAGCATAGTTTCGAATTTTCCGGCTTTCGCTCGTTTCTTTTGGGGCAACTTCTGGCGAACATAAATCACCAGAGCATAGTTTTCATTTCAAGTTTTATTTTTGTGGTGTTTCCTGGTTTTTTTTCGGGTGTGAGCTGGGGTGGGGACTGAGTTAGTTCCCAACTAATTGTGTATGGCTGGTGTGTGTGCTGTGGGGATAATTTGTTGCTCTCAGTTCGGGATGGCTTTAAATTTATTGTTGCCTTGGCAGAATGTGTCAAATGCAGACGATTTCAAGAATCGGATGATAAATGATCTTTCCCGCTCCCCCGGGCCCAGAAATTGCAATCGGTTCGCTTCGCTCCTGCTGCACTTTTCAGCTGCCACTAATTATGTCCGCTCGTTATTAACCCCGACGGGGCAAGGACACATTTCCAACGTGCGATAAATGGAGAGGGCAAGCAGTAGGGGAAAAAATAGCCAAGGTGAAAATAAATTTCACTCACTTAAGCAAATTTGACAGACAGGTTTTCCATTAGCAAACATGCTTTTGTCATTTGCGCAAATTAATGCATGACAAGTGGAAGGGGCCTGCGGAAGGACGAAGAAAGGACATAGCTGGTCCAAAAGGGGAAGGTACGAGTGTAACCACACAAAAAGCGGATGCTGCATGGCTTCTATTTGCCACTTAAAGAAGGTCAGCTGCCGGGGTTGTATAATATAATTTATTATCTGGGAAAAAATACACCAGCCCCGGAGTAATAATTCTTGTCACCATTTCTCGAGCCACTCAACAGGAGGAAAGGGAACTCAAGAACTAGTAACTACGATTATAACCAAGTGTCTCGACTATAAATACCCGGTTCTCAATCTTCCACCTGATTTGTAAAACAATTTTCGTAGTTTGGGAAGTGCGCGGCATGTTTCTATGGAAAGGCTTGTAGGCACCACTCATTTTTCCCTTTTTCTCGGGTGAAAGAGGGTGTAACCAGCTGATTTTCACAACACAGATAGATACTGGGTCTACCAATGTAATATCTGTGTTTAGTATCTCTTGAATAAAAATTGTGGACGCCACAGAATTTTGTGGTTGGTGGGGATGCGGGGGGTGGTAGCCGATTTTTAAAACAAACTTTTGATGAACTGGTACCACCAAATTCTAAATATGCAATTAGTTCTTCTCTATGTATTATAGTGTTCAAAATCTAAGCGTTATTACGAACAGACGGACGAACGGACAGAGGGACATGGCTGGATTGAGTCGGCTTTTCATGTTGTCAATAAACTTTTCTTATCCCTATGACCAACATCGTACGATTTCAATAAACCCTTGTTCTTTTGAAGAACCGGGTATCAAAATGAAGTGTTTATGCCTTAAATGATAATTTTTGGAGGCAATCTGAATGGTACTTAACCCACAAAACAAGCGCTATCATTTGACTTCACTGTCAGTTGCAGAATTTGATTTGGTTTCGGTTTCGGATTCGGTTTCTGGTTTCTGGTCGCTGACTTTCGCTGCTTTCGCCGCTTTGCCGCTGCCCACGCTAGACATTCAATTATCAATCAACCATAAACCATAATTGAAAGATCAAAAGCACACAACGCACATGCCAGATGCACATACCCCGGGTGCGGAATATTCCCGGAACATACGTATGTGGATAGTATGTTTGTGGGACTTTCGAGCTTGCCACATTTGTCGCAACTTTTGCTGGCTGCGCTGATAAAAGGCACACGCCCCCTGCCGCCAGAAAACCAAATACAAAAGGCTACACAGGCGAGTGAAGGCGTAAGCGAAAAATGTGCAGAGCGTAAATAAATTACAACAATAATGACGCCAAACATGATAACAACGAATGGTAAAAAGGGGCGACTTGGGAGGGGCAAAAGGAGGCGTGGCTGGGGGGATATGGCTTAGAGCTGCAGGGGACAGGCGATTGTTATTGATCATCGCAATATTTTGCGCATTAAGCAGACGCAGGGAAAGCCAAACATATGCAGCGTCAACCGGAGGAAGGGCGGTGGAAAGAAAGGGAGAGGGAAATCCAAAGGATAGACCGTCTCCCATGCACAGAGAAAAAGAGGATGGGCCTTGGTTTCCTATAAAGATGAGGCTGCCCGCCTACAACTAGGCAACTAAAATAATAAGAAAAATTTGATACAATTTCTATCAGAAATTTGGTTAAATTGGGTCTAAATTATTTGTAATATTTTATAATTTAACCTTTATTATTTATCAGCCCCAGCACATACAGTTTTCCTCAGTGACCGACTGTTTGTCATGGCTTTTTATCCAACTGACTTGTTTACGCCAAAAGGCGACACACAGCAAAAGACAACTCTCGCAGGCCGAGGAAAAGGATAACATTGTGAAGGCAGCCATTCAAAGTCCTGAAAGTCCTAAGCCATTAAAGCATATTAGTTTTCCACGCAGCCATATTGTGTGTGCGTCCTGAATGGGATGTCTGCAAACGTTCGTCTGCCTTGCCGACATCGCCGCCATCGTCGTCGTCGTCCTCGTATTTGTATTTATTTTAGGGGCATTTTTGTTTACGCCCGACTGCACAATAAAAGTTTTTAAAAAGGGATTGACATTGTTCCACTTATGTTGTTCTTATTGTTGCCTTGTAGTTGGCGCCATTTTGGATTTGCATCAGCAATTGTTGTTGTTTGTGGCACTTGCTTGGCTTTTGCGGTTTTTGCAACACACCAAACCCCGTTTCGCATGCAACAGTTTTGCTGGCAATAATTTTTTGCACCCAGGGCTCACACTAAATCAATTTAAATGGCTCGGAACGAACGATTGTCTGGTTGAGACAGTTTTAAAGCCTCGACAATATGTAGGTCAAATTAAAGTTTTAATTATTAAAATCCTAACAAAACAGGGCTGTCTAATTCTATTTCCCAATGTCTTTGCTCGCATTCGAGGCTTTTCTAGTTCTTCATTCATTTTTGTTTGGCCCAAGCCACTACGAAATGAATTCCCATTACGTATACGCCACATTAACCCAAGGATAATTAGCTAAATAAGCTATCGTTTTCAGTTTGGCACATTTCTGGACCATTGAACCTTAATTAACTAATTAATGCTTGCTCTGCGGCCCTGCTTTCGAGGTTCCATTCAGTGAAATTCCAATTTTAAAGGATTTCCCCAACAATTTAATATGAAACAAATTTGAGAGGGGGAGAAACCAAAATTAATAAAGAAAAGGCAGCGAAAGGAATGCAATTTATTTGGCGTAATAAAAATGCATTTTTATTACAAAATCATAGCCATGAAATCTAGCAGGCGGAACCGTGCGGATTTATGCGGCATTCATTATGCTGCCGGCGGCGCTTCCCATCTTCCATCTGCGGGTATATGTATGCAGATACATGTACACCGTGTTCCGAGAGCCTTGTGTTTTGCCGAGGCCAAAAAATATGTATTAAGCTATTTGCATTCGGTCTCATTTTTCGATTTGTGTTTGCTCGCTGCACCTGCTACCGGCAACCTGCAACCACGCAACGTGGCTCGGAATTTATGTATAAAATATAGAGCGCCAATAAATGCGATAAACTGACCCGCGGGCCCCACAACCAACTACCCTTTTTCGCTCATCGAATTTTATCCATTTAACCACGGCCGTAGGCACATCTCTGGCGCGTTTTTTCCCGCGTTTGTTGTTTGCATTTAATCCCCCTGACCCATAATAATTTGTGCAAATTTATTTGCCAGTGCTTAGCGGCATGGGGGGCGGAGGTCGGTGCGCTTCCATCTGGCCACTGGCAGATATCGTGTAAATAAAACAAATTGCCATAAATAACCCTGCTGGCTGCCATAAATCTCCCGCTTAAATGGACATTTTTGCATCTTCAAATCGTCGAGTGGCACCGGTTACCGGATACACGAGATACCAAGATACAGGACACTGGACAAACAAAAAGGGAATGAAATACATCCCTGCGGGTGCTTGACGTCGCCAGAGAATGATAAAATGCCTCTAGACGAGCGCCAAGGCGAAACCACAACTTATTTAGCAACATAATTCTTCGGGCCTATCTCGCAGGCCATTTAGTGTCTAGACGTGGTATAGTTCTTAAATTGAATGAAACTTAAACTCAATCTAGGGATGCAATCACGATTTTCACGTACGATATTTTTAATGGCATATTAAACGTGATTTAGGACGATGAAAACTGAGATATACTTTGTGCGATACCCCTGATTTTCACACTTAATCCCTCCATTTGAGTCTTGTCATAATATTGTGCCACCATCGATATGCACTTAGCAATCAAATTCAAATTCCGTTTGGCATATTAAAGCAAATCCGATTTGGTTAACGTGCATTCAACCACATATGGATATTTCCCTTGATCTTTTGCCTTACTAACGATATGCGAATTCAATTTGAAAATAATAAAAATATCTATTCAGCTCAGACGCAGCTCCTCCATCTCTTGATTCCTGATTATGATTACGATTATGACTTCAGCGAGTGCTTGGGGAGAACTACTGTGACATGTCCCCGCGCCCTCGATCCTGGTTGTGTTTTGATGTCGTTACCAGACATTGAACCGCATTAAACTATGCATAAATACACATTGCGTTGACGACGTCGACACATATGGAAGTACTGCCGGCCGCCCATCCACCTCCAGCAGCATTTCCCTTGCGGGAAAACGCAGGAAAACGCGGAAAAGGGGAAGGCGGGGAAGGAAGGCAGGGAAAAGAGGCGTTGGGCAAATGCAATTTGATGCAGACATTACGACTACATGACGATTTTATCGTCGAGTGTAGTGCACAGACATAAACATATATCTACATATGGCTTACAGGGGGCCGGACGGGTTGGGGGAGCTAAAAAAAGAGATTTCCTCATCCCAGAGAAAAGCATTATAGTATTGCAGGCATCCTGTGGAGCGAAAAAGAAGCAGGAGTCTTGCACTCGCCGTGCTTCGATGATGCTCTTAAATATTTGCATAAAAAACTGCGTTTGCCGCCAGTCGTGGAATATGGTAAATGGTGTAGAAGTTTTCACTCCGCACCAACTACAATATATAGAAGTATCTCCCCACTGCCATTAACCACAAGAAGAGGAGGAAGATGTAGCAGCAGCATCAGCAACAATAATAATAACAAACACGCACCATAATCAACACGTACTTAGGACCCGCCACCATTCGGGCCAGGATTTGCTTCTGGCTAAAACCCACACAGTGCAGTCATGTGCAGACTTTGCAGCATTCTAGTACAGTTTTTAAAGAATGTTGGCATTTCATAGAGAACAAATCGGAGAAACTAGGAACCTTTAATCAACCTTTTCGTTATAAAACAAAACGCTGTAGCTAAGATTTCCTGACAATGAAACCCGTTTCAACACCAACTTGATATGACATCATCCCGCATGGAGACTGGAAAAGGCAGTTTCTTCATTATTTTTTGTGCGATCTTTATAAAACTTGTCACATGGCTAGATATTTAAATTTATAGCTATAAGCTAATAGATTTATATAACTTACTTTAACTATTTCGGAGATATAGACGTAAGGACAGCCGGACATAGCTCGTTCGACTCGGTTGTTGATGTAAATCAAGAACAACAACATTGAAAATGTCATTGATTTTGAAGTTCGGTTATTTTCTGTCAAACAATAAGTTTTGCTTACACAAAAAATCAGATTGCTCATATGGAATGTAATATTTTGGTAAAATTCACTAGCAATTGAACTCATTTCTATTGTCAAACAGACAGCAGCCATCGCGTTTTGATTTGCCCTCGAGAGCACACTTCATTTTGGCAATCAGCGCATGCAAATTGCAATGGCGCACGAGCCATATTTCATTTCAATAAACAATAAACAATTTTCTGCAGCCAAATACGTTATAAAAATGTTTGAGCGCCGATATGGCAGAGCCATCAATAACACGACTTCGGCTCGGAATCGAATGTCCGGCTGGGATTTCTATGGCCACTCGATAAGTGAGAGGCTAAAACAATTGATTATTGTGTGTCATAAGCACACAATTTGCGAGGACGACCCTGGCAAATTCGAGTGGCATTGGAAGGAAAATGTGCCGAGCAGCCGGCAAACTCAACTGTCAGATGCACATTCGCCTTCGCAAGAAGCAAATTTAAATGTTAATCAAATGCCGCAACAGAGAAATAAGTACAAAAGGAAAGAGTCGTTGGAAAAATCCGAAAAAGATGGAAATGAAAATGAAAATAAAAGAATTGGAAGGAATATTTCGCATGCATGCACATGAAAATGAGTTTGATGTGGGGGAAAAAAAAGCGCGGCGGAGGATGAGCGTTCCGTTCACAAATGTAATTGACAGTTCAAGTGACAAGTGGGCCGTCGGCGGGTAAAGGATTCCCTTTCCTCATCAATAAAAGGAAATCCACAATGAAAATTTCCCGTTTCAGCCCCGAAGGCAACAAACCTTCCCCCGTTCACCTTTCAAAATGCAAAATTTTTTAATTAAAAAAGCAGAAGGCAAAAAATGGGACAATCTCTACTGTTGCTCTCCTTTTTGCAGCCGCTTCCCCGCTCGTTATTGTAGTTTGCTTGTTTCGCATTAAAATTAATGCCACTCTTCAGCAATTTTTCAGTAACTTTTTGCCACCAGTCGGGTGGCTGCCATAACCTTTTTTACCTACACCTAACGATATGCCGTATGTTTCGGCATGGCTGAACCGGAGCAAAAAAATTGCGCTTTTTTGCGGTTGAATCGTTGTCCAGACGGCCTCACAATCAAAGGCTAAGCTGTTACTCCTATAATTGGTATGCAAGTGGAGAACCTCGCGAAAAAAACATAACATAACATAGCATAACACAACATAGTTTATTTTGGGATACAAGGCAAAAGCACCTATCAGCTTCATTACAATTTGTGTATTTGTGATTTAGTGTGTTTTTGTTGCTTTTTAACCCCCAGAGAATTTGTGTTAATTTGAGATTTATGCATTCTCCCTCATGAACCGATGAAGGACATCATCCTGGCTCTCGTCGATGCCCAGGCGATAGGCCAGGCGTACACCCTGTACCTCGAGTCCAGAGATCTTAGCAATCGCAAGACCCTTGAAGTCGCGCAAATACTGCAGACTCGGTCGCGTAATCGATTCGATCCATTCCCTAAGCCAGGTTTAAAATCGAATTAAAAGAAAAAGTATATTGTTTTTTACTTACACAAATTTTGTCATTGCAATTTGTTTGGATTTAAGGGAACTCAAATTTGTACGTGTTACCTGTTTTAGTGGCTTGACTAAACTGAATGTTTCCGAGCTAGCCCCTGGCAAGTGTGTGAAATTTGAAAAGCAAGGCCTACGTGGTTGCGGAAAATTTTCGAATTGTCGTAATTCATAGCCTGCTGCATCATTATTTACACTTTAATTGCAACAATTTCCCGATTTGATGCCTCGACGAAACTGCTGCTGCTGAACACGCTACTCTGGTTGATTTCTCTTCCCATGTGTGGAGGCGGCCATAAAAGCATTCATGCCACATAAAGTGGAGCCGCAGTGGCAACAATGATGGCCGCGAAGCCGACGCCGAGACCGACGGCGAGGCCGAGGCCGAAGCCATATGATGTTAAGTTTTTATGTGCGCACCAAAAAACAATCCCCGGGGCGTGCGGCCTCTGAATTGAGTCGAGTGTACGTACTACAGTGCTACATACTACCCAGAAAAATCATGCCCATCATCGCATCGCTCTTGCCGGAGTTTTCCCCGCCAGTCAAATCAATTGGCTGCAAATAAAAAACAAACAAAACTGGAACACACACACACAGTCGCCCGCCCACACTCGCCGAGCGGAAAGACTCTGCAAATACAAATAAATCGCAGCATTTCCGCAACGGTCATGCTCTACGGCTTTTATGATTATTATATAAATTTTCCCTTGAAATGTCATAAAAAGCCAACACAAATAAAAAGCATCCAACAGGAGTGGCCTCATCTTACTCCTCTTCATTTTGGCCTTATTTCTGATGGCTCTTTTGTACCTGCTAATCGAAAAAATCGACGAGTATGTGGCACTTATAGGGGGTATAGGAGGTTTTCTATGTACCATAACTTTCTTTGTAAGTTAATGGAAACAAAATTCTAAACATAATTCTAAAACTACAACTCTTTTAGAGCTGCAACTAATTAATTTGGAACCTAGTTTTGATAAGTACTGGGTATTTCATAGCCCAAGTTTGTTTTGTTTTCCCTTCCCAGGCATTTTCCTGATTTTCCCAATGACGTAGCGGAAAAATGCGCACGTCATCCGATTTTGGGGGAAAAAGAATATGCCAGGGGAAAGTGAATGTTAGACACATGTCTGTCTGCCTGGCCTATATTCAAATTCGGCTGGCCAGCTTATTAAGTTGTTAAAACATGATTTGTGGCCCTGCCCACCGGATCCCTGGACCCAACCCAATCCCCCATTCGCCGACCTATAAAGTGTAAATCCAAGTGCTGCCGTGTGCTTAGTGGATTCGCATGCCCCAGCATTTGGCCGGCAGTTTATTCCTGCAGCTTATGAATTATGAAAGTTCTTCCATTTTTTTTTTGGTTTATTTTGGCCGCATGAGAGTGAGCGTTGTGGGGCACGCGTGTTGGCCATAAACGCCTCGCTTTATGGGCCGCAGAGCCTGGCAAATTGAAAGTGAAAAGTTAAGTTGAGCCGAGTTGAATGCGAAAGCCCCACAGAGCTAAGCCTCATTGGGGTCGCGTTATGAGGCATGAAAAGCGGGCCAACATTCTATAGTAAAGTAAAAGTAAGGCAATTACCTCACATGCATCGAGCACCCCTCATTTTTTAGTTTCACTTGATTTTAAATATCTTGAAATTCAAGCGCAATTATTATTTCATTCGTTTGCCTTGGGGTTATGCGGTATTTTGTGTTATTTTTCTCTGTCAAGCGCAGTCTGATTCCTCAATTTGCAAATTACTTTTATGCAGCATTACATCCTTCTCTTGTTTTTCACATAAAGTCATTTTCTTGGGCGCTCCTTTTCCAATTCATTAGAGAAACAGCAGAAGCAGGAACTTGGGGAAAATGTTAATGATTTCCGTAAACATGGCCAAACAAATAACGAGGCGTCGTTGATTTTTGTTTTTTTATAGCTCACTTAAAACGAAACGGAAATAGTGACAGGGACGGCGAACGGCGAATTTTTAACGTGTTAATGCCAAGGCGGCTGCTAACAAGTAGACAAACAAAGCAGGACAGCGGAAAAGCGGGAAAGCGGAAACGCGAAAGGAAAAGCTTGGAAATAGCTCGAAAAAAGTGACAGCCAATGGAGTGGGATGACAAAATGAAAGGGCAGCGGGTTTCGGGAGGCGAATGAGAAATGAAATCAACGCTGTTATTATTTGTTGTTTTTCCTTCCATTTTCCCCAAAACACCGAAAAAAATGCTGCTTTGCAGCACAAATTTATTCCTTAAGGTCACACGTTTCCACATTCTCTGCAAAAAATGCATTAAAGAATTTAATTTAAATAAACAAGTTTCTCCAAGTGTGTTGGAAATTTTCCTACTGCTGGTTTCTTTTTTTTTTTGGCAACTTCTTCAACAACAATCTTTACTTGCTTTTCGCTCCTAGCATCTCCATTTGCGGGTCTTATTGTTTTTCCCACAAATGAAATTTAATTGTAAAAATAATAAAACAAAGATGCGACACAAAAACAAGCAGAAAACAAGACCAAAAGGTCCAAGTGTCACGACTACCAATACCCAGTACAGCACCTGGTCAAAAAGAAATACGAAAATTATTTGGAAATAGTAGAAGGTAATGAAATACGAGTATTTACTTTATTTTCCCTGTATAATTCTGCAAAATTCAATATACCCAGAGAAAAGCGGATATTAAAGCTTGATTTGCATAGCGGACAATAAATAAACTTGTGTTGCTTTTTTTGGGGGAAGGTCCCTTTCATTTTCGTGGCTTTGATTTTGGATAGGAAAGCGAGTTTTTATAGAACGAAACTTGAAAGGAAATTAAAAATATAAAGCCATACTTAAACCTGATATTGTACACATTTAATGGAAATAATAACCAAAAAATGTGAATTGTTCATTCACCAATAATTGGCAAACCGATTTTACGTGCACCAAATCAAAACCCATTTCAATTACGCAACTGATTACATTTTAATGATGCCACAAATAAATATGAAATATTTATAAACAGCACAAAGTGCGCAGCGGAAAAATGCCCGCTGGCATATTTCCCGCTATGCTCACGTGGCCCACTTCAAAGCGAGAAAGGTGGAAAGCTAGCTGGGAAAGGCAAATCCCCACATTACGCATACGCCCCCTTAGCCAAGCGCGCCGAGTAATTTGGCTAAAGGCCAGAAAAGTGCCAAAAACGGTGGAAAAAAGAACATGAAACATATTTTCGAAACAGAGTTTTGCAGAAGGAAATGACGGGGAGTGCGCTTTTTAACAAATCGCAAACAATTTTCAAATTAGTGGAGGGTTACAAGCCCCATTTTCCACTGTTTAACACACCACCCACCGCACAAATTCAATGTGTGATAGACATTTATGAAATTTTGCAAAACTCTAGAGCCCGCAAGCCGGAAAAATTCGTGGAAATATGCCAGAGTGCGAAAAAGTTTCTAGTTTATTTTATGCATTTGCAAGAGTGAGGCGCTTGTTTGGCTGAGTGAAAATAAAATGCTGGTTATAAAATTTTACGTCGATTGAAACGTTCACGAAAGCATATTTCCTTTATGGCTTTATTTTATTTACCTACTGCGGCTGCTGCTGGATCCTTTCGGGTCCTTGCTTGCAGTCTGCATTTCCGCATTGCGCGCCAAGGACATTATTCATTGTCCTCCTCCCCCTTGGCGGGGAAGGGAGGGGCCACTTGAAAGTGCAAGAGCAGATAATAATTCTTACATGTCGCAGCAAGTTGCAATTCCTGGTCCCTTAACTTGGTGCCCCCTTGTTCTTGTTAGTTCCTATTGCTGGCTGCCACTTTTTCATGTTTTCTTTTTTCTCGGTTTTCCAGGCGCTTTTGTCTTTTGGCGCCTTTTGTCTCTCACTTATGCATGTGCGCTGCCCCAGCTTCCGTTTTCTGCGATTTCCCCTCCGGATTCTGGCGGCACTGCAGGAAAATTCCCATTCAATTAAATTATTATGACCTTATTTCGGTTCCACTTGCGGCAGATAAAGTGAAATTAAATTAGCTTTCTGTAAATAGAGCTTCATAAAAGCTAATTGGTTTTGCAGGCAAGAATGAAATGTTTGTAATTATTTGCTTACACAAATTAGTTCTCGATTATAACTTTTAAGTCTTTGATGTTTTTGTTTTTCTTTTAGATTCCTCAAAATTTGGGTCAAATAATGTCTATCTGATTGGTACACTTCAAAATTTGGCAGGTTAAATCAAAAAGCTCCATATTAATACAATTTTTCTACCTTTTTTTTAAGGATCTGATTTACATTGCACATATTTTTCTCACTGACTTTCGTGGGAGATTTTATGATGAGCCGAGCCTGCCACATGAGCCCCAAGGCATTTGGCAGGCAGGACAGGCGAACGCCAACACCACAAACAGCAAGGAGAACGGCAAGGCGAACGGAAAGGACAATGGCAACGACGGCCCATAAAGTGCGAAAACTTAGGAGCAGTCAAAGCTCAAGATGAAGCTGCAAACTCAGCCCACGAATCCGAATTGCGAATCCGAGTCAGAGGAGCGCCGCTCTTCCTAATACTTTGATAATCCTTGGCTCCAGTCGAACATCCACAGCACAATAACTTTTGATACGCCGGAATCCCTTTCGGTTCTCTTCCTTGCCGTGGCTGTGCCCTTACATTTCGTCCTGCCATTCAACTTTGTTACTCGAGCTTTATCGCAGTCTCGCATGTGTGTTTGCCAGTCTCCATATCGCTCCTCTGTTTCTGGGCAAATTATATAAGCACGATAATATTGTATAACACATCCACCTCCTCCCTCGTCCCTTGTCCCTCGTCCCCGCATACATTCCACTCAAATTGCGGCGACACAGCACAGTGGCTCCCTGCCAACTCACTTTGTCTAGTTTCAATTTCAATTTGATTTGGCATCATTTTGATTTGCTTATTTGTCTCTGACTCTTGGTTATTCCTCCCGAGAAGTTGAAACTGTTCCATAGATTTATCACCGCCGCACAGACCCGCTAGAGTTGCAATTTCAAACGAGTAACTTGAAAAATTGATTACAATGTTGAAAGGACTTGCTTATCATGTCAATGAGAAGCGTAGCCATTAATTTGATGGGTTTCGGAGTTGAAAATTAATGCAGAAATATATTGAAATCCGCATAACCAATATTCCCTATTACTTCCATGGTCTAAAGGGTATCCATTTCCTGTTGCTACAATTGCATTTTCAATGAGCAGCAGGGTGTTACAAAATAACCGCAACAGCCGCTCCCAACCGCAAACGCTTTTTCATGCCACACCACCAACACAGCAGGACGAAATTTTTGCTGCAGGGCAAAAGGTTGCCCCGAATTGAATGGAGAATGTTGTAGGTTCCAAAGCGCAGCAGTGGCTTCATAATTACAAATTGATAACAGTTTGAACGTTAATCAGTTATGGGAGATATATGGTACAAGTTGCAAGGACGCCGCAGGATGCAGAGTGTTGCATGCGGCCCGGAAATGCACAATTTGTGCTTTATTTGCTAGATCAATGGGCAACTGATAAATGCATAGAGAGGTGTTCCGAGTGAATTAAATTGGCCCTGCAATTTTGTGGCTAAAATGGGGAGCAAATATTGCATGCCTAACTTTTGGGGGTGGATACATTTTTTGCCTGGGTTAAAGGTTCTAAAAACGTTAAAAAAAAAGCTGTTTCTTAATTATATTCAATTGCTTCTCTTTTGTAATTGGAAATCTCCCCATTCTGTTATGCTTTAATAGATTCTATTTACAATATTTTCGAATACAATTTGCACAAACACGGACTTCATTCTGTTGGCCGGTCTCATTAGACAGGCAAAAGCGATTTGGGCCCCATTGGGCTCATAAATTTAATTGATAATATTGTTGACAGGCGTGGAGTGGTTGATAGTTGAGGCTTAGCCGGCGCCAAAAGCCGAGCACAAATATTTGCTGTTTGCGGGACAAACATCGGCCAATATATGTTGTACGGATATATATACCTACGCACAGACTCGCACATATAGATAGTAAATATGTAGCTGCCACGACCAATGTGTGTTTGTCCATTAAACATTTGCGTTTGACTTATAAATATTTTATCGCACTGCAGTTGCAAATTTATGTTTAATGCGTCGGCTACATGTTTGAATGTATGAATACCCCTCAAAATCCACTCAAATTATGCACAACGCATCCCGAGAGCTTCTGGCCTACAACATCCTTCCATCGTCTCCGTCTTCGTCCTGCAAGGGAAGCGGAAGTGGAGGAGGCTGGAGCAGGAGCAAAAGCGATGTTGTATAACTTTACATAGACAATTATTTACAAGTGCGCAGTTAGCAAGCCAAAACTGGAATTGCAAAATGGGGAGCAGGTTCATCGCAACACTCTCAACACCCTAGAATATTTTACTCCCAATTTCAGTTTAAATATTCATCAGCGATGGCTTTTTATTGTATTTTCATGTTTATAATTTTGAACCTTTAAGAGGGTATGAGATATGAAACCCATGGATAAATATAATTTTTCCAAATGATTATATTTTCACCTAAGGCAATATTATGGGTTCCCCCATCTCTGTCGAACTTTTTCGTGAAAACACGATTTATTCCCCTACCTAATTCAAGTCATAAAAACTCAACAAATTACGCAACATTCTGGAGCATAATACACCAATCTCCAGCCACATTTAAGATACCCCCAAGGAGTGTGTGGGGCAACATTTCCCTATCCATCTCCCAAGGCATCCATCTGCATGTGCGAGTGCCAAAGTCTCGGGCTTAAGTGACACTAACAACTCGGTCGGGTGTTTGGGGTGCCTTTGGGTGGTGTGGTGGCAGGGGGCAAAGAAAACCCCAACCGGATCCCATCCAATCCAAGACAACTCCTGGTCCTCTGCCTCCTCAAGTTGGTGTTATGTTTTGGCTGCTGATTCTGCTTCTGCTCGTGCTTTTTGGAGAGCGACTCAATCTAAATGCGGTACAATGACATCTAAAGTGTTTGGGCTAGCTTTTTTCCATGATGCCAACTTGTCAAGCCCGAGAGCCCTTCCCTTTCTCCACGCAGCGTATACTATGTATATAGTGTGTATCTCGGTGACATTAGTTTTGCTTTCTTAGAAATGTGTCACGTAATTTCCAAGCACGGAGCATGGAGCCCGGACTCCCGGGGTCCCGCTGCTCTGACGATTGTATATGGCTGGCATTTAACTTAAATGTATGTAGAACATTTTGGCATTACGCATGGCACACTCCGCATGGTCTCATTGTTTCAGGGAATCCTCCTGCCGACTCCATTGCGTCCGGGAATGTGTGTCAGTTGATGTTTAAAGATCGTTAACAGCTTGCACAGGGCGCCTGAGACAGAGCTTTCGTCCTCGGATAGGTTGTAACAAATTGGAGTTAAACTTAAGCAACTATTTCAATAAAAATGTCCCAAAAATGATAATTGTTCTCAGGTTGATGCAATGCCTTAAATTCCCTGGTTCAATCACTTTAAAATCCGGTATTGCAAGGTTTCCCTTGGTTTTTCTTTTTCCAATCATTGCGCTTGGTAATCGGCTGCATAAAAGCTGTGGTTTTAATGATTTTGCATGCATGAAATAACTCAGAACATGTGCAAGTGCCTCAGGTGCATGTATCGACTATAAGTACCCTGTACTCAGCTGGTTCTTAAAAAAAGGATACCCAAAACCACATGTAGAGTTTCTCATAGTTTTCTCTTGGAAATATCTCCCTTTCGGATGAATGCCATGCATCCATGAAAACGGCAAGTACTGGGTGTAAAAATTCCCTGTAAATGCGGAAAACTTCTGTGTAAATACAACCTTCGCCCCAAAGCATGCTGATTAAACAAATCGACCGCAGCGGTTAAAAGGGGATCGCTTGGAAAAGTAAAAAAAAAATGTTAAGGCAACTCTCTCGTGTTCCCAACAAATCAGCACTTAATGTTAATTACGATTTTTTACGCTGATATGGCATTTAAAATGATTTTCTGCTCGTATTCGTATTAACAGAGCAACAGGGCAAGGGCACGGGGAAAATACTTGCATACAGTGCGGAAAATGGAATGCGGGAAAGCGGGCGGGCAGAGATTAATGAAATGCACGTCCGCTGTGCTGGGGAACAAAAGTTTTGTTGGCAATTGACTGCAGACAGCAAAAAAAAAAAAAGAAAAACCCACAACGTGTGTGCATTTGACATTAACTGCGGAGCTCGGGGATCCCCCTGGTTATAAAAAATGTCGCTCCAATTTGCTGCTCCTGCCCGAGCTTTTGGTCCTGTTGCGGGCTGAATGTTTCATATGCAAATTAGTGCTAGAGAGCGAAGGAACGGAAGCAAAAAGTACCTCAAAAGTTCTGGAGTCCTGGCTGCTGTTGTTGACTTAATTGTGCGCGCATTAAATTGCTTAACTAAAGGGCCCTTCAAACGGTCTAACCCCGGCGTGTAACCCCTTTTACCGCGATTCACTACTCCCTCGTTTTGCCCTATAAATATGCCATCCAAGAATTCACTACTTTGAGTTATATTTACCCCAAAAAGTGTTTGCTTTGGTTTAATTATAGAATTTCAAGTATCGCAAATATTTTCGGCTTTATTTCCTGTAATGCCTTGAAGTTATCTTTTTAGGTATCCAAAATCCAATGAATCACATTGGCATGCCAATGCTTGTAGTTGCCACTATTTACGTGTTGTTAACTCATTAACTTTTAAAAAACCAACCTTTGTTGGCAAACAAAAACTCCCCCTGCGAGTTTTCAATTATTCCTTTCACGCAGCTTGGCTTTGCTATTTGTTACATTTCCAGTTTACACATCAAAACTGCTGTCTAGGCCTCGCATTTTCCCAGTTTCTCCATCTCCCGCGATGTCCCTGCCACGCCCCCCGGCCCGCCCACTCATCATTACATTTCATTAAGCCAGGCCAAGAGCGAAGAGGCCTACACTGTTCCTCTGTCTCAGTCGCTTTTGTGTTTATTAAACGCTTTTCTGGGCGCGTGTTCATTCAATTTGTTTCTGCTTTCTGGCCGCTTTTGGCTGTGCTTTCTGCTTTTGCTCTCGTGCTTCCTTGTTCCCGAAAAACTGAATGTTATGTCTACATGCCTCTGTCTAAATCAACAACAAAAACAAGGCGAGCGTGCGTGTATGAGACGGGGAAATCGTTTTAATTGTTTTGTTTAAATAACGCAGGAGCCAGAGGATGAAGCCTGCAGCCTGTATCTTGAATCCTCTTTTCCACTGCTCGAACAAAAATCGAGGCCAAAAACACCGGGGAGTGTGTGTCGCGTGGGCGTATACTTTATATATGACGCATACGCCGCGTGTGCCGTCTGGCGCTTTGTGTGTTTCATTTCATTCCGTTTGTTTGATGTCGTCCGACCGCCTCCCATGAAAGCGAAGACAAACACGAAAAACTCAAATAGTTCTGTGAATTTCGGATTTGTTTTACCAAGAAGCAAAACTGAATGTTTTTTTGGTACGGGAAATCAATTGAAAACACTTATAATCCGGCCGCAGGCGGTAAAAAGATTATGTCGGAGAAGTAATACCAAATAATAAGTTTTTCGGAGAATTTAGTTAGTCTTGCTTTTATATGAGAATAATATTAAACAATGCTGGACATTATATGCGACTCCTTCTTAATTTTTGAATGTGATTTAACTTTTTTATTGCCGCCTTGTCTGCGTGTACGCTCTTTGACCTTCCGCCGCTAGGCCAAGTGCAAAAGTTTGCTCTGTTTTTATTAATTCCACGAGCATAGGAAAATTTATTGAAAATGCCTGTTGGCAGGACACGTAGCAAAGAAAACTTTTGCCAGCGGAACGCATTTCTTGCTGTCCTCCTTCTGGTTTTTTTGGTACGTGCCGCACAGCACAGGAGAACAAAAAAAAACAGCGTAATTAAAAACGAAAAGTCGCTTGATATGTGCCGTTTCAGTTGCGAGGAAAATGCTGGCTTTGGAAATGACTGTGGCAACGGAAGGCAGTTCGGCAGTGTGGATAAATTTAGACAGCTTTTGCCATCTGATATGATAAATCTACTTAATCCAATAAGCAAACAGCGGGGGGCGGACCAAAGGACCAAAATTGAAGCATTTCATTGCGATGCGATGGGAGAATCGTGCGTGCGCAGCGAGCGACGGGAAAGTGCCAAGTTTTAATTGTGAAAGTTTAGCTGGGGAAAATCTAGGGCTGTGGGTGGGACTACTCTGCACAGCCTAGCACACACACAGCAGGTGTGGCAAATTGCTGCCCGCATGCGACAAGCCATGAAATTCAACTTGTTCCCTGCCACAGATGGAGAAAAATTCAAGGGCGAAATCTTTGTAACTTGATGCCAAGAAATTCCAAATTTGATTGCTCCTTTGACAATTAAAATAAAATTAAGACACTTGTCTAGGACAAATTAAATTGTTAGGTATTCTTTTTTCGATTCCATTAATTACCAATTTCTTGGCAACATTTCTCTCTGTGCACAGACATCCTGCCGTTCTGCCTGCTGGCAACTGTGCTGTCATTTTGCGTTACTTGTCATCAACTTCATGCATTTTGACATTTTTATTAGTTGAATACTCCTAAGAAGCACGCTCCATTGCCTCGGGCCTCAGTTCTGGATGCCGGATTCAGTGTCCTGCGTATCCTGTGTCCCGAGTCCTGTGTGACGTCTAATAAGTGTTTACGGCGTCATGAAGCGCCGGCAGTACTTTAAAGCCCTGTAGCCCCCCGGCCACGTTTCCGTCGGAGCGTTCGCTTTGCAAAAAGCGTATGCCCCGGGGCTTCGTCAATTCCCAGTCGATAAATATTGAACAAACTGTAAGCGATTTTCATGTTTTCCCCCTCTTTGATTAATTGCTACACTAAGGGCCGGTGTGAATCGGGATAAAATTTGTACTTTGATATTTTCAAGGTCTAAAATTCAATAAAAACATATTACTATAACTAAAAGAGTTACGTCTCTAGATCCTACCATCTCGGAGAACGCTCATATATAAAGACGGACAGAGAGACGGACAGACAGACGGACAGAGAGACGGACAGACAGATGCACAAACAGACGGACAGACAGACGGACAAGGTTAGATCGACTCGGCTGTTTATGCTAATCAAGAATTTGTAAACTTTGTAGAGCCGGAAATGTCTCCCTTACCCTGTTTTATACTTTTGCACACACTACATGGTTTAAAAAGCTGCTTATCCTTTAATATTAAACGCAACTTTAAATGATTGGCAAGACGTATTTTTGACATATTTGTTCAGCTTTTCGTGCCAAACAAACTGCGAATGCCAATCGACGGTTTAATTTATGCAATTAAACAGAGCAAACAAACAGTGAGAGCAGCAGATGTTAAATAAATATTCGCATTAAATGCGGCCTGATGCAAAGAGAGTACAAAAACACAGTTTAACCATTTACTGTGCGCATTGCTGTGTTTATTTGGCGAAAAACCGAACAACCAATTTCTGGTGATCCAACTGGAAAAATAGCAATAAAAAAAACAATGAATACTTGCCCTGGCATGCCACAATTAAGGAACCGAAAATTAACTTTAATTATAACAATTCCGCTGGCGAGCCAAATAGTGAAAGCAAATCACAAAACTTTGATCTCGAGCGAAGTACAGAAGTTCTGGCATTTGCCTTTCGGCGCGCCAACTTCAAAGGCGGCAGCACATTAAAAATGTCCTCGCCAGCAGGACACCAGGACTCCTTACCGCCCTAATGCTAATAGAGTGCCGGCCAGGGAGGCGGCGAGAAATTGCCAGCGATATTTATGATGGAGAAAATACCCAAAGTCATACAACGACCTCAATGTCCATTTGCTAAAGTTGCCATAAAAGAAATGCCCGGTCCAGTCCAGTCCTTGTTCCTGAGTCCTTTTTTACACCCTCACCTTCAGCCTCAGCCTGCCCCTCCTTATCCGTTCCCGGTCTCGTGGCAAAAAAGTTTTAAGCATCTGGCGTCGGTCCAAATGAAGGTAAAAGGCAGCCAGCGAGCGGGCGAAACTTTTAAATGAAATTTTTGTGTTAAAGTTTTGTCAGGTGAGGCAGCCACGCAATGCGACAACAGCAACCTGGCTTAGGGTCAGCCAACCGACCAAGGCGACTCTGTGGAAGCTGTTCCCCTAGCGCCACAAACGCCACAAGCACCGCAGTGACACCACAGCGGTGGACCGCAGTCGCATGCCCACCCACCCAGCGGGCAGGGGATACAAAGTTGCAGGCTGTATTGTCACGTAAAACGGTGACAGATTCCAAAGACGACGACGAGGATGCCAGCCAGGCAAATAACATTAAAACAACAAACAACAATGGGCCATTCCAGCAGCAGGAGCTGGGAGGTCTCATCATCGTTACACTCGGCAAAAACGGCCAAAAAAATATGAAAATAATCATATAAGGCTTGCCAAGAAGGGATAAAAAATAGCGGGGAAAACTTAATTAGTCAACATAAACACCAAAAGCATTGCCTCATTTAAATTTTAAATAAAACGTTTACCTTTCAAATAGTTCTAAAAAGTATACCCAATATGCGAGTTTTTTAGATGAAATAGAACAAGTTTTATAAATGCAAAATTGTTCTAAGAAATCTCGGCCAATTTTTGGAAAATAAATATTTAAGGTTGCCTATTTTTTCTGGTGTCCTTTTACAGCAGGTAGGTATGGAAGTGCCAGGACCTCCCTCATTTCTCTGGACGTGAATGAAAGTTTCGTTCTGTGAATCCAGCGACTTAATGGCTGGGACCCGCCATACACATACACCCCCGCAGAAGCCACTCACTGCGAGTCTGTCCCCTTGTCCGCAAAATGAAATTAGCAACACATGCCGACCCAGGACATCGTCCTGGATAAAAAAAAAGGGAAACCAAAACGAAAGTCGCCCCCATTCGGGGCCAAAAGAACAACGCGTTCGTTTGCATTTAAAGTAATTACAAGAATTTTGCCTGCATATGTTTTTTCTTATTTGCAATTTTAGTGGGAAAAGAGGATGTGTGTGGGATCTTGGTTGATGCGTCCCGAAGTGCTTGGTTAGAATTATGACAACCTCGGCAGCTTAAGCCCCCCAAAGAGCTAATGCGTTTTTAAATATGCTGCAGCGGAAGCTCGGTTGGCATTAATTAACATCCCCAGCCCTCTGCAATCTCTCGAGTTGTTGCGGCTTTGGAGGCGAAAAGGGTTTCCCAAATGACTGCCAGACTTCGCCGCCAAAGGGGTTTCCAAACCCACGAAAGTCTGCGGAAATGGGCTGCATATATTATACGTGAGACTTAAAGGCCTAATGAGATTTGCAAAGGCAACTCTTGACTTGCTTTTAAAGAATAATTTCAACTGCAGTTGCAGAGGGATTTCCAGATGGTAAGCAATATTATTAAGACTTCAATGTCTTTATGTGGGGCCTTTAAAACCCATGAAATAAATTACTAGAAAATCCCAAAAACATATTCTAGGAACCCCCAACAATAGCGGCTGGCAGTTGTCCTCGTGCTCATAGATAAAAGCTAATCTGGTGCATACCTGTTGCTCGCGGCTCCTCTAGTTTTCCACCTTTCTGGACTTGAATATGCTCCGAAATATATATACTATAGTTTGTTAGAGTTTAGCTCACGAACACCGGGCCACCAATATTTATTGTATTACACAAACCCACTCACTCGCGACACCGAAATGCCTGCTTTAATTTCAATTTCCGGCACGCCTGCCTCTATGTTTGCTCGGCTACTTCCAGCAAAAAATCTTGGCGGTAATCATGCAATAAGCCGCACTTGTAGCACACACTCACAGGGGTCAGCTACACTCTGGTCCCCCTTTTTTTTTGGGGCTTTTTCTAGGATTTTTCTTGTTGGTTTCCGTTGCCTTGGCGTCCTTGTAGCCCTTGGTCCTGAGTCCTGTGTCTGTTCTTTGTGGGAACAGCTTGAAATGCTATTAAAATATAATCTTCTGATAATCTGCACTTAATTTCGTGCTCTACCCCAATGGAGAGCGCATGAAGCAAGGAAAAGACGTTTATATGTCCTGGCCGTCAGCTGCTTCGTCCTTCTGGCGTTGCTGTTTAGTTTCTTCTCCTCGATGGAGGATATCTTTTAATTTTTTCCACTAAAAATTGTTCTCTTACTCGGTTTTGCTGCTTTCGTTTGTATTTGTATTTGCTTTTATTTTTATTTTTTTGGCTGCTGCCACGCTCCTTTTTGTTTTGTTTCATCCACGTGGATGTTTCTTTTTGTTGGAAGCTTTTGTGTAAGTTTTACGCTTCGCTGGGTTTTAATGTTTTTTACTGTGCAGCAACAAACTCGTTCATGTGCGTGCGTGTTGATTTCCTCTGCCGAGCTACCTCTTGATATACTCGCTCTCCTCTATTTTCCCGGGACGGGGCTGCTTCCGTTTTCCGAACTCGTCTATTGCCTTTTTCCAAATTTATCAAATTTTCGTCGCCCTTCCTTTCGGTTTTATTCTTTACGTTTCTTTTCGGGCTTTTCATTCCTTCTCACGGGCTTTCCTTTCTTCCTCCGCTTTTTTTTTTAATCAAATTTCCACTTGATTGGAGTGACGACAATTTCGTTGATTTCCGGTTGATGCTGATGCTGATGCGGATGCCGAGATGCCTCTGTTGTGTGGTGTGGTGGCAAAAGGAGCATGGAAAATGGGCACACGATATATAGTATATAATCAACATGAAATACGTACAATATTTGCAAGTTCAATGAGAATATGAAAACAGTTTCCCTCGCGAACCAGCGATGGCTACTTTCATTTCCCTTTTAATTTAATTCCCAGCTTTTTGCGCCTCGCGCATTTCTTAATTTCCCAGCTTCCGCATTACACTTTGTCGCGCGCTTTTCTTCCCTTTGCTGTGATCCTCTTAACAGGACATTGCCAGCCCTGGAAAGCAATTTCATAAAACCAAAATGCAGCATCGCATTAACGGGCACATGCTCGCATGAAAAAAGAGAAAAAATCAGAAAATGTTTTCCATTTTCGTTGATTTCAGTCCTGCCTTCCACCTACCGCCTGCCGCCCGTCTCCTGCCTCCTACTTGAAATTATAATTGTGTTCCCATCTCACCGCAGACAGTAAAACATTTAATTTCCTCTGCGCCCAGGCCCGCTATAATTCCTTCCGGTTATTTTTGCCGCCAAATGGCGCTTCGTGTTTCTAATTCCTCGACAAAACCTATTTACTTCGCCCAGCCAGCGCGCCAGTGTTTGTCGTTTGCAGATTTAGAAAATGGAAAATACGGAGGGGAAAAAATGATGGGAACCATAAAGAAAATTACAGAAAAATTAAATCACATCACCCCTCACAATCCTCCTGAAGTATCAACGAATTTCTCTTGCGCCTATTTTTTTTTTTTTTGTGTTTTGTGTGCTTTTGGCATTTATGCTTCATTTATTTTTGATGGTTTCGGCGAACACAAACCAGCACAAATGCTTAGGGAAAAGCGTTAAATGATTTATTTGGAAAAATTTGCACCGCTAAAACCGTATATTGCACTCGTGTTTCTTTATGGGCCGGAATAAATGTTAAATGTAATGGGAATTTAAATACAGAATGTGCTGGGACTTAAATTCAATATTGGCTTGCAGATTGTCACGCCGATGTATGCAGAGTACAATAAATCAATTTGAATGGGGCTTTGCTCTCAAATGAATTTATCGATGCTCCATATTTCCACCCGAATCAAAGTCAACCGTGTGGCAATTAGTTTCAGTTAAGACTCAATCAAGTAATAATTTCCCAGACGAAAGGAGCGATTGTTCAATTGCCGGAACGATGACAAGTCCTTTGCGGAGATTATGTTGCAATATTTGCATTTGAATTTGTGCACACATCAAGAGGGATAACTAATTTAGCTCGCAATCGGCCTAAATAGTTGCATATTCAATTGGTATTGGAGGGCTTAATGCACCTTTTTCCGCACTGCACTGTCCTGCACTGAACTAATTAGTTTTCCAGCCAGGCGCAATATTTCATTAGCTTTTCAGATCCGTTGACATATTTCCGAGTGTCAAAGAGAGCATGCTAATTAATTAAATTATTTTAAATACCTGCAAGGCTTCACGCTGCCTATGGTGTGGGTGTGAACTAATAAAAAAAAGATCCATCAACAGTCGTTTTATGATTTTGCCGCTTTTCTGTTTCTGATTTTAAAGCCGCCCGTCGAGTGCTGCACAAACACAAAATGTCCCCAGTCTGCGGTCTCATTTTCGAACGCATTTTAATGAGGTTTCCACTCCAGATTGGGGATTGAGGGGGAAGGTTGCTGCACAGACTGTATTAATTAAAAAAGGGTTTCCATGAACTCTGCGCCGGGGCAAAAATGTCAACCAGGCGTTGACCCAGAAAGGCGAAAAAACTGTAACTGAAACTCTCTGACTCTGCGGCTCTGTGGCTCTGAATTTCTGCTTAATTTTAAGGCGGCTCGCTTTAAGGTGCTTTTGCCTTTGCGAAAAGTGTTACACGTGTCCTTTCAGGCTGTTTGTGCATGAGCCGATGGCCTCGAGGCTGCGGAAAACACAATTTCAATTTCAGAAGTGTGAGGCGAACGCCCATCGGCCTTTTATTTTACTTTCCTTGTGTTCCCACAATGTCCTTACTACACAGAATGAAATTCATTATATCTTTTTTAAATTGCTTGCAGAATTTCTTATTTAAAATATTGAAATTTCAAGATAATCTAAGTTCTTAAGGAAAATTAATATAATTTTCTATACCGAAATTTTCTTCCAAAAAGTACCTGCTTTTCCTTGTGATTTCCCTACTCCCTTTGTCGATAGAACTCGCATTTTATCGCTGTGCAGTCGCTTTAATTTCCGCTTGAATGCAAGGCAAAGGTTTTGTCGGCTCACACACAACACAGCGCCCACAAAAAAAGGTCCACCCTTCGCATGTTGACTTGTCTTGGGAGAGTCAGAGGCAGACTTTGGGTGCCATAACAATAACCGAAAACAAAGGGCAAGCAAGCGCCCGAAACCGAGCCTAAAAACTGAACCTGGGGCGCAATCTTTTGTGGCGTCTTCGTCGACCGGCGACCGACGGCCAGAAGAAACCTTTTCAACTTGATTAATTCCCCACAATTTAAGTTGATGAGCGAGGCTGCCCGGATGGCTGGCTGGCTGGCCAAAAATTTTCCAGGACCCTCCCCGGCTCAGTTCAAATATCCTGGAGGGCGTCTGCTGTCTGTTGGCCACTTTGTGATTTCGGTCCAGATGGCTTTGCGAATGTGTTGCGATTAGGTAAACGGACCTGCGATTTGATTTATCTCCTGAGAGCGGTCGCAAAATAAAGTTGGGATTAAGTTTCAGGTCTTCCAAAAGCAGCACAGATATGTTATGGTCTCGGCTTCGTTCAATTACAAGCAATTTGCATGATGCACTCTGGCAAATTTTCAACAACAACCGAAAAAAAAACATTAATCTCGTTGCCCATACGACAGGTTGTCCAAGCATATTTCAGATATAATTCTTACGACTTCCTCAACTTTCCTGCTCACATTTCCTCAACACAAGAACACCGAAAACGAGAAATTTTGTATTGAAAACAAGCAAAGTTTCGTCTTCTTCACAACTTTCCCGGCAGTTCAGTTTGGTTTAGTTTTGCTGCTGGTTCTGGTGCTGCTGCTTCTGCTTTTGCTGCTGCTTTCTTCTCAATGATTTATTGGCCGAAATGGTTTTTGTTTGCCAGTCTGTTTGTTTGTTTGCCTGTGCTGTTGTTTTGGGGCCCTGCACTGGGCCAAAGGTAAAAGAACTTTGGAGAGTTTGAAATGTTGCCAATATGTTTTTATGGCCATCGCTCGGCATTTAGAGCAAAAACTATGCCAACTATCGCTGTTGCGAAAAATTCACTACCGAGGAAAATCTATCAATGAAATTTCAGACCCACAAACTGGAAAAATATCTTCCCAGTTCTTGCATTTATTTACTTTTCAAAGTTTTGACTGTTTTTCTTGAGAAAATTACAATACAAATATAGTTACTTATATGTTTGCCGCAAACTGGGAAAAATGTATTCTTTGTGTGTTTAAAAAATATTTAATTTTTAGGGTTTCCAATTGGGTTACCAATTTTTTTGGAAACCACTTTGTTTATAATTATTTTAAGGGATATTTTGGGGTTTCACATTAAACTCTGCTTACATTTTCGTTAAATGATTTTCGGATGTTGGTTTTTTTTCGCACTTTGAACTTCCTTTAACTCTTTTTGTTTGTTATTTTCAATCCACTGACCGCCGCGATTCGAAACCCGCAACCGATTTCTTCTTGAGCGTTGTTTCACTATGTTTACTCTTTAACTTTTCTGGGCAGCTTTAAGGTTACCGGTTCGTTTCGGTTTGGCCCCCGAAAATTACTCATACGCACCGTGGTTCACGCGCACTCGCCGAGGCACTGAAAGGACACGCTCCCGGATATTTCTTTTTCGGAAAGCGCAGCGGCATCGGGCTCCTCAGTGAACGGAGGCTGGAGCTTGACTGAATCGCCGCGGTTAACTAGCCAGCCGTCGAGGATGGCAGGACCTACTACAACGTGGAATCATCAGGCCACAGCCGACGAGGACGAACGCAAAAAAAGGAAGGATGGAGGCGGGCGGGAGTTCCGAACGAAGCAGCTAAATTCCGAGGATGCTGGCAGCGAAGTTCGCGCCTATTACAGCATCCCTGCGGGAGCTTTCGGGGCGAGAGCTTTGTGCTTAAGAGAAAATCCTTGAGGGAAGAGAGTTGCCTGGAGCTTGCATTCCACATTCAGCGGCATGCCCACAGAGCGAGCTTTTAAAAAGCTTTCAGCGTAGGCTTTGTTGTTTATTTTGATTGCAATTTGAATTGCATTTTAAAACGGTTTCGGCATCAAAATATTGACATTATAAACCTTTTCATAAAACATAACTAATACCATTAATATTGTATCCCAAAAAAATTTAAAAAAAACTGTCATATTACTTCTTGTCTCCTAGAAATCAAAGTCTAGAAGGACTTCCAATAAATCTTAAAACATTTTTTATATAAGCTTGCAATTGTTCACTTAAAATAAACTTAAAATTAAAAACTGGAATATGTATTGACTTTGAATGGGATTAATTATTAGTTTATATTTATATTTACACATTATACATAACACATTTTAGAAAATGCTATATTGTATTTAATAAATTAACTTAATAGTTTTCTGTTCCCTTGTACAATGACAACCCGCTAGCATGTATTCATAAATGAATCCTAGTTTCAATTTAACGATTCCCTGGCGCACAAAATTCAGTTAAGTGGCGGAATCAGGGAAAAACCCAATCACAGCGGACCAGAAAGCTAATCAATGGGCCTCTGAACCTCCAAACCGGCTGCTCGGCAAATGAAAAGCTGGCGTAAACGCTCAACGGTGGTCGATGTACAAATTTGTCCACATGGTTGACTGGCAGACAGCGCTAATTAAACCGCAGGAACGGAAAACGGAACGGGGAGCTGTGCCCAAAAATCGGGGCATTAAAACTGATATAAAGCCCTGAAAAATCAGTGGGCCACACGGACGGGGCCGACAGTTGTTTCAACTTGCAGGCCATTAACTGCTTTGTTTTCTGGGGGAAAAGGCAGAACATCAGAGATGAGGAGCGGGGGAGCGGAGGAGCAGATAGGGGGGATGTAATGGCAGGAAAAACTGGGAGGTGCCACCTTGATTGTATAATGGAAGGACGCTGCCTAAATGCAGCCCCCGTGTCCTGTAAGTGACACGTAGAGACAATCGAATTGTGATTTGCCCGAGGCCACCACCGAAATGGAGAGCGTCTGTGGGGTGTGTGCCACTGGATACCAGAGACAGGATACTGGCTAGTAGGGATACGGGGAGCCAGGCGGAATCCATGGGGCACTCTGTCAAAGTGGCAGGATGGCCGTCCAGCCGACCCGCCGTCTGCCGCCTGCTTCACTTCCTTGAACTGTTTTTGGCCATTAAGTGGCGCACATGTTTGGCTCACACCAAGTCATCTCAACTTCCCGCCCTACCACTTCCCAACCTTTTTGGCCCACTTCACGGAAGCGGACAGCGCACAGGTGTCTTCTAGATGCACAGCAAGAAAGTTTGTCACATGCCATACAGGTGTCCTAATTTTCTCAATAATTTATTTCGTAAATAGAAATTTATGGACCCAATTCTAAGAGGAATTCAAGATTTTATAGATTCTTAATCAATGAAACCTCAACAATACTATGAAGCAAATATTGCAATATTAAAATTATTTAAATTTTTCTCAAAAACCTTTTGCCAAACCTTTTGACATATTACGAGTATATTAAAAAAATCTTTACAATAGTTTATCATTTTTATTTTATCTATGATGTAATGATACTACAATTTAAATTTCAAATTTCATGCTTTAATCAAATTTGAAAAATTGAATTCATTATTTGCTTGAATAAATATTCAGAAAATAATATTTTACGTACATTTGCTGACCCGTGATATATTTAATTCAGAGGTCAATTGTATTAAACCCAAAGAGACAAGCTTGTCAAAATAATTATGAAAGCGGTCGCAGGGAAAAGCCTGTTGATTCTGAAAACTCACACCCAAAAAGAAGAGAAAAAAATTGTGTTCAGTCGATGGAAAGTTCTTATTAGTCGAGCCGTAAAGGAAAATCTTGTAGATTTGTGAGGAAGATAGCAACAACCGGCAGCAACAGCAACTGTGATAATCTACATGAAAGCGCGACTCGGAGACTTTCACAACATTTTCATTGCTTTATTTTCCACCCGATTTTCCCCCTCTCCTGGAACAGCCAAGGAACGGAAAAAAAAGGAAAGAAACGAGACTCCTTCGGAGCGCCAAATGAAATAAAAGCTGAGAGTTCTAGGGTGGAGTAAACGAATCCTCCCAGCTGTCTTGGCTACTGACGCACATCCTTGTCTGTCGTATATCATAGTTTCATGTGCGTAAGGATGTGTAAGGATATACCATACACCCCCTCTTGTGGTCAGTAGTGTCTTTTCTCATGTTTTTTGCGCTTGCCAACTTTTTCCTAGTGTTGTCTCTTATCCAGTAATAAACTTAAATTGTTATTTTACCTTGAAAGCGCCACAAAAAGATTTACGGTCGTCTTGGCACCTACGACCCCCTCCCATTCTTCCCCTGCAATTTTCAACCACTCCCTGGCCTGCTCCTTTGTGGTTTTCTGTTAGCATTTTTATGCTCATTACTTGGCATTCGTACGCCCTCACTCTGCCTCTTAAATTCACAACAATCGCAAGCTTTAAGCGGCTCCTTGTCCTGCAGAAAGCTTATTTTGCTTCGCATCCGTTTGTTTGTTGTTGTCGCATATTTATTAGGCTTTATATTATGATGTCTACAAAATGTCCAGACATTTTATGCTTCCCATAAGCAAGCGCAAGCGAGATGAAAGCCATTTAAAGCAGGCAAGGGGAAAATCGGGATTTCAATTGAGTTTCCATTGGGGTAGGACTGTGCTTTTACGTTCCCCCTTTTCAGTGGAAAATTATGATTTTCAAGCCATTATGGATGGTAGTAGGAGATATTTTAGGTCAATTAGGTTTAAATTAGTCAAAGACTACCACACTAATTTAAAGTATAATATAATATGAATGGAATCTGAGATTAGTTTTAATTGCTGTCTGGTAATATGCTCCAAAATCGATCAATCCCGTTGATATTGTTTAATTATTTGCTGCTGCAAATGCTTTCAGTTTGTGACTCATTATTATCGCATTACTGACTCTACAAACTTGCCGCCAACTCGGTGGCTTGCATACTTTTGTGGCCAACTGGCTGTCAGCGCAGCTTTGCCTGCCCGGCGCATTATTAATTAAATGCAAAATGTTTACACTAATAATTTCAGCATGAAATTTCCAGCCCAATACGGCCACCCAATCTCCGCGAAATGGCAAACGGAAGGAGCCATAAATTTCGCCTTTGGTCGTGCGTAGCGAGTTGCAAGCAGAGCGCTGCTGTTGCAAGTAGCGGCGGTGGCCACAAATTGTGAGTTATCTTGGGGCCCAGAACGAGGCATCCTCCTCGGTTGTTAAGGTTGCGTTGCCATTGTTGTTGCCGCTGCATGCAAACACATTAAATTAAATTATTGTCACTGGGAGGCTGCATCCTGGCATCGCGGCGTCCCGGCATCCCAGCATACTTGCATCTTTGGATCCTTGCTGCAAGGCTGCTTGTCCTTGTCGCTGTCGTTATTGTCCTCGCCTCGGTTCAGCCTTGTCGTCTGGCTTGTAGCAGGGCTTTCCACGCTTTTCCGGGGCCGGGCGCAGTAGTGGGCGGCCGTATGCTAAACAGTTGCTAGTACAACATCCCAAAGGGAAAAACTTCTTTTCTGGGACGCGTTTCATTAGGCATTTACGCATTAGGCAAAAAGGATAGCGAAGGACAACGGCAGCGAGGAATAGTTCCGCGGGGAGGAATTACAAACTATCTTGCCTTTCCGAAGATAAAAGCTTCCGAGAGTTCGGGCGTGAAAGGGCATGACAATTGCAATTCAAAATCAATGAATTGGGAGGGTTTGGTGTAATAGGGAATTTTAATTTGAAAGAGGAATTTCCATTGAATTCATCTGTTAATTCAATAAATGTTTCAACACTAAAAAGCTCTCAGCTCGGGCTACAATTTTAATTAGTGATTTTAAGCATCGTTCCTGCATAAATCAGTTAACTTTTTTTAACGACTTTGTTTCGTTTTATTCGCTGAGGCAAACTTTTTCACTTAGCGCGGCTGTGGAGCCTGGAGTATTTGCTGCCCTCATTATCTGCGGTTGGCAAAACATTTAACATTTTTAATAGCCGCTAAATGCGAGAGTTAACAAAGACACTGCCCTTTTTTATGGGCAGTGTAATTTGGTTGGCGCTCAGTCGTGCGACTCGCTGACTTTGGTCACTCCTTGCACTTGCGGCAAA
Source organism: Drosophila ironensis (assembly GCA_021223825.1). NCBI lineage: Eukaryota > Metazoa > Arthropoda > Insecta > Diptera > Drosophilidae > Drosophila > Drosophila ironensis. The sequence continues at coordinate 270,657 of JAJJHQ010004446.1, read as the reverse complement.
TTTGTGGCAAGCTGCAACAAGGCATTAGACCGCCGTGAAACTTTAACCAGCTTTTCATGCGTTTTAAGGCAAGCTGCACACACCATTAGCAAGTTGGCTTTGCCGTCTCAAAAGCATTTTAATGAGCCACCAGTTGAGGTCCTGTCCCAGGTCCAGGCCACTGTGTTTTATTATTTTTTGTCACGTTCATGCCAAGCAGCAATTTCGTTTGGCTCGTTTTTCGGGGGGTGGACGGTTGGGAAAATGCAAATTTTCCTTGAGTGACCGAACGGCCAAAGTTGCATATTCATGGCGAGAAAATAAAAATCCCTAATGCATTTGCGTGCTGCGTGCTGGAATTCCTTTTGCATAAAACACAAGTTAAGCGCAAGTCGTAAAGCAAAAATACATACGAAACACAAAATCACTCAACATAGAAATGCACTTTGCCGGGCGTAGTGTGCATTTTTGGAGGGGGATTTTACAATAACGAAATAAAAAACCGAAACAAGACATACGGCGCTCGAGCTCAATGGAAACTAAACAAAAGGCTAGCCCACCTTTGGCAAAAAATGAAAAGAAAATCGCAAGAAGTTGAAGAAACAAAACGAGAAAACATTTGCCATAAAACGAAACAGAAAATGAAAATGAAAATTGTACGAGTACAACTGCAGACGCAGCTAAGAAAACATTGTGATGCGCAAAAGTGGGTTAATTTGCCAAAGGATACGAGCGAGTATGTGCAGTGTGTGCCTGTATTGGCTCACTCGCATAATTGCCAAAGCGTTTCATTGTTATGAGCTGCCTGCTAGCCTGCTTTGCTTTGCCTTTCGCTGCCAAAGTTTCCCTTTTTGTCCGCAAAAGGGCTCGAACGGAGGAAGAGTTGGCGAGCGAAAGCTTTTTGCAGTTTAAAGCGTTCTGCTCTGCATCAGCTTCCTTTGGATGCACACAGCAAAAAACACAAAACAATCGCAGGAAGTATGCTTTGACCCGGCACAGGACACTCCGGCGCCGGCAGATCAGCCAAAAGGCTAAAGGACAATGCGAACTAGTCCCCCATGCAAAGGCAAAGGGCGGAGGATGTGGTGGCGGCCGCAGAAAAATTATTAACAGTTTTCACTGGAAAAACTAGAGTGGAAATATAAAGATTCTGGCTCTTAAAGATGTCAAGTTTTCTGGGATAATGGGCATTACTGTATTAACGAATTTACTGCCAGTGAAGTTTCAGCCATGCCTTGCACTATTTAAATTAGCGGTGGGCACGCCATAGCTCTTTTAGCTCCCAAATATTTGTCTTCTTCAACATACATCTTAATTTTTATATATTTGAGATCAGTTTCTCGTTTAAATTTGAAAATATTGATGCAAACTAATGCGAAATGAAAGATTTCTTTACCCTCCTGTTATTTTTGCAACCCAAAAACCATAATTTGCAGTTTGCTGAGAATCGCTTCGCCATGAACGACATCTCCTTCGATATTCCGGGGAACGTAGGGGGGCGGCCCCCGAACTAATTAGTAATTTATTTTTAGCATTTGCCGCATATTAAATTTTTGCAGCAAACTTAATTCATGCTGGCAGCTGAGGCTCTCGCTCCTTCGGCTGCCAGAATGGCCGCCAACATGCAATTAATTGTGTCATTGTAGCCATTAACCAGACAGTTGAGCAGTAACCCAATTTGTTCGCTTGATTGTTGGCCACCGAGGGGCCTGGTGGGTGCCCCGAATTAGGGCGTGGCAGCCACTTGACCGCCCCCTAATGGCTTGGTCAGAAGGCAATATTAGAAGGCAACTGCCAAGGCAGCAGCAGCAGCAGCAGCAACAGCAGCGACAGCAGCTCCAAAACGTTCATTGTGTGCCAGTTTGCAATTAAAACGCCCCCTAAAATAAAAGGATATGTAGGGGGCGGCGGTCGGTGAAAGTGTGGGTGCCAAGGTTCGTGAGCCAGCTTCCACCATATGTCTTGATATGTCAGTTGTCATGCATAATGAACAAGTCCTGTCCCTTCTTTTTTATGTGTGCTCAACTTGCATCCTTAATGGGATTGCTTTCGAGATTAAAGGCCAACGAGTCGGGTGTACTTTTGCGAAACTTTTGTGATAAAATAGATTCACAAATCAGCTGCAAAAATATGAGAGGTCTGCTCAAAGTTTATTTTACAAATCTTATGATTATTGATTTCAAAAGAATTTTAATCTGCCTGCAAACCAGCATGGCAAAGCCTTTGATTTGCCCTAAAATTTCTTAGGGCAGATGTATGTTATCTGTTGCTGTCATCAAAGTTGTTTTTCTATTCACATGCTCTGCAGTAAGCCGAATTATCTTTTACAAACGAATATTCATATGTTTATTGCATTTTCTACCTCTTGGCCTTGGTTTACATTGTAAAGAATAAATCCACCTAAAGTTGTGGGAAAATATTCACCAACTTGAAGCACTTTAAGAAAAAGCTTAAACTATTCTCACTGTGCATTTCATTTTTGTGTGACTTTTCTATTAATATTTTGTCAATCGACGCCTTCGTTTGTTTTTACAAAAACTTATGCTCTGCCGGGTTTCGTTGATTGGGATTTTTGCAATTTGTGGAAACACATTTTATGCGTGTCAAAGGCGATTAAATGTCCAAAGATTCAGCCTGTTAGTTATGCTCGAGGTGCAATTTCAATGCTGGCCAACTGATAAAAATTGTGTGGGGGGGGAACTTTAAATAAATTTCGTTGCCTTTTCAGGCTTTTCTTTGCTCATTAAGCCGGAGGGAGGGGAAAGGACTCCCAGCTAAAGGACGATGACAGCTGGCGCCATGGTCAAAATGAACAGGACATTATTCGGGCAGCGTGGCAGCCCTTCTGCAATTGTGACTTCTTTTTGGCGGCCATAATTTGATCGTTAAAATGGCCAACGATGCCGCCGCCTTTGCATCGTTTGCCAGCTGCAATTAAATGCCGTTTTTCTCCGCTTTTTACGAGTGTGCAGTAGTTGTAATGAAATTAACATCGTGGCCACGGGGGCTTTCTTTTGCATTTCCTCCGCCGCTGGCACTGATAAACGATCTCCCGGAAAAACGCCTCGGGCTTTAAAACGCCACTTAAGTGTAACGCTGAACTGACGGCAAAAATGGCAACCGTTAAGCGCGTTTAATGGCCGGGAAATAAGCATGCATGTATTTTTCCTTTTCCCACCCCTTTGAGAAATTTCCAGGAACTGGGACAGGCGATGGACTGATACGTTATCCTTGCGCGCGTTATCCTTCGAGCCCTAATTGCTGGCGCTGAGTGATATGTTTAATATCACAACATGAAGGGCTTTATTAAAATACTCGTAATATACTAGATATTGCAATTAATTTCTTCAAGACATATTTCTCTTATTCTGGTTCTAGCTTTTCCTTGAGTATTTTAGTAGTTTCACTTAGTTCATAAATTTGAATGAATTTATTTATTTACTAGCTGCTAGGACCTTTGGTTTGACGAATATTTGGATGAATTTCTTAATATCAAATTTCTCTTTTTTATTTTTTGTTGAAAACTTTTTGCTTTTCCATGAAATGTGAGTACATAAACTCAGATTTGGCTAATTTTCTGTATTATCCCTTATTCTATTTTAATTAAAATATATTTAAAGCGTTTATATTGCATGGCAAGGATTATCGTTTATTGAGGCAAGCCATTGTGGAACCATTGGCCATAGAACGACCACAAGTGGCGCTTTAATTTGCACCTTTCCGCGCTACAGAGACACCCTTCTGGGGAGTCCTGTCATCGCCTCTGGCCTCGCCTCTCGCCTCTCCCAAAAGCCAAGCGCTCGAGGAGTGAAAGGAGCAGCAGGAGCTGGGGCAGGAGTAGGAGCCGGAGCAGTCGAGGAGCTGTGGGAGCACTAAGTGAGCCACTATGTCAGTGGGCTCTCGGGGGGAAACAGGGAACACGAGGGTGGGGCTGGTTTGTACAAAGGTTGGTAGGTACTACCGGTACCGGTACTACCAGCCGGGGAGTAATTAACGCTGCGGCGCTGGCTGCTTGGCAGGATGGCGTTGAGTAAACAATGGCATCCGGGAGCCGCAGTTGTTAATTACGCCAACAATGCATTGCAGTGCCGGTGGGCTATACAGAAAAGGGGCGTGGCTGCGGTAAAACTTAGGCCAAGGCCCCCGAGAAGCGGACAAGAAAATTAAACAAGGAAAGGGCCACTTGCCATAAGACGGAAGCGGTAAAATGAGAAAAGAACAAATTAAATATTTTGGTACTCACTAATCCCTCAAACCACTTTCTTATTGCCTTTTGGAAAACTAAAATTGTTGAAAACAAGTAGAAACGCTGTAGTCGAGATTCCTCGACAACGAGATACCATGTACCTCTCTTGCCGTTGCCGTGGGAAGGGGTGGGTAAAAATTTAATTGGCCATATCTTCTATATTTATTGTCCGATCTGAGCGTAATTTTGCATGCACCTGTAAGCCGATCAGCAGACCTAACAGACCTAACAAAATTAAGTTTCTAGCTTTTACCGTTTTGGAGATATCGATTTTTTTGCGAATACGAGGGCGGAAGGGGGCGTGGCAAAAATCTGGAAATGACATTATCTGCATAATAGTTAAACGGTCCTAATGCAAAAAGAAACAGGTCTCTAGCTCTTATTTTGTCAAAGTTATCGAAGAAAATACAGTTTTATGCAAATTACGAAGGCGGAAAGGGGCGTGGCAAAAATTTGAAATAAACTCGACCTGCGTACACATATAACGGACCTAAAGCAAAAAGAATTACACCTCTAGCTCTTAACATCTCCGAGAACGACGTGTTCATACATACAGACGGACGGACAGACAGACGGACAGACGGACATGGCTAGATCGACTCGGCTGTTGATGCTGATCAAGAATATATATACTTTATAGGGTCGGAAACGATTCCTTCTCCCTGTTTTTACAAATTTTATATATTATTTGTAACTTAAGGTACATGGTATAAAAAGTGAAGGGAGTTTGAGATGCCGAGACATTCTGGACGTTCAAAACACATGTACAGGAATTATTTGAGTAAGTCTTGATTTTTTGAAAGGAAGGATACGACACGAAAATTCCTGAAAAATTGTGCGATATTTCAAAATGCTGAAGAAACCCGAGTATGGTTTAAAGTACCAGCCCAATACATTTTATTGTTGTATTGCAAGAGAATCGCAGACTAGCTAAAAGTTTTTCCAGAAATTATAAAGGGTGCCGTGGTTGTCGAAAATACTTCTCAGCATGAAGACCTGCAGGAAGCCGACAACGACCATGGCGATGAACTGCACCCATGACCAATTGTTAACCATCGCATAGTTGGACTCCGCCAGATTCCTGTCCCTGGCCTCGTGGGTCCGTATGAGGTCCTGCGCCTGTTCTGCTTTTATTAAATTAGCTCGGATGTTATGTATGAAAACCAAAATCTTTTGGATGGCCGTGTCATATTGGTATTCGGTCGTCATAGCCTTGCGAAGATCTTTTAGCTCACGCTCTTCTTTATCGGCTGGACTTACATTCAGAGTGAAACTGATTATCTTCTGGTTGAACGTACTAATGGTGTTGTCAAAACAGAACTTGAATGACCCTGTGGCGTTAGACGTCATAGAATGCTTGGCATTGGCTTTTTTCTCGTCGACGATCAGGAGGTTTCGGTTCGGATCCATGAGGTTGAAGTTTATGTGCGCCTCGCCGTGACCGCCGTGTATCACCTCATAGTTGATGACAATTTCTTCCTTCTCCACAATCGGCTGGTAGTAGCACTCCTGTCGCCCGGGATCCGCGTAAAGGGTAAGGTGCTTGTTATACACTTCAGCGTGAGACACACGCATGTTTTGGAAAAGCGCCGCCACGACTATAATGTATCCTGTGAAGCGGAACATCTTTTACAGAAAGTGTTTTCCTATTTTTGATTGAAATAGTGCTGCTAATTTCTCGTCGACTTGTCTCGTTTACCTACCGTGTGGATATTGACAGGAGAGACATCGGCCTACTTTTTAAAGGGGCAAACGGTATACCCGTTTTGATACTTTGTGTTTACACTCCAAATTATTGTTCCTAAAATGCCATTATGCAGTATTTTCTACAGCATATTGGTCTATATCTTCCAAATAGTTGGGCAAAGAGATACACATTTATTTGCTTAAAGCTGAAAATTGTAATGTCTAGCCATGTTCCAAGTTTTACAATGATCGGACAATAAACAATAAAGATACGGACAAAAAAAATGTTCTCTGTCCCTTCTCAGTGTCAATGCCGAATGATGTCATATAAATTTTGCATTGGTCTTAATGGATTTGATCATTGTAATTCGGGTTAAAATATTTAAACGGAAAAACTAATTGATAACGAACCAGTCGAGCCAGTTTTTGCCAGTGTAAAACAGTGTTTTGGGCGACATATAGGACTTGCGCTGCTGCTGCTGCGAACTGCTAAATGCAGCTTTTAATAGCCAGCAGCAATTGCTGCGGCATCGCAGCTCGCTCCCAACAGCAGCAACAACAAAGTGCATAAGGGACTCGCTAACACCATATCCTGCAATCCTTTCTCCCTGCACCCACCCCTCCCAACCATCCTGCCCTTCCACGAATGGCAAAACTAAAAGCAACAGCATCAAAAGGAATATGAATTGAGGTCGATGTGTAAATATTTGTCAACGGTAATGGAAATTTATGCTACCGTAGCTGCCGCTGCTGCTGCTGCTGCCAATGTGGGCGTGTGGCTGTTGCAAGTGGGCGTGCCAGTGGCATGGTCCATGTGGTCGAGGCGAGAGCTTCCATTTTTTTACTATGTCCTTTAGCTTTTTTGTTTGAATGCTGGCGACGCAGCGCGAGACAAAAAAAGCAGAGTTGTACTCTTTGGGGTTACAGGAGACCATTTATACGCTACATGTGCCTTGGGTTCCTGCCATTTTACTCAATAGTTACCTCTAAACTTACAAAAAGAAAAGTACTTTAAAAATAAAAAAATTATAGCACAAAACTATAAACACATTTCCTTTGAATTTTTTTTTAACATTTTGAAAACACATTCTTAGAAAATAAATTCCTATTGTCAAAACTATAAAAATGTTTGTACCTTTATATATTTTAAACCAATTTTAATATAAACTTTATATTATAAGGCCATGAACATACATCCCAGTTTGATAAAACACAAAGCATTTCAATTTATTGCACAGCTTTTTAAAAAATTGCAATGTAAGGGTATGGGCGCTAACTGCAGTTTGTAAAAATAAAAGACAAATTCAAAATGCTTGCTTTCCACACACATATGGGATGCGCACACAAATTCTCACCTATTTCTTTGCGTTTAGTTGCATTTGTTTGCTCGCCAATGAATTGGTTCAGTTTTTTAGCCCTTTACGTTGCTTTCTTTTATTTTGTATTCATTTGAGACCTTAATTATTTTTTTATAAGCACAATAAGGACTTACCTTCCTTCCTTCAAAATCAGGAATTGTTGCACATAATTTTGAAGATATTTTTCTGCAATGAAGAAAAACCGGTCAATTGTAAATTTTAAAGAAAATTATTAAATATTTTGTGGGGAACAATTGTTTCCCTTTAGCTATATGATTATGATATTAGAAAAATATTTGTACGTATTATATTGCAATTTCTTTGATTTCCTTTACAGTTTAATGCCCTTCAAAGCTTCTGCCGTTTAGTTTTGGGTATCCAAATTTAAAATGCAACGTTTCAACTTCGTTTTGCCCATTTGGGTTGCAGGAAAAAATTGCACCTTCCCCCCGGTAGCACCCCTTTACATGGCTTTTCACTCAGAAAAAAAATTGCAGCGCAAATGCCGTTGAAATGCCGCCGGCTGGAATACGCAGTCGAAGCATGAAAGCTGCAAATAGGACGCATAAAAAATGCAACCCCGGGTCGTCTGCAGGTGATGGCAGTTAGGGAAACTGGGCGGCCTTTTGGGGGCGGGGTCGGGACGGCAAGGTGAGAAAAGTGTGTGCAGCGGGGCGGGCTTCTTACGGCGTGAAATGTTGAAGGCGTTGGCAGCTGCAAAGTAGCCGACACCAAAGGACTCGGAGTCGGAGTCGGAGTCTGACTCAGCGGAGCGTGCGATGTGTGTTGCTTTAGTTGATTGTTTGCCGGGGGCGGACACACCAGGTGTGGGGGCGTGGCAGCTACCAGGAGAGAGATCCACCTGTCGGCCCAGCCAATTTAATTTGACGAAATTAAGATGGTGATAAAAAGTGTGTGCAGCCAGGATTTAAATCGCAATTAAGGAAGATTCCTTAACATGTGTCACCTTGACTTTGAAGACTTAAATGCATGTTGGCAAAGTTGGAGAAAATGTGTGAAATTAAAGCTCAGAAAGGCGATAATCTCATGTGCGAAAACTAATTAAGATGACAATGCATAGAAATTAATTTCTATAGCTCTGAATTACAATATTCTGTATTTCAGATTGTTTCTCTGAGTGATGCTGAATAAATATGGTTAGATGTTTTTCCTGCTCACCAAAAACTGTCACCGAAAATTGAATCAACGTAAAACCCTGACAAATGCAACACCTCCAAATTCCAGTGACGAACTTTGCCTGACAGATGGCTTTGTTGTTGACCCGGATGCCAGGACAAATTGACCCCGAAATGGGCGAAGGTCAACCACTGACGAAGAGGTGGCTCATGAATTATTAAATACCGAAAACAACCAAACCGTTTGGGCCTAATCCCCGAAACGGCTGCTGCCAATGATTGCAAAATGCTTAGCCAAATGGAACTAAGCTGTGGGCTGTATGCGAAACTTTGTTCAGACCGCAAAATGTTTTCTCCCAAAAACCCGCAAAATTCGGGCCAAAAGATATATTTTTTTTATTGACAATTTTCCAGGGACTGCGGGAAAATTCTTTGACCAAAAACTCCTTCGGAAAATATTGTTGTTGTGCCGGGTCCCTGTGCAAGTAGCACTTTAAATTAATGAACTGAGATTAAGAAAGACAAATTGTTGTGGCGGCTTCGGGCTACGAAAGGCAAAATTGTTTTTCGTTTCTTGAAAATGTGTATTCCCTTTGCCTTCCGCACCCTGACCCAATCAGTTTACAATTTATTGTTATTGATACTTTTATAAGGAATTTTTCGGGACCCCTCTCTTTGCAATTAAGAATTCAAGACAAAGAAAATTGAATGAATTTTCCAAAGGCAAGACTGCCAGTTGACAAGCTGGGGAAATTTAGAGTACCTGCAGCCATGAATTTTCCATTCTCCAGCATGTGCAATTCAGCCACTTTCACTTGGGGCCCCCCTGGTGAAAAGCTGCAAATCTCATGTGGAAATGCAGTCAATAAAAGGCAACAATTTTGTTTTTTTTGGGTTGCCAGCCAAGAAAATATTCATTGAATTTTCTAGTAACAAACGACAAGTTGTCAGTCAGTCAGTGCAGTGGAAAAACAGAGCCATTCCAGGAGGAAAATTTATGGCCCAAGTGTCGGAGGGGACAGAAAAAGTCACAAGGAGAAAAGTCGAGGGAGACACGAAGAGAATTATGCCATTAGATGTTTGATCTCGTTTCTTGCATCCTTTTTATTTAGATTCCTGTTGAGTTGGGGTTTTGCTCAAATAAATAAGCAATTTCCGCTGCATTGGAGCAACAATTTTCCAAGCAAGGACATTTGCGCAGCTTTAGGAAAAGCTCTTCGAAGTGCCTCTTAACTAAGCTTAAAAGCAATGCCAACAGTAACTTCGATTTGGTGTGGAAATTGCAGTTCGCTTTCCCCGGGATTTTCCCTTCCTGTGACAACTTTTTCAGCTCTTATTTGCTGTTATTGTCCTTGCGGTTCATTCAAGTGCGGCAAAGTTGCCATCCTTGCGGCTATTAGTTGCCGCAAAGGCGTACCGAAGGTTGCAGAAAATATGCAAAATGCGGTTTCTACGCCACTGCCTGGATAAACCCATCACCTGTTGAATTCATCATTGACAAGGGTTTGAAGTTTCATGAATATTGGTGGACTATATCGATAGAAATCACTCAAATTAATACGCCTTAAGCTAACATAAGCCCTCCAAAACGCAACTCATTGTAATACCTTTGTCTAATTCAAGGGCAGACGCAAAACATTCAGCTTAAGCGCGAAAAACACCTGCCAAGTCATCGCATAAACGGGGCAAGCAAGCGGGAGGAAATCAGCTAAGCTCATTTGTGGCTGCCACAGTTTTGTGTGGCAAGTAGCCACTTGTACGCGAAGCCTTACCAGCCGGAATCCTTGGCCAGCCAAGCGTTTCAAAGTCGCGACATCCTTTTCACCTGCTTTCGACTTCGATGAGCGAAAGTTTTGTCCTCATTTGTGGTTAATTTTGTGCCACAGCCCCTCCCCTCCATGGCGGTTATCCTTTGGCCAACTGTCACAATTTCTAGTCCTCGCTGCAGAAGTAGACTTAAGGAGGAGCTTAAGGATACACGGAAAAAAGAAAACGTTCGATATAGGGTTCCTAAATGTATCCTATCGTACCTGAGGTACGATTGATAGATCCCCATTATCTATTTCTATGGTAGCACTCGTATCCTTGGCACCTAAGTAACTCTATAAATTCCTTTAGGTACTTCAATTTTGTTCTGTGTGAAAATTGCAGGACAAGGCAGCCGGTGTCCCTGTGCTCCTTAGATTCGGCTAATTTCCGCCTCCCTCTCCAGGATTTTCCCGGCGCTAATTGGGGACACCGAAAATCTATAAACTGTCCTGGCAGTTCTCTTCTCCTCTGCTCCTCAGGAGAGTCCTTCGCGTTGTCGTTGTACTGGCTTGCTATTTTGTCTTTCCCCGTTTAATGTGCGTCCTTAAGCACAATAAATCTGTTTATCTCGGGCAAATGTCCCGGGCTCTCTTCAGTTCGGAAGTTTTTCCTGTTTTGGGGCTTGCTTAAAAGTTAACCTGGCCGACGATAAAAAGTTTCCCTTTGCAACTGCTTTGCGGTGGCAAAAAATTTGTTGGCTATTTGTGCGGCTTTGTCCTTGTGGCAGGCAAAGGACCACAGGCTGTGGAAGCCTCCACATGGTAGCATCAATCATCGGCGGGGAAATTAAATTGCACTTCGGCTTACCTCACAGGCTGAGACAAGGCAACAATAGTCAAACAAAAGTTACAGGGGAGGTAGTTTTCGGATGAATTTGGTTTGGTAAGGACTGTAAAATATCCTTGATTTGATATAAGAAAAAATACTCAATCAAAAAGCTAATTAAGCCAATAAAATTAGGCAATCAAAAGGTTTGAATACCTAAAAACTGATAACAAAAACTTGTGGTTGTCCCCAAAAGAGCATAGCTAGTGATATCCTTCTGAATACTGGGTATTAGGTAGCTCCGAAGCAATAGAAATGACAGCACCCAACAAAGAGGATGCACATGGCAGGAGTGAGCCAGACCAGGACACGCAACCGTGTCCTCACTCCACGCCCCGTAATCGCAACAGAAACGAAACGAAAGCCATAGAAGTGCCTTGGCCACTGGCCGTTTACCATAGCCAGGTTTTCGTATTTCGTTTAGGTTGCCTCCCAAAAACTAGACTTTTGTAGGCTTTAAGACTGAAGCATCAGCTTGCATACCTCATCCCTTAACCCCTCAAGCCCCAGCGTACCTGATTCCACCCCCCGTCGTTGTGCGGTCATTTGCAAAGCCCGGCAACATTCCCCAGCAGCACCTGAGCCATCAATTGCAACCGCAAAATGGCAAAACAATCAACAAGCAACGCGACCGGGTCTTCGTTTCGAATCCCATGCAAGATTTCGACTTCCCCTCGGTCCCCCGTACAATTCGAATGCCAAACCCTCCATTTCCCCGCCACTTGCAACCGCATAGTGTTGCAAGTGAGGTGAGCGAAATTGTTCGGCCACAGTGAAAGACAAAGGAGCCGACTGTGAGGATTAAGGCGGCAGGACATTGAGGGTATAGCTTTGGCAGGGTATGCTTGGAAGGCTGACATTCGAAAAACAAAAAAAAACTTTAAAACCGGCTTGTTATTACTATCTGTAAGCACTAATAATCATTGGATTCAGCCAATTACATTCTTAATTGAATTTAAAGATACCACGAAACACACAAGTTTTTAATTGACCGATAAGAGTTCTTCAAATCTATAAAACGGCAGTTGCTTCTTGATATCTTTCATTCTTACTTTAAAACCGTAAAATGAAGGGTAAGTGCTAAAGAGCTAAGTTGTTAGTACAGATGATTTAATGTTTTTCTTTAATTTATAGTTTTGGAGCTAAAAATTTCCGTCTTGCTAGCGTTTCTACTGCTTCTTTCTCGAGCGATTGGCGACAGAATAGATGAAATTTGCGCCAAATGGTCTGCAAATGAGGAATATGTTGACTTTCCCCCAGAACCGGATTTTACAGTTGGATATGAAAACACAACCATTTGTTATTCCGAATATTCACAATTTAAAATGGACCATGCAACGTGCTTCGGCTATTTTAACTGCTATAGTATGGAGTCGGTGGGCATTTGGAACCAATGCCCCAGTGGAACCCACTTTAATCCTAATGCCAATCAGTGCGTGTCACCTGCAACCTATCAATGTCCGTATAATCGCTGCAACAACCAAAATAGGGCCAACATGGTAATTCTTAAAACCGAGTGCCGAAAGTACCAGGTATGCGCCACCGGAAAGATTCAATCGTGCCCCATCAGTGCGCCCTATTACGATGAGGTGAACCAAGCGTGCACCAACATCCTCCCTCCTTACGCTGTATGTGCGCTTTAAAAATAAAAGAAGTGCTTAAGAAAATTACATGAGCAAATTACATAAACCAGTAGTTTTAAAAATAGATGTCTGTTGCGGGAGCCTCTCTTGTAAAGCAAGAGTAACTTCTGAAGCATCGTGGTATTCTTTCCCGGCACGATACTTCTTCCCTTACAATCGGGAAATTTTAAATTTCCAATAGAAAATCAAGTGATCCCAATGTTTAGCGGTTTTTTTTTACAAAAAAAATTACAGAATAACTTGGAATTTCTTGATCCAAAGCCAATTTCCCTAAAATTCCATGGATATACTGTAATGCAACTTTGGGATCACCTCAAATTGATTGGGAAATACGACATTTTGTGACATTTATTTAGAGGTAGTAAAAAAAAACCGAATTTCATGGAACACCTTAGTTTTGGCTCACTAACGAAGTTCAACGGCCTTTCCATGATTTTAACATTATCTCATTACCGGGAATTTGGCCAAAACCACAAATGCAAGCGGTGTTCTGAGACAATCAAGGCAAATCGTTTTGCCGAGCTTAAATTGCAGTTGCATAACCTGGCCAAAATCGCACACCCAGTTCTGAGCTAATCTCAAGCGACTTGGCCGGGAAAGTTTCCACTTTTCCGGTGGAAATTCGGTCAAAGGAAGCTTGTCAGGGGGTGTGAATCCTCCGGAAGCAGCCAAGTGCTGAGCTTCTGTTTTGTTTTGGCCATTTGAGAGTTCGAGCATTTGCGCTGGGTACCGAATTGACAATAGTTTTGTCCCACAACTTCTGCGGGGCCAGTTGCACTTGACTGCTGAATAAACAGGAAGGATGGGAAAGGAGCAGGCACAATCCAAGGAAAATCCAAAGGCAAACAACGCCAAGGAAGGCATTGGGTAATTGTAATTCCTGCTCTTAAATGCCAGTTAGCCAGTTAGCCAGTTTGCCCTGTTGGCCAATTACTTTGCCGGTGGAAACTCCGTTTCACTTCAACCACCCACCCCTCTCTGCCTCTTGTGTTCCGGGTTCCTTCATAATGAGTGAACAAATTCGAATCCCATTTATTTGTTATTTTCGACAGCCTCCTAATGACTTTCCAAAGAGCAACTCTTAGCTGGTAATTGATTTATACAAATTTAATAAGCCCCGGCGGCACACCCGCGAGTTTTGGTTGAACAAACTAAAGTTTGGAGCGTTTATTGATTTTTCTAGATGCTCCATCTGATACTAATGTTTAATTTTTCTTCTTATAAGCTTTTCCTAGCTTTTTGCAGTGTTGCCTTCGGTAAAATATTTGGAGAACTTTTATTAAAACGATATTTTAATATATTCATTGCGCCACCTTGAGTTCAAGCGGCGCAAAACTAACAAATGGATATCCAGGAAAAGAGCACTCCCCCACCTATCAAGGTGAGAATAAAGGGCCGTAGTTCAGGGGGGCAATCGGGGGCTTTAGGGAGGTTAAAGGGGACTCCACTGACACCCGCAATGGCAGCTGCTGCTAAAACGCTAAAACTTCGAGCATCAAGTGAAAAACAAGTGGACAGGCAGCTGATGTTGACACGGTCTTGCATCGTTTTTTTGCCATTTTTGTTGGGGTTTTAGTAGTTTTTTCCACGATGTTTGGTGTGTTGGGGGTGTAGAGTCCTGTAACGGTAAATTGCATTCACAAAAACAACAACAAGAGCCACCGCTAGGTGGCGACACCGTACACAGCCAATCAAACGCTATGAAAAAAAGGGCAACAGCTGGAAAGGGTTTTCCGCGAAGTTTTCGGGCTTTTTTTTGTCTGTATTTTGAGCTTAAACCAAGATAAATGGAGTGGCGGGAGTGGCAAAATATGAATAGCCAGGAACTCAACTAGCTGCCCATGAATATGTGGCTTTAAAGTGTTGAAATTCTCTTCTAGATGAAAATTAGCAATCAATCGATAATTATTTCATTCAAGGTATAACTTGCTTTACATTTGCCGATGTATTCGCTTTATATGTCAAATTTCATCAGATTAAATTCAAGTCCGTATCGTTTTTCTACTACCCCACATTCCTCATTTAGTAACTCAACATTTTCTAGCACACAAAATTCGAACACCCAAGCCCTCAAATCACTCCCGAAATTATTGTGTTTTTTCGCGAGACAGCGCGTGCCAGGTTGTGAGCGCTACAGTCCCAGAAAAAATAGGAAAAACGGAATCCAAAAACCTAAACGATTAGATATACTTTTTAGCACCAATTTAGCATAAAGGAGAGAGCAGCTACCTAAATTCTGACTCGTGTGTAGTTAGTGCCTCAACTGTTAATGGACGTATCAAATGTTTGCTAAACTTATCATCGATAAAATGGACAAGAAGGCCTCGCAACACCCGCAGCAACATCATTCCCACCATCCGAATATGAACCAATCGGTGTACTACCCCCTTAAAGTGAGTGGCCCTTCCAACACCGCAATGCCGGCTTCTGTCTCGACAACTTCTGCAGCGCCAAATAGTATGCATAGGAATCGACACACCCGACAATTGTCCAAGAAGGAGATCAGTCCCATTCAACCGGATCGGGACCGCGAAGAGATCCTCCTGAATCGCTATTACAGCAGGAAAGCCCCCATGGTGGATGGTCACCACCATCAAGTTCACCAGGCCCACCACCACCACCACCAAACAAGTGCACAGCAAGTACAACTGCAGCAGCAGCATCCGGGGAAAACCAACGCTGATCTGTCAGAAAAATTGGCCAAAATCAATCGGAGAGCGGCCATCAAGGAGCTGGGTAACATGCAGCAAAAGAACATGCAGGCCTGCGATAAAAACGAGGAGGCCCTCAAGGATCTGCAGGAGAGCATACCGGAAATTAGCAAAATTTTCGATGTTCATTGTCGCATCGGCAGTGGAACATTCAGCACCGTCCTCCTGGGCACCCTGCAGCGTGAAAGATGTTTGACGGAAACCCAGCGACGTCGCTTTGCCATCAAGCATCACAATCCAACGAATCATCCGGAACGGATACTCCGGGAGCTGGAGTGCATGTTTCGCATTGGAGGAGTCGACAATGTCATTGGGATCAATTGCTGCATCCGCTACAACGACAATGTTGCCTTTGTGATGCCCTACATGACCCACGATCGTTTCCACGACATTTACCGGCAGTTGAGTTTCCCGGAGGTAAGGGATTACCTGAGGAATCTTCTGATAGCGCTGCGGCATGTCCACAAATTCAATGTCATACACCGCGACGTAAAGCCGAGTAATATCCTTTACAATCGGCGGACGGGCAAGTTCCTATTGTGCGACTTTGGCTTGGCCCAAAGGATTGCCGACGATGGCAGTATTGTGCAATCGCATGAGATCAGCGCCCAGGCAGTATCTACGTTGATGAAGAACGTGGAGAACGGTTTGGTAGCAGTAGACGGCAACTCGGCCCAGGCAGAGGCGGCGGATTACATGGCCAATCGCAGGACGCGGGCTCTGGGCGGCGGGGTCGCACCCGGTTGTGATAGTCTTGCAAATATCCAAAAACTACGCGAACAGCTTACCTCCCGGTTGACGAAGAAGGATGCCGCTGCCCAGAAGGCGGACACCCTACGCCTGGTGAATCGTTTGCGCTTAATCAGCCCCAATGTGGATCCCAACAACTATGTGGTCCCCACCAACAACACGAAGAAGGAGACGCACGCCTCACGGGCCGGGACACCGGGATACAGGCCGCCGGAGGTCCTGCTGCGACATGCACAGCAAACAACCGCCGTGGATGTCTGGGCTGCCGGTGTGATAATGCTATCGATGTTGTCATCCCTGCATCCGTTTTTCAAGGCCCCCAACGACTGTGCGGCCCTGTCGGAGATCATCAATCTGTTCGGCGATGTGTCGGTGAAGAAGACCGCCTTCATGCTGGACCGGCTGGTGATGCTGAGTCAGAAGGTGGCCGCCTTGGATCTGAGGCGGGTTTGCATGCGTTTCCGCTACTCGGACTTTTTCCTAGCACCCGAAATTCACAGACGCTATCGCCGTGCAGATGGTACCATGGAAATGTGCCGCAACTGCGAGCAACCGACATTTAACTGCCTGTGCCGTCACAGCGGCCATCAGATCGAGATGTACGATGGCTTGGACATTTTCCCCCCAAATGCCTACGATTTGCTTAGCCGCCTCTTGGAGGTGAATCCCGATAAGAGAATCTCTGCTGAGGAGGCACTAAAGCATCCGTTTTTCAGCGATCAACATAGGATATTGCCCGGATTGCCGGTGATCAATGCCCACATACTGCAGCATCAACAGCAGTTGGCCAGCAAGTCACGATCCCTCAAGCCATACGTATCCTATTCCCAGGAATTGTCCACGGAGACCCTAACAGGAGGAACTTCAACGACAACATCTACCACGATTGCCACAGCGGCAAGTGCAACATCGACTCCGGCCCTTTAAAATTTGTTGCCAATACTCGTCACACACATTACTTAAATTTTGGGTTTTTGAAGTAAGACTTCTGGAGAGGAGGAGGAGGAGAAGCCGAATACAGTTTACATTCATCGTACAATCGTATTTTTCCGTCTTTTTTCTTTGGGTAGCAGCATTTATACCTCAGCACGTTGTGAGCCACGAAATTTGTATTGTGCACAAATATAGGTAAAAACAAAAAAAAAAAACAAAATAAAAAAATAGCCAAGCAATATGAAAATAAAATAAAATATACCGTACGTTTTTTTGTTTTAAGTAAAAAAGGTGAAAAGCATCCCTTGGTATCCTTTTCAATTATTTCTGCTTGGGTGTCCATTGTTTGATTTGCTACCTTTTTTTTATTTGTGGGTCACTGTAAAAATTGGGACACGTTTCGTTAGGAATTTAATTTAACACCGAAAGTTGTATGCAAATTTAAAGAGAAAAAAATTGTTGTTTTGCTAGTTGAAATTTCTTGACAATATCATTGTTTTTCTGCGATAATTAACTCGTTTGCTTGTCATTTTTTTTCTATATTCTATTCCCTAAATGTTTTTCGCTTCCATTTTATCAATTTGCATTTTTGAATCTTACGACCAACACGCCAAAAGGTTGTATCAATTTGTTTTCGGTTGAATAGACACCTCGTTTTGTTTTTCTGCTTTTATTCAAATTTCATGGCTCTGTGCAAATTATGTTGACAATTTCGTTTTGCCTAAAAGAAAAAGAAATCAGATATTTATCTGCATGTGTCTGCGAAAAAATAGAAAAATTGGTCGACTCTTGGCAAGTTTCCAAGAAACGGAAAGTTCAAGCTGTCGACGCTGCAAATAAGTAGTTTATTAAAAAGTTTTTCATACTTTTTCTGTAAGAGAAGAGATATCGTCGTGCTTAAGAGACTGCAGTATGTTTCGATGACAATGGCAATTTCAAATAAGTTTAAAACATGCTTCCTGACTTTTGGGTGAAAAGTATATTAGCCAAAGACGTACGTCCTCTTTTAATACCCGGGGTTCTTAAAATGAAAAAGGGTATATTTATTTCGTACAGGGAGGAAGCGTTTCCGACCCCATAAAGTATATATATTCCTGATAAGCATCAAAAGAATATTTAGCCATGTCCGTCTGTCCGTATGAACGCCTAGATTTTTGACATTATAATAGATAGAGAAAAACTAATTGCGTCTTTACAATTTTGGTGATATCAGTTCAGCACAAGTTTGCTTTAGAGAACGACTATCACCTCCCGAGCACCCGCAAATTAGAAATTCTGAAGCGTCCACAATTTTAACTCTAGAAGCACTTAATTTGTATAATACATTGGTAGGGCACATATCTATCTGTGTTGATAATATTAGAAAGTTACGCCCTCTTCAGTCCACGCAAATAACAAAAATGTTTTACGCCCATAAGCTTCTCCATATAAATATGCCGCGCACTTCTCATCCTCAATGTTTATACATGTTTTAAAAATTTGCTGGAAACTCAGAACCGGGTAATCAAGACGTGCGAAACCACGTGCGGTATCGATAAGAGATTAGCTAATTACGAGCATGTAACACAATGTTTTTTATAATTACACTGCTATGGAAAATTAATATCATCTTATCGCATTTGATAAGACGAATACCAGGCAGTGGGTTGTTTAGTAAATTCCGTTGATAGGCACAGTAAATTAAAATAAAATAAATGTTAAGAGTTTATCAAATAAATATATTTACACTTGCATATGAAAATTTGACTAGTTATCTACACAGTAAAAATACAGAAAACATACATAAATAAATACATGCATATTTGGGATTTTAAAGTATGCTTTTAGGCTAATTTATGTTATCCCTCATTTTGTCCATTGTCTAAGGAAAAATAAAAATAAACTTAATATAAAAATTGCATAATAACTGCTTGCGAAATTCAGAAATCGGACACTCCAAAAGATTAAACACTTAATTTCGTTTAGAACATTTCATTATTTCTTATCTGCCCAGACAACACAAGCAATTAAAAAGCTATACGTATATTTGTAGAAAAATGGTATAAAAGGCAAAGTTTTTGCCATGGAGATTCATTTTTACTGCGAAAATGAAAGGTAAGAGTCTCTGAAACCATGTGAACTTCTTTAAAACCTTTTGTATCAGTTTTCAGTTTGAGGTTCGGCTTACTTGTGGCTGTTATTTCGCTGGCATCGCAAGTCAGTGGCAGCCAAGTTGATGAAATTTGTGCCATATGGTATGAAAACGGCG
Source organism: Drosophila ironensis (assembly GCA_021223825.1). Lineage (NCBI taxonomy): Eukaryota > Metazoa > Arthropoda > Insecta > Diptera > Drosophilidae > Drosophila > Drosophila ironensis. The sequence continues at coordinate 251,333 of JAJJHQ010004446.1, read as the reverse complement.
GAAGCAGTGGAAATGGTGGGAACTCTGTTGGAACGACTGAAGGATACACTGATCTAACTACATGTTCTACTGAGAGTTCACCAGAGGATCCCTTTTACATAGGACAAAAAAATTACACAATTTGCTTGGATACGAATGACGCTCGCAAGGGCGATAATGCCACATGTTTTGGCTACTGGGAATGTGAAGGATCTGTGGGCATTTATAATATCTGCCCATTTAACGAGTTTTACAATGTTCGAACCCAAACATGTGATGTTGCCGCAATAACTCATTGCCATTATGATCGCTGTTTAAACAGAGATGCAAAATATGCATCATTGCCAAACAATTTTTGCAGAAATTACATTGATTGCGACACTAGACAACGTTACCTTTGCCCCGAAGAAAAACGAATCTTTAATCCCGTAACTGAGGTTTGCCAAAGTGCTTACACTGACTACCATGCGTGCTTATATTATCCATAAAAAATACGCCTCTGCCCGTAGTTCTTTTCACTGCCAGTCTTGAATTGAAGAACATTAAATTTCAACAAATCAAAAGAAAACCATTCTGTTTGACTTTTTTAGAGGAGACCTCTTAATCAAAAACTTAAACCTGTTGGCTCTACATCTTCCTCATGTTCCTGTATGTTTTCTGCCTTTGGCGGAGAGACGGTCACAGAAGGCTTTGAGGTATTTGAACATAGCCTCCTCGTTTGGCCAATACCAACTGTGGCACGGGGAGAGCACTTGCAGAAGAACCAAATGACAATTTACGAATTTCCTAATTGAAAGCCCTTTTCAATAAAACCCTAAGGCACGTATTCGGATATCAGGTATTCAAGTACATTGGAACACAAGTCACAAAAGTTGATTACTGAATGAAGAAAAAAAAAGAACTTCTTTAGAAAGTAAACAAAATATAGCTTTAAGATAAGCTACATTTTTGGGACTCAGGTCAGGGTCGAACTCCAATAATTTCTCCTTGTGTAGCATCATACAAAAGAGGAACTGCTCCCGGCGGAGCCATAAACATTTCCAGGACTGCCGTGTCCGTTTGGCCGCAAAAGCCGCGTGCGCAACTCACCGGACACAATGCGGCTTATCAACGCGGCAAATGCGGGGAAGATGGGGCACGAAAGTGTGGCAGGAACAGTAAGAGGGGGCTAACAGGGAGGGCTAAAGAGACAGCTCGTATTGCCCTCCTGTTGCAGCAGGACTAGCGCATCCTGGCATCCTCGCATCCCGTTTAGCGCTTTATGGCTCATGATAGATTAGTCCAGCCGCAGGTGTAACCGGTTGCGGCTTTTTCGGTGGTTTCTGTCCGGCTCCTCTGCTTCCCTGGACACCCTGCCCATCTCGTCCTTGTGCTATTCTGCTTTTTAGCCACCCCGATAGCGGGGCACGTAATTAAGTAATTAGACGAGGCAGCACTTTAAGCTGCCCGGCATGACGGGCTCTGTGCATGCGGATGAGTGGGATTTACGGTTTTGTTTCCACGGCTCAAAGTGAAATTCTGACGGTTTTGTGGCATAAACAGTGGATGGCCAGTGAAAATGTTTTTTATCTACGAAACCGTCGCTAGTTATCAATAGGAAATACAACATTTTATAAACATAGTCGGGGATATAATGCAGAAAAGTCAAAAACCGCATTGACAGCGCTGTAATGTAGGCAACACTTTAAGAGGAAATAAATAGAAAAAAATGTAAAGCAAATACAGCGTGCGGAGTGCAATGTCCTGCAACCGCAAGCTCCGTTTGACTGTTGACTTCCCATTCAGCCCCCCCTGAGGCACCACCACCCCCCACCGCCCTCATCTCACACCCGGTTTTCGTCACCATTCATCTGTCTCAGTGGCGCATTTCCACTGTCAGCTGGATGTTTGTTTGTCCGCCTGTCGCGCTTTGTTTGCCTTCCGCATGCGTTGCACATTCACCTTCTAGTTCCGTTTTTTTTTTGCCTCCCCACTTCCCCAACTCCCCCCGTCCAAGTGCCACGCCCAGTGTCCAAAAGGAGGCTGGCAGGAACTCCACATCGATGGAGACGATGATGATGCTAAAGCCAGAGCCAACAGCTGCTGACATCCTATACCATCTTTGGTGTCCTGGGTCACTAAATGAAGAATGATGGACACGGGACGAGACAGAGGTGGCATCACTCAGCGCAGCGGCGGGGAAGCGGATGGGAATAATAGAGGTGTACGGGTTGGAAATTCCCGGAATATTTTGTCATCTTCAAATGGGATTTATGTTGCATGGCAGGCACGAAGGTGGCGGTGTCATTGTCATGCACTTCCTTCTCTTTGGCTTCGACTCCGCTCAACTTTAAAGTTAATTGGAAATTTTTAGCCATTTTCCCGGGTTTTCCACCTATGATTTCTCCGCCCTTATGCGTTGTTGTTGGCGGCCAATCGTGAAATTTTGTCCTGCAGGACAAAATATGGATTTATGTCGGTGGCAGCAACAAAAACGTCAGCCAGGAGCCGGGAGTACCCTTACAACACATTGCACTCACTTTTCCCGCCCTCTACACAACGATAATTTTGATGGATACAGAAAATATAAGTCAAATAAATTATATAAGAAACTTTAATAGAACTAAACGATTATTCTACCTAATACATTGACTTCCCCATGTTTTTTGTTGATAAAATACCGAAATTTCAAGCTTAACATCCCTAAAATACCAAAATATAACCTCAAAATACCGAAAGCTTTAAGAAATGAATTTGGGATAAATATATCTGGTTAATCCAATTTTTTGAAGGTATTCTGTTACCGCCACACCCGTAACCTTCTCTGCAACCTGGTTTTCTTGCAGTGCACCTGCTGCAGCTCCCACTTCATGCCTGTCAGCTGTTGGTAGCTGTTGGCAATGCATCACTGATTATGAAAAGCTTGCTAAAAGCTGGACTTGTGATATATTGCTTTTGTTGTTGCCCCCCCTGTGTTGCACGTTGCTGTTGTTGCTGCCTCTGCTGCTGCTATTTTGCGGTATCATTGCCGCTGATGCGACTGCCAGATGTTAACGGCATTCTATTGCCATCATCGCACGTAAGCGACACGACACAATAATGAAGTTTTATGCTTTGCCACCTGCAAACTTCAAACCGGTGGGCATGGGCATGGGCAACAACAACAGCTGGGGCAATACAAGCAACAAAAACAAAAAGACAAAAATTGAAGTGGGGGTGGGGCAACAACAACCACAACAATTGCAATCAACTGAAAATGCTGGCGATTTCTTTTGACTTCTATGCGCACACACAACTTGCAGCACGATTGAGTGTGTGAGGAATCCGAAGCTGCAGCAAAAAAATGAACCTGAGCTGAGCTGTCTGGGAGTTCGTTAAGGGAAACCTCATCAATAATATCCTGCATCTCTCAGATACGGCACAAAACGAAGCAGCAACAGTCGGATATTGTCGGATAATGAGGAATAATCATCCGTGCGCGGTAAATGATTCCTATGGTCCCACCCAAACAGTATTAATGACACGACCGAGGCTCTGTTATTTGCTGGGGATAGGTGCAAAGTATTGATTATCAAATGGGCAAGGATACCAATACAAATCCTCATCGTGTCTTGAATATTTAAGTTCACATCATTTTGAAATTATTGCTGAGAGACAGAGACAATCAAATAATTACCGGATATGATAAAAAATACTATTAGTAAATCTTTAAAAATTAATTTTTCAAAGACTCTAAGCCCCAATCTGCCTAGAAAAATGCATATATATTACCATACCCAACCCATATATGCCATATATGAGGTCGCTGGGGATTAAATTTGCCACTCATTTTTAATTATTAACCCTCTTCCGAGGGCATTCATAAATTAAACAATTGGCCCGGCCCTGCCCTGCTCACCTGCGAAGGTGACGTCAGTTGGCATTAATGGCAGTTGGCAACAAAAGCAGAAGCAACAGCAATGGAACAGAAAGCCCCGCTAAGCCCGAAACTTCAGGTGACAAGTGACAAGATTAATTAACTGTCTCCAACAGAAAACAGAAAAACCCAAAAAAAAGGCCACATTACGGAAAGAGGACAACAGGACAATGAAACATAACTCTGAACGTGGCCGTGAAACGGTTGTGAAATCACAAAACTGTCCAGAGAAACACAACACATTCGCGCCGCAGAGTTGCCACGTCACATGTCAGGAGGAGAAGAGCAGGAATAGGAACAGGCCCCCGGATCCGGAACCTTGTCCGTATACGAATCCGGAGTCAGACAATCCCTGCGCCTAAATGACAATGGCAAAAGTTGCCGCCGCCAGGTTTCGTTTTCCTAATTTTAATTAGCCGCAACAGGAGGCCACAACAAGTGGGGGAAAAAGTGCTTTTTTTGGTAAGAGGATACAGACTTTATATTACCCTTTCGATGGGAAGTTTATAATCATCAAATTTTTGCATTCGAGTAAAACTATCATTTGAAATAGATATATATATCAAAATTCAAGTATTCAAGAAAAATTATTATTTTACATTAGATCATTTTATAAATGTTTGGGAATTCAAAACACTTTTATGCAAAATATTGTTTGTATTTTCAGGTCTAGAGAAAGAGCTAAACAAGTTTTAACGTCTTTCCACTATAGACGTCAATGTTTAAAAAACCCTAAACTTTTTTTTCAATGGGGAACTTAGTTCTATATCAGCCATGGGCAGCTTTAGGCTCTTTCGGCTCTCAGTTCTCGCAAAAACAAAAAAATGTGAATGTCTCGAAAAGAGGGAATCGACTTTCCGGCTCCCAAGATAAAAATTTGTGCCCCTCGATGTTTTATATGTATAATAGACCATTTTAAAATTATATTCGTCATATATTCCGATAGAGAATAAAATGACTACGATAAAAAATGTTCTAAAAAGATGCATAATATTAAATGTTTTCTTTAGGCTGCATGGCATTCCATGCCTGTTAAATTGATAAACAAATGCCGTAATTTCCCAACATAACATCCAAATTGGTATTCCCCTTTGCAGGGTATCTGCATCAGAAAGTGTCTCCACATTGTTGCGCGATGTGCGATGTGTGCGAGGTGTGGGCGCCGGGCAAACTGCAGGTGCGTGTAGCATTTATGAACTCGTTACACGTAATTAGGGTCAGTGTGTCTCTCTCCTCCTATCCCCTTGGATCTTTATCACCCGATCTACCTACGGAGCCGTGCGTGTGCGGAGTGACAATTAATTACTGAACTGCAGCGGGAGCATTCGGGATTAAAGGACAACTGCTCGTGGGCCGGGGGACCATTGAAACATAAGACCGCGGTTTTTTGGGCGCCGCCAAAGTCATAAAGCTTCTTTGCCGGCGACTTTAATTACGCGGGCCCGGGGGTGAGTTGGAGATGTAAATTAGTTGGGGAGTTCCCGCCAAAAACGACAACGAGAGAACTATTTATTATGGGAATTTCATGCATGTTGCCTGGGCGAGTTTGAGTGGGTGTGACCGGGGCCGAGGACCTTAATTGGCAGTGGCCAGCCGCTTTTAATTAGTTTTTGCAACGCTGCAAGCCTGTTCCCGTAGCCCATTTTCGTCCCGACTTCATGCGTGAATTATTAGGCCCGGTGTAATATATTTTATACAACCTCCGGACACCGGAGTCCGGCCTCCGCCGTCCGGAGCGCTCGAAACAAAATTATGCAAAAGCGAATATTTAAGCGACAGGGCCATCGATGCCGCCAAACTTAATTGAGTTGCATGCGGCACTCACCGGGCTCCACCCCTTTGATACTTTCCGGGTAAAATTTCAGCCTTGTGCCCCATGGATTTTGGCCAACAGCAGCAGGTTGAGCCGTTAATAAAGCGAATGCTGTCGGGGCTCATTTGTCAATTGTGTCCGTCTGCCGGGTTTTTGGGCTCCTAATTACATGGCCACCAGTGGTTTATTGTTTGGCTAACATTTGCATGCCATTGAAAATGGAAAAGGGAAAATTCTCACAACAAAATGGTGAACAAATCATGAATTTGAAAGTTTAATGTTTCGGAAGGCTCGGCCTTTATTTATTAAAGGTGTAGCTTTCAAACGAATCCCCTGTTCTAGCTGAAATGTATTCCAAAATGACTCGGAAATCTAATTACCACAACAAACTACCCAAAAAGTGTTATGTCAACTTGGGCAAGCAAACAGAAATTTCCCAGAGTTTTCAACAACACCTAAAAAAGCGAAACTCATGAAATTTAATGAATTTATTCGACAAACTGCAGCCAAACGGAAGCTGGAAATGAGAAGACGAGACTCACTTGCTGTGCATTCAATTATGAATTTTCCAAGTCGCAGGCCAATGTCAAAATCATGTGGGAAAATATGAGCACCCCCCTCTCAATATTTCACAAACAAATCAAAGGCGAGCAGTGCGTTTTTTTCCATACACTCAGTACCTGTAGAACGTACTAAGTAGGGTAGATGATTTCTGGTCTGGGACTATTTTAATATGGAAATTGATATGGGAGGGAATACTTTACATTCTGACGAACTGACTGACTGGCTGCCTGCTTTGGGTTGGCTTTTTCTTTGCTTTTCTGCTGGCCGAGCTTATTTATGCATGAAGATGACTTTACATTCCATGGCAACGGCAGCGGCAACACTTTTACGGTTGTCCGTTTGCTCATCTGTTTGGTTACGGACTGCTGGACACTGAAATTCAAAAAGATCGAGAAAAACCTGAAGGATGGGGGGACATCTGAACGAGTTGTGTCGGTGAAAAAAAAAATATTTATTTGACTACCTTGAAAGACGGTCGTCTTCTCAGGGGGCAGGCCCTGAAAACCCCGTGCAAGTTGTAACGCTGCAGCAGCTGCACTGGGAAAAATATGCCACTACAAATAAATTGCATGTATAAACTTGCAAAAGCTCTGGACAACTTTTTAAGCTTGATATAAACTTTTAACCATTATAACTTGCTTTAGATTTAAATTGTTGTTACCCTCTCTTGTCGCTTATGTTAAGTTTTCCAATTGGCTATGGAATTTCTCTAGTTTTCTTCGAGTGCTGGATTTCTGTACCTTCGACACCGCTTTCTTGACCTTTTTGTGGTCAAAGTGCACACAGGCATGAATCGACGAGAGAGCGGTCTACCTGGAAACGTTCTCCTTCTCGCTGTCTCGCGCTGTCTGTTTGCTCGCATAACAGGTTTCCCGCTTTTCATTTAGGTTTTCCTTTTGCCGGATCCCCCGCCCTTTTTTTTCGACTGCTCACTTGATAGATGGTCGGTCGGTCGGTTGGTGGGTTTTTGAGCTGCCATAAATATTGATTAATAATATAGTTTTACATTCGCCGGAATGCAGCAGCAGCTGTCGGTCGGGGGGATCATCATCAAAACAACTTCATTGTGCAATTGCCCTACTCGAGTTTTTCTATCCTTGACTAAGTAGCTCTTTGGTATTAGAGCTCTTTATTTCGGGGGTTGTACAGGTGTCGTTCCATTCACACGGTTTTCCTCAGGGTTTTCCTTCTGGTTCACTCAACTCCAGAGCCACGTCTTAATCGAGGGTGATATTGCTTGCTCGATTCGGTTTCCTTCCAAATAATTGGCCTGCCTTGTGGTTTCTTGGCTTCTTGGGGAGTTTTCCGGCTTCGCTGATAATGCTTTTTGGAAATGGATCGGCTATTGTGTTTTGGTGGATTACTTAAGTGATCGCTTCACTTGGTTTTCCCAAAATGCGGTGTTCTTTACGAAGAAATGGCTATTCATTTCAAAAGGAACACTTTTATGGACTTTAAATGACCTTTAAATTATGGGCGACTTGAGTAATACATTATAATTTAGGTCGCTCCTGGTTTTAAAAAAATATGTTCGCTTTAGCTAATACAATATTTCCTTGAATTTTCCTGCCCAAGCTGCAAAGTTGCCCCAAAATTATGCAAGACTTGATTTAATTTCGGGCAAAACTAACTCGAACATAAACCAACTTTGATTGCTATTCAAATCTGCTAAATGCCCGAGATCACTTTGAAATTCATGTGCGAAGAAAGGGCTCGTAGTTTGTAGTTCGTTGAACAGAAATCCAGCCAGTACGCAATTTATGTGCATTTATAATTCCAAGGGACAGGGGGCAGTCACAAAAAAGCAACAAGGCGCAGGCAGATTCAGAAAGGTTAAGGAAGGGCGGGTGGTGAAGTGGTAAAATAGACGACAGACAGGCGACAACACAACACAAATTGAATTGGCTAAAAAGTTTTAATTAATTTATTGTTACTTCAGGCTGGCCGGCAGAATGGCAAGTAGACGCAACAGCAGCGGCAGCTTGTGATTTCACTCTCCCCGTTTTCCCCCATTTCCCGGCAAAAGTCAGCTCATTTAAATTGTTGTTCTTGTGTTAATGCAGAGCTGCAAAAGTTCTCTAATTGTTTAGTGTTGGCCAGGCCAAAAGGGCCAGGGATATGGCTCAATTGGTGAGTGCCGGGGTGCCAAGTGCTTGAAGTCCTTTTTTTTTGGGAGCAGTGAGTGGAGGACTGAGTAATGGCCAGCCATGAGTCAGCTATTTAAGCAGTCGGACGAATTGGCCATTTGCATTTGCCATCTCAGGAATGAATCTGTGCGAGCAGTGGCTTTAAATTAACCAAATAATTGCTGGAAATTCCAATTTATCTCCTAGAGATTTATATATGTGAAATAACATTTTAATACCCTGAACATTAGGGTACAAGTGGTATATAACGTTTGTGCAAGGTATGTATGTTAACAGGGAGAAGGATGCGTTTCTGAATTTACAAGACTCTATATTCTTGAACAGGATCAACAGTCGTATCGATCTAGCGATTTCTGTCCCTCTGTCTGTCTGTCTGTCCGTCTGTTTGTATGGACACCTCGTTCTTCAAGGTGGTAAGATCTAGAGACGTAATTCTTTTTTCTCTAGGTCCATTATATGTGTACGCAAATCAAGCGTATTTTTGTTCAAATTTTTGCCTCGACCTTTACCGCCTTTGTGATATGCATAAGCCGTATTTTCTTTTACATATTTGACAGTATCTCCGAAATGGTAGGAGCTAGAGATATGATTCCTTTTGTTTTAGGTGCTCTAAGTATATATTTAGAATATTTTAATATTAACTTCCCTCTTCTGCCTTTGCAATTTTCAAATAACTTTAATATCTTCTACATGATTGTCAATATTTCCGAAATGGTTAAAGCAAGTGATATAAATCTTCTTGCTTACAGTCCTGATGAATGCAAGGTATCTCGTTGTCGAGAAATCTCGACTACAGCATTTCTTCTTATTACTTTTCTTCCTATGAGTTATTCTTGATTTAAATTGCTTGGAAGAGTCTAAGTTCCTCCTCTTTAACCCTTTACAAATTGCCCTCCGAGATTTCTGTCTCGCCTCAAATCGAAATGCAATGACACTCGAAAAACCCACAAAAAAGGGCCCACTGGCCGCTCTGTTTGTGTTGCTGTGACATTTTTATTGAATTTTAATTTATGCCCCCTCAAGTGTCCGCCGCTCAACAGAAACACACAAAATACATCAAGTATTTATTGTCTCGGACATGCGGACCGAACGAAATAAAAATCAAAGGAAAAGTCAATAACCTGGCCAGAGATTTTCCTCGGACGCTCGGATGCTGCGGCAACAAAAAAAACCAATTCCACCTCTTGAAGCGTGACATCAAATGACAACGAAAAAGAAATAGAATTTCCATTGGACACGGGGCACAAATGCCCATAGAAAATATACAACCTCTACCTGAGTTTGTATCCAAATCTGAATCTCTGTAGATTATTGACATTCTGTCTCCCATGGTGCAAGAGTCGCCCTTAGGATTCCAGAGTTCAGTTACCCGCCGCACAAAAAAAGGAATCTCTGATTGGAAAAGATAGGAAAATTTATTGATACTTGGGCCCGGCACATTCGGGGGAAGAATTAGTTAGATATTTCCATTTCTTTGGGTAATTATGTAAATTTACAAGCCAGATACGTCTGGGGGAAATTCAATTTCCACACTCTGATGGCTGGCTGGTTCGGCAAACATGTGGCATTGGCTAATAACCTAAGCAGCGAGTAAACAAGTGGCAAAAGTCGTTTGTCCTTCCCAAATCTGCTTGGCTCCCTTCAACCGCAACCCCAAAGTACGTCCAATGCACTTTATCCTGATCCTGTTGCTGACAGAAAAGAGCGGCAGCTTCCACCGCGAGAAATTGTATACAATTTCGGAATATTCAAGGAATTTTTTGAAAGTTTTTTTAATTTAGTTGAGGGTATACATAGGACCATAGGGTAAATTGAACGGGTAAAGGTTGGTATACCAATATATATTTTTGAAGATATTATAATGAATTTAGTATGAAAAGAATAGGTCTATAATGTTAAAAAGTCATCAAATATGTATTTAACTTCTAATTATAAATAGGAATTTCACTTATACGAGCTATAAATATCTTTGGGATTTGAGGGTTTTAATTTTCATTTTCTATACAACATTTTTTACAATGAATCTACAATAATATTTCCCTTCCTTATAATAAATATATATTTTTCAATAAATAAAATGTATGGTCCTTATCTTCTCAGTGTGAGAGGAGACAGGGGCAAAATTCGTACGAAAAACTAATAAAGACAAGTGGCAAGTCGGTCCTAGCAACAGGACACATTGTCCGCACTCCTTTCCCCAGTTGCTCCAGCATTCCTCCTCCTACAACTCCCCTCGCTCCGGGACATGCTCGCCCCTAGCTTGTGGCCAAAGCCTTTGAGCAAACACATGACTCTCGGCCATGTCTCCGGGTTTTCCCCCATTAGTGCCAAGCGCTAATCGCCATTGTCCACCCTTGTCAAAAAGAAGCAGGACTTGCTGGATTTTCCACACCCTCGAGCGCTCCAATAAAACCGCACGGGATGTCACAAAAATCGCAGCTCCACCCCGGGAAAAAACAGCGTGTGCGGAAAATTTATCTCAGTGTGTGGCCAAGCTAAAAGCGCAAATAAATAATCAGCAACAGTTGCCAAATAGATCGAAACTTTTTCGCATCCAGAAAGCTGCTGCTGGTTTTCTTTTTTTTCTTTCTGGGGCGTGCCTTGGGGGCCATGCCACTTACTTACTTACTTGCAACACGACTTGTCCGGGCGGTTTGTCACCATCTAATCCGTGTTGCCCCAAGACATTAGCCATATCCAGCGACAAACCAAACCGGGGGCACAATAAATTGCCAAAGATTATTGTCAGCAAGATTGCAGTAAAGAGCCAAGAGCCACCCCCGCATTTGTCACGCGTTTGCCCGGATTTTTTTGTTGTAATCTCTGCATTGCATGCACAAAACTAGCCACACACTTCCCGGGATATATATTGAAACAGATGTAAATCGTCGATAGGCGGGCTAAGGAAACCACTTAACGCAAGCCAATGGGCCATGAGTATATTTTGTATGGCTTTGCTAATTGTTTCCAGGGCGTTGGAAGACCCATAATTGAATTCAATGCCCGAAACCAATATCGCATCCAAAACAAACACCCAGCCCCCATGGAAATACAGTTTTCGGGGTGGTTCTAGCTTATGAGAGATGACGTTTCAAGATAGGATTAATAACTAGCTATGATTTATTTCCCGGATAATGGGGAATTTCTTTAATATTACAATTTTTTCCCCACCAAAACGATCCATGTCAAGTCACTACTTCACGCATTTTGGAGTCTTTGCGAATATTCCAGGCGGAAAAATAATGCAGTTGAAAAGTTTGCTTGCCCCTAATACATATCACATTGTCCGGGAAACTTTTTTACCGTCAAAACTTTGGCTGCAACTCCAGTTTAGCATAAAATTGAGAGCCAAAAGCAAACACAGCCGGCTCATGTATTGCCGTCCGGATTATGGGTGCCCCGGAGCTGACCATCGAATTATTAACCAACTGTTTGCAACTTTTAATTGCTCCCACGGATTTGCGGCAACAGTCTTCTGGACACGACAATGGAGTTGCAAGCGGCAACATCGGCAGCGGCAACAACGGCCAAAGTTGCCTCGAGTTGAGGCTAAACTTCGACTGCGCGTAGACAAAACTACTAAATGTCGAAAGTGTCAAAATTTCGAAGAATTATGTCTAGCGAACATCAAAAGTTGCTGCAGAAAAGTGCGCCCATGTTGCCGGCAAAAGTTGTGGTTGCCGCAGGTGCAGTGGAAGAAATTTTCTAGTAAATAAAATATTAGCTGTATGACTACAAATTTGAGGCTGTGTTTTTTTAGGAATTTTACGGCTTTAGCTTCAACAATATCTGGGAAAAGGAGAATGAATAATAATTATATTAAATATTATGTATGACTGCAATTTTCATTTGCATAGTATGGAATTTGTATAGAATCTTAATGTTTAACCTTTAAAAATATGTGTGAAAAGGGAAGTGAATATAAGAAAAATGAATACTAAGGATAATCATATTAAATATTATGTATGACTACAAATTTTTTGTTTAATTGTATAGAATTTTTATAGGATCTCAACCTCAGAAAAATCTAGAGAAAAGGGAATATATAAAAGGAAAACTATGAGGGATGTATACTATTTCCATTCAATTTATACCAAGATATCCCTTTAAGATAGAAATCTATAGCAATTGCTAATAATTTAGGAAGTATTCACTTATTGAAGATTCCTATGGATTTGATATATATTTACTTGTGTTTTTATTTCAGTGATTCCTGCCTCGGTTGATGCTTTGCTTCTGGAGCTTACAAGCCACATGTTTCGCCTCGTAACATTTTCGACACATTAACGGAGTCTGGCAGGAGCCAAGCAAAAGGGTCGAAATAAACCCGGAGCCGGGTGTACGTATATCGCATATATAGTATGTATATGGAGCACACATGGCAGGTGGAGCTGGGACTCTACTCTGTCTTGGAGCAAGGAAAATCATAGGAATGGGGAGACGCTTGTGCTAGTTAGCCATGCGATATGTGAAATTGAGAACAGTAATGACGTTGTCAACAGGCGACAGCAAAAGCACAACAGCCCAGAAGCACATCAGCCATATGAAAAGCACAGCAGCAGAAACACCAGCACATCACATCGCATCACGTCCCACAGCCAGAACCAGAAACAGAAACCAAACTCAAAATCAAACGAATCGAGATCTCGAATTGTGAGTGCTGAATACTGAATGCTGAGTGGTAAATGGCACCGGCAACAATGACAACTTGCCGGGTTTCAACTCCCCTTTTTTTTGCATTTTTTTTTGCCGTCAATAATTCGAATCGAACCGGTGAAGCCAACTTTAAATCCGGGCCTATGACGGAATGAAATGTTGCTGGCCGCCGGGGCATTGGCAACATTGTGGCTACACAAAAGTGTGTCACAAAAAAAAAAAAAAAAAAANAAAAAAAATAAGCAAAAAGGCAGAGGCTTCTCTGAGGCTTGCCTCAAATTTTTTGGCTACAACGGAGCATCAAGCCTTGCAAATTGTATTAAACTTTTTAGGGGTTTCTAGAGGGCTACAACGAACAATCCGTTTGAGTTGTAAGAATTAAATAAATCTACTTGAATTGAATAAAAATATCTATACATGTTTTTTACCAACTTTAAATTCTAAAAAGTGAAAAATTTAAGTCAATCTGGTGAGCTCGTCTTTATTATTATTTAATTTAGAAGAGGTTAGGCTAAACAGCCGCCGGGCACAATGTTATTCCCCAAAAAAAGACTGTTATTTTTGCACCAGTTACCCGCAAAATGTAATATAAAAAGTGCGTGGGTGGCTGTTGCTTTGATAATTTCTGTAACATTTTGTAAATGCGGCAATAAACGCCGCAGGCAACACCGAAAATGAGACACCTACAGAGCGGCTAATAAAAAATAAAAAGAAGGGAACATAAAAAAGGGGGAACATAAAAAAATATATAACAAAAAAGACCCAAAGAAGCCAACCGGACTGTAACTCTGTGTAGTTTTCGGGACGAAGTCGAACAGAAACGCATTGAAAGCGAAGCTTTAAAAGGCAGCGGGAGATCAGACCAAAAACCAACTAAGAACGATTATGGTCGAGTCTCTCGACTATAAATACCCGGTTCTCAGTTTCCATCGGATTTTTAGAACATGGATAAACATTGCGGATGAGAGGTTTGAGGCTAGTTGCTATGGAGAAGCTTGTAGTGGCATTTTTGCATTTTTGCCATTTGAATGTAACCAGGTGATTTTCCCAGCAAAGATGCAAAGATAGATATTGGCTCTACCAAAATAATATCCGTATTTCATACCTCTAGCGTTACAATTGTGGACGCCACAGAATTTCGCGGTTTGCTTGGTTGCTCGGGATGGTAACCGATTTTAAAAAACTTTGTGCTAAGAGTAGAGTTCAAGAGTATATACATTTTATAGGGTCGTTACATACATTCGTACAAATTCAATATACCCATGATATTTTTAACAACCAGGTATTATAAGAAGACGACTACAAGACGCTGCATAGGGGACCGGGAGAGGAGCAGAACTGGGTGCGACTTGCAACAGTAGACGCTTGTGGTAAGATAGAGCGCATAGTATGTATCGGTGGAAACCTGTTCCCCAAAGATGAGGGCTCCTCGGGGGGAACAAAAGACTTTTTAGTGACGACACAAACGGGTTTCTTTTCGTTCCACCCGCGGAGTTACGAAGGGAATGGGGCCTGAAAAGTAAACTTCACACTGCCTTTGCCTTCTTATTGTTATGTTTTATAATATTTTTTTAGAGACAAAAGACAGAAACGCAGACTTTGGGAGTTTTGGTTAAGGAGTTGCAGTTGTTGTTTTAGGAATGCATAATGTTGTTGCATGTCGCTGCACTGCGGGAAACTTAAACTTTTCAAATACTTTAACATACTTTGAATGCATAACGAACGTTAGGGTAACCACTTCCCTTTATATACAAATATTGTTGAAGTTTATCGTAAACTCAAATCTTTAAATTTGTTAGAAAACTTGAAAAGGTTTCCAAGTGTTGTCCTAGTGATAAAATCATGGCCCATCATTCCCGATTTTAGATTTTCGAGAACACTTCGCAGGGATATTCGACCTTAAATATGTGTTATCCTCGTATTGAATCCATTTTTTGGTGGCAGTGTGAATGTTGTTCAAGTCCGAGTGTTTGAGGCTCTGAGGCGACACTTTAGTTATTTTCCACTTCTTGCTGCACTCCACTTCACTTTTCAAAGGCCGCATTAAAATGCATGATAAAAACGAGCCCATGAGCCACATGAGGAAAATGATGAGGACGTACAACGACGACCAAGATGATGATGATGATGATGATGATGAAGATGCAGATGATGAGTGTGGCGGGTAGACGGAGGTGTGCGATGATAATTCTCCTCCTGATGAGGCTGAAGTTTCCCCGGGGCCATTGCAACTGGTTGGATGCCAGGATTGGGTTGTGGGTGCAGCATATATAATACATTTTACATGTGATGTGGCCCCGGCTCTACCCTGACCACTTTCCATGAGGTCTGGCAGCGTGGGCGTGTTCCCTGGGCAATTGTTGAGCTTGAGCCGCAGCCTGAGCTGAAGGTTCGGGTTAGGGAGACTGGCGTTGGCGGGTTAATGTCAGTGTCGGCTTTTGGGTTCAGTTTCAGGTTCCCGACTCCGTCGCCTATCTGGCGGGCATCTCTTCCAGCAGTTTGCTTGGCTCGAAAGGTTAAGTAGTTGGGCAAGAGGACGCCGCCGCAACAGCAACTCACTCCCTTTCGCTAACTCTTTACCTTTACAGGTCGAAAAAATCGTAGAAATTAAGGTAGTCCCTTATCCTATTTTATATCTAGTTAAAATATTTAATACAAACAATTTGACGTGGAAAAGATACAATTTCTGAATATTCCTCTTCCCATAAAACATTCTTTTCCCATAATATTTAAACAATACTGCCGGAAAAACTCGATTAAAGTTAATATCATTGGCAACCCAAATATGTTTTCTTTGAATATTTCCCGCAGCTCTGTTTTTTCAGTGCCGTTGCCCTTAGCCTTGAATCAACATGCGGGACTCCCTTTTAGGCAGAACTCTGCTCAAGTTTTGCCTGTTTTTCTGTTTTTTACTTATAATTATTAGATTGCATTTTAGTGCGGATGCTTGAGCGCGTAGTAACCCAAGGGTTTGACCTTTTTCAAGCTGACTCCACTGGAAAACAACATCAAGTATTACTAAACAAACAAGCAACATGTAAGCGCTCGTCCCCTGGTCGGTATCTGTATCTGTATCTGTATCTTTTGTATTTGCATCTGTATCTAATCTAGCGTGGAGACCTCAAAAAACGAAAAGCCAGCAGCAAAGACGCACAAAGCTCGAAAACGTTGCACGTAGCTGCTGAAAAGGAGAGTAAACTGGGAGCAAAACGGTGAATAAATAAAAGACCAAGTCACAGCTTCGGTTTCGACTCTCTTTTGACCGTTTGCGTTTGCTGGTTGTTTTTGGTGAAAAAGAAAAACGAGAAGAGGAAAATGTGGTCTGAACTGAAAATAAACGTGAGGCAAAAGGTAGCAGGCCAGGGCAAACAAATAAAACAAAAGATACACGGATGCGGAGAGATACAAAGATACAGGGCACACGCAGATACAAAAGCGCGCGCAAAGAGCATTCGAATTTCGAAAAGCCAAGAGCCCCAGAGAAAGACAATAACAACAAATCCCGGCCAACAACAGGTACAAAAGGTACAGTCACAAATGGCAGCGACGTCGACTGCGACAGGTAACATAACAGAAAGGTTTGCCGATCCCAGAGAAAAAAGTAACTTTGAGGTTCAACAATTAACAGAAGCCCAGCGGCAGCAGAGTTATCTCTCAGATACTTTGAGAGGGAGAGAATTATGGGAACATTGGGAAGTGAAACACTGTTAACAGCGAACGTGGAATGGAACACCGCAGCAACAAATGTTGACAGCGATCGGTAGCTTATAGATACTTTTGCTTAGATAGAATTTGGGACACAAATTTAAACTCAATGTTGCCAAGATTCAAACCTAAAACACTTAAAATATGATCTTCAATTATAAAGTTGAAAAACCAAATATTAAACCCCATTAAAATAATTCATTTTTGGCAGCAACGAACGACTTGGAAATGTACATTTTGCCTCGCCAAACTTGGCACGTGATGCATTAGTTTTGATTAGTTATGACCAAAAATTGTCCGAGCAGAAGGATGAAGTGACTCCCGGCCAAGTACTTATGCACTGACTGAACTCCCTTAACCCTTTTTTTTTTTGGGCAGAAACTTTGCCATCATGCTGATCGTGGGGACCTAAAACCACCCCCCATAACCCCCTTCCAAACACTGTTGCAGTGCCAAAAGGCGACAAGTTGGCAAAGTTTTTTAACCACAGCTGGAAACTGTTAACCCATTGCCAGTTGCCATTTCCCATTTTCCCAGACGGTCACCAGGCCACGCTCGAAACACAGGGAAAACCGGAGCATAGGCAGGGGGGAGGGGGAAAGGGGTGACAGTAGCAGAGACACAATTGGCTGAGGTTGTGCAACTTTCGCACACGCATAAATCTCAATTTGTAGCAACACCGAGAGTGCGAATAGTTTGCAGTTTGCTGCCGGTTGCTGGGCTGCCGCGGTTCCCTTTGGGCGGCTCAAAGTGATTTCGAGGGGGGGTGCGCGCTGGGGTTAAGGGTGTTCCGGCAAGGCCAACTCATAAGCTCTCCTCCTGCCAGGAGGGGATGGCGGACAAAGGACGCATTTTAATTTATGCTCACTCGAATCCCAATTGGAGGCAGCCGACCGCAACATGTTGCACTGCATCAGCAAACTTTTGTTTCGAATAGCTCAGCACTGCACGAAAATCAACCTATGAATAGGGTGTAAAAAAAAACCATATAAGGGTATTACCCATGAAGTTAGTGTGTTCTAAAAATAGTGTTTACTCTTGGTTAATTTAATATTTAATGAAAACAAGACTCATATCTAAAATGTATTGCAATACATTCCCTATATTCCCTACTCATATCTAAAATGTATTACAATACATTCCCTATTTGGGTAATATAATGTGAAGAGTGTATTCAATTAAGTAACAGATACTTTTCCCGTAAGTCTATCACTAAAATTGATTCTAACTGACCGCCAGAATCATAAAAATATGAATATGT
This sequence comes from Drosophila ironensis, assembly GCA_021223825.1. Classification (NCBI taxonomy): domain Eukaryota; kingdom Metazoa; phylum Arthropoda; class Insecta; order Diptera; family Drosophilidae; genus Drosophila; species Drosophila ironensis. The sequence goes on along the minus strand of JAJJHQ010004446.1, from coordinate 233,313 downwards.
AATAATTTATGTTGTATCTTTTACAGTTTTCGAGATCTTATCGTTTTTGCGAACGCACGGACGTAAAGACAAGCTTTCCCACAAATTTAAAGACAAGTAGGAACATTCAAACACGGTTGGTAATTTCAATAAAAGTATTTTAGACTTACGCTTGAACAAGCGAACGTTTAATATTTGATGTCGGCGGTAACCGGAAAGATCAACGAAGTCTTTATGAAGTCCTTCCTTCAATACGAACAGCTTTTTACTAATAAAATTAAAAAATAAAAATAAAAAAGTTTGGTGCCGATGGCCAAGTCGAGACGCTACTGAATGAAATAATTTTATTGAATGGAATGAACTGATAATTGCAATTGAGGCGGGGAGGATGCTATAGGCGCACAGATCATGTCGGTGGTGTCGGCGGTAACCGGAAAGATAAATGCATTTTTCAAGTCAACAGATTTCTACTAATAAAATTTAAAAAAAAAAAAGTATTTTAAACAATAATAAAAACATTAAAGTATAAATTTTCTTATTCTAATTCCATATTGCGACTTTTACTCCCGAAACCAACAAGCTAAGTGGCATTTACTGCCAAGGGGTCTGTATTTATAGGGCGCCTTACCAGTGTGACTGCTGGAAATTTGGTCAATTTTAGGGGATTTATAAAAAAGTACTAAAAAAACTCGCATTTACTGCCAGGGGTGTCAATATTTAAGGAGCCTCACCAGTGTGACCGCTGGAAATTTGGTCAAATACATGCTATGGGAGAGAAAAAAAAAATATTTGATTTCCAAACGGGAATTCATTAATATTTGGAATGAAGAGCCAGTGTGACCGCTGGAAATTTGGTCAAATACATGCTATGGGAGAGAAAAAAAAAATATTTGATTTCCAAACGGGAATTCATTAATATTTGGAATGAAGAGCCAAATATTTGGAATTTGGAATGAAGAGCCAGCAAAGGTAGAAAACGTTCCCTCAATATTTCATATTTTGTCATTTAATGCGACAGGATATCCAAGCTCTGACCTGAAAAAGGAGGTGCCAGGAAAAAAGGGAGCTGACTTTAATTCAAATAGCCCGAGGCCGAGAATCCCTTCTGCAGGCACAGCCCACATATGCACCGCCCGCCCACAAAAAGCCACCACTTCTCGTCCTCCGCATCATCATCATCGTCCTCGTTGTCGTCATCAGCAGAAAGGAGCAGAAATTCTCATTACAAGCGCAGTTTAATCTGTAGCCTCAGGGGCGTCGGCTACGAAACAGAGTGGGGGTTATGGCTGCTGCAGAGGCAACATTCGAAAAGAGTCAAATGTGTTAAGCTAGCTCGAAGTGACCCAACTCCAGTATATCATTCTTTTGCAGCTTTTACTGCAGTTAGTAGCCCCCCATTTTCCCGACATGGTGTTTATGTGTAAAAGCACCAACCAAACGTATAACAGCAGGGAGAAGCAAAGAAAAATTGCAAACGAGTAGAACGAATATAAATTCATTGTTTCGCACAATATGAACACAACGCCCAGTTTAGGGGCAAAATAACCATCCCACATTCGGAAACCTCTTTCCTAGAGCAAAACGTAAAGTGTAACTCAATTGTAATGCAAGGTCTTCCACGCTCATCTGCACTCCCCCAAAACCCCTTCAACCTGTTTTGTTTTCCACCGGCCCTCCTTAATTTACATGTTTTCGGGTAACTTCATATAGAAAAGCTCCCCTGGCTCTTTGGCTTTACATGTTTTCCATACCTTAACACCTCCCCCGCCACTTTGCTTTTGCATTTTTGGACTTTTAGGCGCTTCTCATTTCATTAAATCGCCCCGCTTATTGTTTTTGTTCAGTTGGCGGCTTGTTTTGCATTTATTCTTTTATTTTTTGGTAACGAAAATGTAGTAGGAAATGACTTGCAAAACAAATGGAAATATTTATCACACAGAATGACAGCGTGGGAGACTTATAAAGGGAAATGGGTGTACCATTTCCATTTGGTAATGCAAAATTTATTACATATTAATTACGATACATCGGAATAGTATTGCTGCAATTTTGTTTCTTGTCAGGTATTTACAATTATTTTATATTGAATTAGAAAATATCTCTTGCAAATTCCACAAATTTTATTTTGTAATAACCGCTTTTAAACTGTTTTATTGCCATTTCGGTGCGGTAACTTTGGTTAAAGACCTGAAAGCGACCAAAAAGTGACCAAGAATAGACCTGCCAGCTGTTTTCCCATTTAAGAACTAACCAAATGGGATGCAGCACAAAAATTGAAAGCAAGCCTCGAAAATTGTCTTAGTTTGTACGATTTTTGGGGAGTGAGTGTGGCTGTTGTTGTTGTTTTTGATGCAGCTAACACATATGGAAAATAGAGTTGCTATGTCGAGGGGCAGGGGGGGAGGGCCGAGGATGGATACCATACCCGGGAAAACCGAGCAGGAAAATGGCAAAACCAAGGAGATGCCACTGGCAGGCAGGCAGGCAGGCAGGCTGGCTGGCAGGCAGAGAGACGCCTGTTTGTTTTTGCCGTCTGCTTGATGCTATTCCGGCTGCTTTTCCTGGGCTTTACACGCCGCACTCACAGCTACGGAAAAGCTACATCCCCCGCAGCCCCACCCACCCCTTAGCCCATCACTTGGGGCGCCCCCATTCTGACCATTACACATTACGTGTAATCATCATTTTGTGCTGGCAATAAACACATGCTGTCTGCTCTCAGCAGTTTCCATCCCCATGCCCGCACCCCTTTGATATCATCCCGCCCCCCTCCGTTTGCCGGCTGCCCAATCCCCCCTGCAAGCACGCCCATGAACCCATGGACACATAACAGGAATTTACAATTTCCAGAGCTCTGAACACTGAACACACATACTTTATTGCATGCGATATTTTTATTGCATGCAAAATGCACAACTAGCCAAAAAAAAACCAAGCAAAAAAAAAACCGGCAAAGAAAAGGGAAATTGTGAAAAGGAAAGAAAAGCCTGCAAAATACGATAGAGTGGCATCCAACTTACGATGACTGGGGCAATTCCCTTTGGACTAATATATTAAACTACAAGGGTTTATGACATCTTTGGGAAGCCAACAAGTTACGCAACAAACATTTGATGCGGCTTAAATGGTCCAGGAAAGTCCGTGTAGTCATATCAGTAATGACTCAAGAGTATTTTCCCAAACGATTCGATAAGAAACGCATGTTATAAGTTGATAAACATGTCATAAATTCGCTGATTATCAGGCAGGGTTTCTTTGCTTTGGTTCTATCACAAAACTGTTTATAAGATATCGATTGCCTGAGTGATTTCTTTCTAGGAATGCATATACCATTTGTGCTGAAGAGGGTATCTAATTTCTTTGAGTTTGCTGAGGTCCACCTCTTCATACACGAAATTTGGCCCAAAGCTTTTGAAATGTGTGTGTGCGGTTTGATTAAATTTAAAATGTTTGATTACACTATTTGCCCGAAAATGTTGAGGAGGTGAGTGGGTGTAATAATGCAGAAGTAAACGCATTAAAGGGTAATGAAATGTAAAGGGGGCAGAAAAGTTGGATATTTTCCGAAAAAAGAGATGGCTAAGAAACGGTAGGTGCAGGAAAAATTTAAATACATGATTTTGCATCTCTTTAATTTTATTTTTTTTCTTGATAAATTCTTAACAATCAGTAGGGCCAGGTCAGAGACGCAGGAGTTCTCAGAGAAAAGCAAACACTGCGGGATACTTTTAATATTTTGCAGCAGAGCCCGGAAAATCAGTCGCCAAAAGAGAAGCCACTGTGCCAAAGATTCCTTTGTATTTCCTCAGCAAATAAACAAAAGCTGCTTGAATTGGTATTTATATATTTCTTAATTTTCTCTTGATATCCATTTTAATATACCATTTTTTTTTTATTAATATTCATATTATTTCAAGTATTCAGGTATAGTTTGCTATAATTTGTTTGTTGATATAATAAATTGAAATGTATCAAAACTTTTATGATAGTTTAATATTATGTTTCAACAATACAAAATAGGTAACAAATCAAATATGTGTTTATATTTACCAAGTAAAAAGGCCCGAAGTTAAAATTGCCTCCCTTATGTAGTATCTACGCTGTAAGGTCCCTAATTTGATCTAGAACTAATTACTGTCTTCTATGTGACACTTATTTTTTGTAAAAAAATTGCATTTTATAAATGCGTTTCCATATTCTTCCCCAACACTTAAAGTTATATATTTTGGTCGTCACCTCAATTCAGGGTAAACATAGACATTTCCCTTAAAAAATTGATTTCTCAGCTTATTTTATTCGATGAAATGATCATGTTTTAAGTTTTAGTTGTTGCCCCTTTCATACTCCCAACTATCCCTCACTCGTGTGTTGCATGCCACGTCCCAGCTGTGGCACATGCCCCTCTATTTTGTTTTATGTAAAGGAAAGGCAGTGAGTGCGTCAGCAAACTAGAAAACTAGAACAGGCAGCGTGCAACACGGCATGTTGCTAGCTCGTCGCGCATGTTGCCGTCGCAGCGACAGCAGCAACATCTGCGGCAGCAACATCGCTGGCACGGCAGCAACATGCACGAGCACGGGCGGCAACATGAACGTAAAACTCTGGGAATGCATATGTAAAACGCAGCGGAACGGGGGCTGCTTGCACAGTAGTCCTCCCCTATGCTGTATGCCGTTGCTGCCGCAGTCGACGGCGCCGCCGGCAGCGCTGCCGCATGTTCCACGGCCGTTTGGCAACTTCATAAACACGGAGCCGAGTCAGTCGTTTGGTAACTGTTGCATTCAACGCTTCGGTCGCAGCTCTCGCTCGCTCACCACCACCGCCTTCCGTATCTCGCAGTTCGTTTGCGTTCGTTTCGGCAACACGAGTATTCGTCAGATACACCAGCAGCAGTCGGGTTCAGATACAGATACGTATCCGTACGTACGCCGGCCCTTAAAGCGCTTTTGCCGAAGGCATATTTTTCCCCACCACAAGCCAAAGCGTGCGAGTGCGTGTGCGTGTTCGCGTACTTACGGGCTTCACTGTACCCACAATATCTGGAATTTAGTTGGCCGCACACCGTCACTTTGCTAAGATCGCAGATCGAGATAAATTTCCACAACAACGAATTAAATAAAATATAGTACACACACCCAGGCCAAGTGAAATCTTTTTTCCGAGAGAGTTCAATAAACCAACAGTGTGCGCGCTCAAAGTAAATTTACACACCCGCAACCACACACAACACTAACGTCGAAATATACACCATACACCCATAAAAAATAAACCAAAGCCTCAGCGGCCGTAAAGTGCCACAGAAAAGTAACCGCCCCGGTTTATTTTATGCATGAAAAGCTAAAGCAAGTGCAACCACAACACAAAAAAATATCCTAAGCCCTTTGCCAAATAACGCGGGAGTGACAAAATAAAAAAAGAAAAAATAACGAAAGCCCAAAGGGAGCCCCAAAAATCAGTAGAGAAAAATAACTTTGGGATTACCGTACACAGGAAGCCGCAACCAAAAACCATGTCACGGATCGTTTTTATATTTCTCGCAGCCATCTTAACAGGTAAGAGTATAAGGCCGATTCGAGAGAAAAAATCGAAGCTAAAGACCCGCTCATGGGATGATATCACGCGCTCGTTTAAGCCTCCATTTGTGTGTGAAAAAGCAAAGAAACGGATATATCCATAAGCGCGAAGATGCCCCCAAAACTTGTTCTTTCACCTTAGAAAAACACAAAATAATACTATAATAATACGAGCATCCCAGACTTGATTGATGAGCAACCGCGAAGCTGTGTTTGCCCGGGGGGTCTGGGGGAAAGTGTTTGGCTCGGTGTTTGATTGAGTGAAAAGTTTCTTGTCATAATATCCATGAAATTGATAGTGGTGATGACTTTTTTGGCGCTTGACCCCCTTCGTCTGCGCATGCTCAGAGTGTGACCGAAGCTGTGATGAACCCGCTCTAGAGTCAAGTGTGACCTTTCTCGTTTTTGGGGGGTACAGCCAGCAACTGGCATTTGCCATGCGCCAACATACCGGTCGCCAAAAGGTCAACCACACTGTGGTAACTGAGCATCTAGTGATTTGGGTGGGTCTCCAAGATCTCTGATGTGCCATGACTCACGGGGGGTGACTAGTTAATGGGCCTCTGAGTTTTAATGGATTTTTTTAGATTTTGTTTTGTTTACGTAAGCGTTGGCTTAATGGCTTCTGGACTGATTGATTTTATGGGTTTTAAAGTTCAGTTTTATAGCAGTTTAGACTTTAATTAGAGAGAGTTATCTCCATTTCTTCAGCGTACTTGGGACATTTTCATATGCAAATGCATAGCTTCCCCTTGTTTAATTAGCAACTCCTTTGCTAATATATGCTTTTCACAATACCAGTACTCGTGTCATTATGCATCCTTGAAAATTAAGATACTACAACAACATCCACTTGAGGGCGGTACTTTCATGTGGGCCTCTCTGCCACATACGAATGCGGATGTAAATTCAATGCCCCATCACCCTCCGGGGCCCCAAAAAAAGAAAACGTTCCCCAGAAATGCTGTCAGCCCTATTTAATTAAAATCCTTCAATGCTCCTGGCTGCCTGCGCCCGTGCTTATTATTTTGAACCGGGCCCGTCATTTTCCACTGAGTAGGGAATGCTGCGAAACTGAGACAGATTTCTCATTAGCTGAAAAGAAGATGCTGGTTTATGCCAAAGCCTAACAACATTAACACAACACACGGCACTGGAGCCTTGCAGCTGCGGAGCTGTGAAGCTGTTGCTTTTTCAGCTGTCTCATTACTGCCACAACCCCTGAGCCCCACTCTCGGGTATCCTGCCACCCAAAACTCCCTCTCCTACTGCCACTGCTGTTCCACTTCCAATCCCACTCCCGCACAGAAGTGACGTGACTTTAAGACAGCAACATTTTATTCAGCTCGCTAAGCCTGCCCTGCAACCTTTCAAAGGTTTACGAAAAATGTAAATGCAGGAGCTGCACAAAAAAGGGACCTCCAGGTCCTGGAGTAAAAGCAGCAATCCAATGCAGGTTCAGCTTTTTTCCCCCATCCATGCCACCCACTATATCCCAGCGCTTCCCGGCTCCAGAGCTCTCGGGCACTTCACACTGAATTCTTTTACATTTTTATAGGACTGACGCATCGCAGACATTGCATCGGTTGACTGTCGGCCGGCTGTTGTCTTGCAATTATAAATGTTTAATGGTGGCCCCGGCTTTTTGCCAGATTTTCAGTTCCCGAAATATGGTTGACCGATCAAGGAGATACTCTTGAATGTACTGAGTATCTTGCAGTACTCCCCCAGTTCAAATTTAACCCAATCAACACTATTTGTATGCATGGCATATCATTGAAATTATCTCACTTTGTCACACTATCAAAACGCTGTCATTTTGTGCGCAAAATTCACGAAAATAAACTTAATTTGACACACTCCGCATATGCACATTTGATGGCCCCGAGCGGTGTGCACCCACAACTTCCTTTACAAACTTCCCATTCAATTTTATGGATCCCCTTTGTGCAAGGATATCAAAAATAAAATACAGAAGACCCTGCAACATGTGTGCAGCATGTAAATAAGGCATTGCATCCTGAAAACCCATTCACAGTAATTCAAAATGGCCAAAAGGAACTGCTACCAATGGCAGTCGTGACGTATTTAGTTATGACTGCTGCCACACAAAAACCGTTCAACATTTATGCATTTTAATGGGCACCAATTGAGGCATGTAGCAACCCATTCTATATACTAAATTACATAGACTATGTATACATTTCTATGTGCCAGTTGGCAACAAAAAGGGCCGGAGCATTGAATTAAATACGTGCAGTGTTTGCTCTCTGTTTGCTGGAGATCTAAATGTGACTGTGCGACTGCAATTGTGACGGCGACTGTGTATCTATATCTCGCTTTTTTGGCAATCTAAACCCACACTATATGGGAGTACTAGTACTCCCCCAAAACCCATTCCACCCATGACATATATAATTTTCAACTCTTTTTTCTACCTATGGTAATTGCAATGGGAGAGGAACTGCACAGTCCTCGCCACGCTCCTCAGTCACTCATTCATATTCATAACATCGTTTCATTTTGGCTTTTTGCTTGGCTCGGCGACTCTACCTGGTCAACAAAAAGCGGGCTGACCAACTGAAATGTTCGCAGTAACTGAAACGCTGCTGAAAAAGGAAGAGAGGGCCCTGGCCAAAAAATGGAACACAAAAAGCTTTATCGCGCCGAGGGCTTTGGCTTTTCGGGAGTTATTTTCCTTAATGAAAAGCCGGAGTTGCACCGTTTTTACAAAGAATCCGGGATTACCCGAGGGTTTCCTTTAAAATCTTGTTTGCCAGCCAGCTCCTCCTTCTTGGCTTGTAATTAATAACCATCGTTTTTTGATGGGATGGGAATATAATCCTTTGAATACAACCAGTTCCAACTGGGATCACATGGCAATTGAATTCTCGCATTTCGCACCATTTTCCCTAAATAATTGCTTTTCACAAATATTGCACTTTTTAGGGCGAGAGGCAAATAGAAATGCACAATTTCATGACTAATTTGCTGAAAAATGACTGAACAGTGTCAACAACAACTTTTTGCCAGCATCTTTTGTGTTTTTGCATTTTGTTTGCAATTGTGCAATCGTGTGCAGGAAGTTGGCAACGCTTTGGGCCATGCTGGAATTTTTGGGGGCCAAAAAACAAGCAAGACAATGTGCGATATTGACAAAAGCGTATGCCAGGCAAATTAAATATAATGGGGATCTACCCTATTTATTCGTTGAATGCAACTGCAACAGCAACAGCAGCAGCAGGAGCAGCAGCAGCAGGAAAAGCAGAAGCGCAGCCCGCACGACAAAACAGTTGAAAAGACAAAATGAAATAACAAAAAAACGAAAGCGGGAAAGCCGGCAAAAAGTTGCACAGCTTTTGGAAAAGTTTTCGCTGTTTCCCGTTTTCGGGGCAGCAAGCAACAAACAAGTGTGAGCCCGAATTTCGCCAACTTTTTGATCGATTCCACAAGGCACTGAATTGTCTTTACGAGCACGTACAATGTGCATAAAAACGTGGCCAAAATGGGTGAAAGACAACAAATTTCGAGGTGCTAGGAGAAAGGTGATGCGGTGATCAAGGAACCCCTAAAGGTTTCCCAATAACTCACTAAATTCCAAGTTGTACTACGAACATGTACATGTATTACACACTTGTTTTTATCTCGGTTCATATTTTGCGTTTATCATCACGTTTTTATTCTGCTTCATTGGCATCCCCTTTTTCAAAAACTCACACAACTTACACAAGCCAATTGTAATGCCGAGCAAACAAGTACGATGATAATTGCAATTACGTTTTTCTCTTTATTCCAAATAAGAATTATTTATTCTACTGCGGTATTGGGTGATTCATAAGCCTTTGTGTTACTCATGCAGCTGGTGTTCGAAACAGTAATCGACTAATTTGACATGAATAGAAGCTAGCTTGATTGACTCAACTCTCCCAGCCATGGCCCCCTCCTTCTATATAGGATTATACGACTGTTAGTCAGTCGGTCGGGCTTGAATTTTGTGTCAGGTTTGTTTGGCCATTACACAGTTTCAGTGCTGCTTCTTTGCTGTTTGTGCTCAATGCAGTTGGCTTTGATTTGGGTCACGATTTGGGGACTCGATAAGAAAAGGCACATGGACAAACTATGGACAACTTATGGACAACTTATGGACACCTTTAGGGACAACTCTACGGACAACTCAACTAAAAACTCTACAGTAAGCTCTACGGACAACTCTACGAAAAACTCTACGGACAACTTAATGGACAACTTTTGTGGACAAAATTTCGGGCTTTTTTTTAATTAGCCTTGACCTATTTAAGAATATAAATTTTATGAAACATTTTCTATAATTTCCCTATTTTTCACTGTGCAAGTGTTCCACCTGCAGGGCCGGGTTGCATGGTAAACATCCAGAAGTTGCTTTCCGTTTTTGTTTTGGGTCGCATGGGGAAAATGTGAGCGATTAGATAAGGTCTACTATATGTGGGTTGCTGTATACAAGGTGTCCCCTTATCAGGCAAACACATTCATGAAAGGGAACTGCTAAACTGGTTGATAATAGTTCTCGAAGTATATGTATTATTGGGTCAACCGGCAACCTGTGTGGCAAATGCAATTCGAAGCGCCAAAGCATTTCTCTGCTTTCCGACATTAGCTAATTGAAAATGTTGAATTATTTTGCCACAGAGATATGATTTTTGGGTCCCCACACACTCATACTTTCGGTCGTAAATTCAATTAAATTTGCATCAACATTTCAAAATTGCTAAACAGATGCACATCCATCTACCCATCGCCTGGGCAATCGAAAATTTTACCCCATCGACCTGGGAGAATGTAATCAATATTTGAATACCATTTTTTTCCCATTCACTTCGTAGTTCATTCCATTCCGGCTTAAAGCGAGGGCCCCAGCATTGCCCTGGCAATTGCGGCATTAAATCATAATCAGTATTAAGGGGGCGTGTCCGGGACTTTTATCTATTCTAATTAAATGTGTGTGCAGTTATAATTAAATTTACATGACTGACCAAATTGAATGGACTGAAGTGCAGTCAGTCATCCTCTCTGACTTACTGGCTCTCGGTGGCTTGTGGGTTTGGGTTTTGGGGATTCGAATTGATTTTCATTTTCGTAGTTCGAGGTGACCCCGAAAGTGTAAAATAATTGGAAATAATGTTTTGCGCCCGGCATTATAATTATTAATTATATCAAATCATAATGCATTTGTGCACTGAGCAGCACAGCAGAGATAATGAATTTTCATTGCAACAGCGGGGTATGCAATTGAATGAATATTCCCGAAGAGTTGTTGGTAATTGCGTAAAAATGATTAACCATAAATTAACCATATTTAGCCGGATGTATTCAACTAAAAAAATGCTTGAAATAATGTAATTAAGAAGCATTCACTTGAAATGCGAGCGGAATTTCATTCAAAATAAGCAAAAAATAAAATGTAAATTAAAAGCGGGTTACACTGAATTACTTGAAATAATATAAAAGGGGACTGGCGTATTTTTTAAGCCTCTCAATGAATGACAAAATACATAAATACTCACAATATGCTTTAATTGCCTTTTTGTTAAAAGGCAAAATACAACACTTGATCAAATTTGCATGAGCTTAATTAAGTGTGTGTGTGCAATTAATTAATCCATCATTCTTAAGGGCTTCCCAAAAGCCATCCAACTATGTATACCTTCTGAGAACATTTCCAGTTAATTTTTTTCTATGTGTTTTATGAATTCATGACCTTAGCAACAAGGCACTCTGTTGAAAAGGTTCAGAGACTCTTGGCTATTCATTGGCCTTATAACATTTTCTTGGTAACAACTTCCCGCAGCACCTTTTTCTCGAAACAGACAAGAACAAAAATGAACACAAAAACTCATCAGTAAGCTCGGAACAAAAGCTTCGAACAAAATGCTGTCTTTGACTACACATACATAAATACCATACATCTCTAAAATGCTAAAGTTTTTCTCTTCACGTTGGATTTTTAATTTCGTATCTCACGGATACACAACAACCGGTTTGATGTACATATACTTGTAGTATCTGTGTGTAGCAGAGCCGGTGTTCCAACTAGTTTCCATTTTTGTTCATTATTACTTGTTGTTTTTATTTCCCAACATTTCTACAAGTATTTCAACCTCTTTTTTTATGTTATTCGGTATTTGTTTTCTATACCCGGTTCTCTTAGAGAATACCGGGTATACTCGATTCAAGTTTATTTCAAAAGCTTGCCACGCCTCCACAAGTTCCAAAGTTCTGTGGCGTCCGAAGCAACAAAATTGGTTTTGAATTTTATATGGTCATTCTTATGTACCGGGTATTCATAGTCGAGATATTTGGTTCTCTCTGAGAATACTGAGTTATTAGATTTAAGTTTATTTCAAAGCTTGCCACGCCCCCACAAGAGTTAAATTTCTGTGTATGGTTAAATTTATGTGGTCATTTTTATATACCGGGTATTCATAGTCGAGATATTCAAACATTGACTGTTACTACTTGCTTGCCACAAAATGTTACGAGCATTCGTTCCCTCTCTCTCTCTGTTGCTGCCTCGCTTTGAAGCGTAAAAACCAAGGCACGCACACATGCGCAATGATTGCAGAGTTAATATTTTTAACTGTTATTACTGCTGCTGGCCCCGACCAGACTGTTCTACATTATTGCCTTTTATTTGTTGCCCGCTTCTCATTTTGATTGTATTTTTTCGTGTGTTTATTCAATGGGTGTTGGCTGTCAAAAAAAAAGAGTAAGGAAAAAAATAAGTAAGAGAGACCGCGAGTGTGAGAGAATTGTTAAAGTTAATTATTTTATATTTGTATTGCCTGCACGTTGTATTTGCTCAACTTTTTGTTCGCCTCTTGCTGTTTGACTTTTCAACACAAAAAAAAAGGAACCAAAATAAATAAAAAGTAAAATACAACCCAAAAAGACGAAAAGGTTTGTGTGAAAAATGTTGGCGGCAAGAGGGACGCTGCACCCCGCTCATTGGCACCTTCCCCCTCTCTGACTTTTCCCGTGACTTTTCCACTGACCGCCACTTTCAAGGGAGCCAACAATTTGACAGTTTCGTTTCAGGTTTCAGGTTTGACCCATTTAATTCATTTTGCTTTATTTCGAGTCCGAGACTTGGGTGTGGTTTCTGAACTCGGATCTTTAGCGAACTGGCTTTACACTGGCAAAAATACAAAACAAATTAAGTGTGATAATGTGATTTTTAATTTTTATATCCGGTTCTTGAAAAGGGGTATATTGAATTCCAACCATGTCTGTCTATCAGTCCGCTCGTCCGTCCGTCTGTCCGTCCGTCCGTAAAAACGCCTTTAATTTTAAGACTATAATATGTATATAGAGAACAACTAATCACATATTCTGAATATTGTGATATCAGTTCAGCACCCGCACCCCCGAAATCCGAAAAATTCTGTGGCGTCCACAATTTTAACTCAAGATATACTAAATTTGGATATTATATTAGCACAACCAATATCTATCTATGTTGCAAAAATGCTATTATAAAATCAAGCAGAAACTGAGAACCGGGTATTTATAGTCGAGACACTAAGCTATAATCGTTCTCACTAGTTCTGATTAAAATAAAATAAATGATATATATGTGAGAAATTTATATTTGTTCCGGTCCCATTACTCACTTGTTATTTATTAGTAATTTTCCTAGAATTTATGAGTGTTTTCCTTTAACGCCACAACTCATATTTACACACATAATTAAAAAAAGAAAAGAAAATTGCTGTTTTCATAGTTTAATGCTGCTAACGAAGTTGGAAACCACATAAAACCATAAATGTCTAAATTTGTTTGTGTGGCAATTAAAGTGCAAAGGGTCGCCTGAACACGCCAATTCGAAGAGTGGAGATGAGATGAGATGACATGCCACAGGCTCGTTATCCACCCATTGTTTGGTCTTGACTCCCATTTGCGCCTGTGCCCACATTAGTGGGTTACAGAGGGTTCCGAGGGTGGATATTCCTGCACCTTGGCCACAAGGCATACAAACAAGTACCGCCCGAGTGCCAGCTCCCTCCTGGCAATCTCGGCCATCTCTGAAAAGTCTGTTTAATTTGATAAATGTCCGGTGTTCGTGCAACAAAACAGTTGTCAGCTGGCAGGGCAGGTTACTGCCAGCCAGTTTACTGCTTTCTGGCTACTGTTTATGTTCCAACAACTGGGATGTCCCACGTCCCCATCCAGACTTTTGCGGGCGTATGAGGTATGTGTGCCCGTCGGGCTGTCATTTACTCATTTATTGGCCAGACAATAGTGGCTCCACTGAAGATTGACAGAGCGACTCGATTTAGATTAGGATTGATGTTGGCATATTAACATGTCAATTCAAAGCCGTTTGGCCAAACCCTCAATCTGATTGGATTGGCCTAATGGCACAGAGGGCTAGCGGGATGGTATGGATGGGAAAAAAGGGTTTTCACGTCTCTATTAAGTACTCAAGCAAAAGAATAAAAAACCTCCTAATAGCGTGCGTGACTGGCAGGCCCTAAAAGTGAAAAAAGTGAAAAGCTCCGGCCGTAAAAGCGGCCGAAAACACATAGAATTAAAATTAAATTTAAATAAATTTCACAACTCACGCACTCCTCCAGGGAATCGCCGCGCAACTCTTCACTTCATCTATTATTTCGTTTTTTTGTGGCCATATTTTTTTAGGTAATTACTTTCTAACTGAGCGTGTGAGTGCGTGCGTCGGGCAGACTAACAGACAGACAGACAGTCAGTCAGGAAAGTTTTTCACTTTATGGCGTTTAATTTATAAAACTTGCGGAAAAGGGCTTGCCAAGAAGGCAGGCTAACTATAAAATACGTAAAAAGCAAGAGAAATATATGTATAGTAGTTGTAGTCAGCTGAAACTTTTTCTCCCCTGACTACTCTTCTTTTTTTTTATTTTGCCTCAGCCAACAATCTTTGGGCTTAGTCACGCCTGTTAACTTATCGCTGGGAATGAATATTTCCCTTTTTACTGCACTTTTTGCTTTGATAGCCGGCGTGCAGAGATTAAACGGGTATATTGGGTATTTGTGACTCCCCGCTTTGGTTTTTAAAATATATCGGTTGTTAGATATATTTTGTAACTTAAGGTACAAAGATTGTACAGCAGATTGGTCTATATCTTCAAAAAAGTTGGACCAAGCGATAAATATATATTTGCTTACAGCTGAAAATTGTAATATCTAGGCATGTAACAAGTTTTACAATGATCGGACAATAAACAACGAAGATACGGCCATCAAAAATATTCACTGTTCCGGATAACTGTTTGTTCCAAAGTTTGTTGGAAGCCCTTTTAGTATTTTCCCTCCACACTGAGTACCGGGTATCTATAGTCGAGACATGGCCTCAGCCCCTTCTTAGCCGCAATTTTTTTCTCTGTCTAGCCAAGACCGATAGTGTTGACTTTAAATGTGTGTGCGCGGGGATTTATCAGTCAGCGACTTGGCTTTATATAAATTCTGTTTTTTTATTTGCCACTTTTGGCCCCGGCAACCAACTAAATGAAAACTTCTGGGGCGACTGAAATGATAAACAAAGGAACGCGGCAAGAAAAAAGTTCAAGTTTGTCGTGGATTATGAGAGGGAAACTCCGCCAAAAGTTTAGATGATGGATGATGGAACAAGAATGTGAAGGCGAAATGCCTTTGGGGCTAAATGGTGGCAATTAAATAAACTAAAATGTATAGTTATGTCAGCAAACGGCTTAGGGCAAGTTTTGATAAGAAATTCAATTCATTTTAAAAATAGATTAGATTGTTACTCAATCTAGAAAACTAAAAACTCATTAATTATATCATTTGCATGGCAAATACAGAAACCTTTCAACTTTGGCAATCATCCAAGCCCATTTCAAATTTCATTTTCAACGCCCTTCGAAAATTTAACCGGAAACTTTCACCCAACAGAATCGAGTTCGGTTATGAAAATCGCATAAACACGAAACGAAATGTTCTCATATTTTTTTTGTTACCCGACAAGCATTTGGCCCATGACTTCCATCTTTCTAATTTCCGCATTTAATTCAGCAATTAAAGGCGGCAGCTCAAAAAAGCGAAAAACACAGAAAACTCTTTTACAACCGAGCCACCCGAAACAGCTAACAACTTTCACCTTGCCAAGGCAACAGATACCAGAAACAGTCACAGTAACAGTCGCTTACACTGCTGGCAAAAAGTTTGGGCCGATCAGAAGGCTCAGAGAGTGAGGCGGGGGAAATTAAACAAAATTATGCAGTTAAAACCATAAACAAACTTTAACATTTACCATCAGCCAGCAGGCCAAAAAATCATTTTTCAGCCCGCTCCACTACCACGAGTAATTAAAATGTTTACCAACTAAATAAATGCAATGGAAAATAAAGTGCTTGCCAAGCGGTTGTGCGTGCTATTGTTTGTTATTAAATAAATTGAAATTATTGCATTTAAGCTGGCTGCCAAACAATAAGGAATTTACTATGAATTGCATTTGTTCTATTAACTTGCATTTACTGGCCAAATTTGATTGCTGTAATTATGCTTGTAATATGATAAAAATCCCCAACACGCGCATATGTTTCACGTAATTATTTCCATAATCAAATTATGGAAAATTATTTTCGGCATCAGCCATTATTTCCAATTTTCCGTCGATAATTTCCACACATTTGTTATTGTTTGCTAAATCATTGAAAATTTGATAATATTGAGATTCATATATATATTTCGCTTAATTTGAATAACGACTCTCTTTAGGCTGAATGGCCACTTTGCCCGCTTGAAATATTATTGTTTAATCAGGGAATATTTTTATAGATGATTATGCCATATGAAACTGGCATGAAAACAGGTTAAAATCACTCAACTAGATTGAGACTTGTTCGCTTGATAGTTCAAGGTTGATCCGCGAAGCTTAGAACTAGTTTTTGCCACCCAATGAAGTTTTTTTCTGCATCTTTTGAGATCTAGTTGTGCACGCCACAAGTTGTCTGTCGAGCTGCCTCGTAAATGGTTTACAAGTTTGGCCAACTGAAAGCCGTCTAAAGCGAAGGGTCCGAGAGTGAAGAGCGGGTGATGGTTGGCATTTTGCAGTAGAGCGTCATTAAGTGACTAAATTCAATTTTCCTGCACTCAAGCGACTGCAGTGGCCCGTTGCAGGCTTAGAACTTGCGACAAAAAAGGCGGCCAACAACTAAGAACTAAGAACTGCGAACAGAGAGTAAAACCAGCAGCTAAATCAAGGCCAACAGCAGTTTAAACCTTTGAGCGGCAACTGGAAAATCTACAAAACAGTAGCAACACCGGCCAGTAAATACGGCAAAGCAAACAGAAAAAAAAACCTGGTAAATAGCTTATGGAACATCAGCAACATCAGATGTTTAAGCTGCGGCAACATGGCCACCAACAGCCATGGAAACAACTGTACATTGAGGAAAAACCTTAAAAAGTTCACAAATTTAAGGGAAATTTAATTAAGATTACTAGTTCAAAAGGCTCTCTGATTTATCACAAAGATGCAAAGCAGCTGAACCAAAAACTACAACTTGGTAATGGCATTTGCAACGATTGTTGATGACAAATTGTTGATAGTTTTCCACCGTGTACCAGCACAATCAGGTAAATCTACCAGCAGCAAATCGTCTCGGCAACAGCAAAGTTTTCCACTGTTCACTCGAACCACACAACTCTGGACAGAAAGTTGCAACTGAAAAAAGCCAAAAGCCCCAGCAAATCGACCCAGTTTGGCGGGGCCCAGAGCTGAACACTGCCGACTACTTTGGCACTTGACTGGGTCAAGTAAAACCTTCTTTTTTTTGTTCAAGTCAGCGATAAACAGCGACTGCACCAACTGAGTCCAATTTAACGGTTGCCCATAAACTCTGGCGGCCAACAAAAGTCAACAACTTGGAGCCAAGTGGTTCTATTTCGGGTTCTGGTCCCCTGGAATCCCATGGAAAAATGACGAAAAAAATGCATAAATAAGCTGGCTCGTTAACTGAAACACATTTTTTGGGTTCCCGCCAAATTAGCGGTTTGTTTGTAATTATTGCACAGCTCCCTCGAAGATATTATGCAAAAAATTAAAACCGAACCGTACAAAAGGGAATGACATAAGACCCTGTAAGGGGTCTTGAGTGAGAAATAATTGCAATTCTCTGAAACACAAGTGAGCGCGTAGTACTACATATACGAGTACTAGACATCAGACGTTTTTTCATTTCGCTGACATTGAGGATTTTTATGAATGGAAGTGGCGGGGTGAGTCACTCTGCCCCGAATTGCTCTAATTGAAAATGATTCACGGGCGCTCGGTTGCTCTGATCAAACAGCTGCCGTACGTACGTACATACATACGTTTGCCACTGCTTTTCCAACTGCCAGTTTTCGCAATTTTCCCCGGCCGTGCCCCGAGGAAAAATCGCAGTTGCGGTGTTTTGTGTGCGGCTCTCGTTTTAGCCGAGATTTTGAGCCTGGCAAGCAATTGCTGGCTATAAAACGAGTTCTTAGGCCAAACGCGGGAGGGAGGGGGCATGCAGTGTGTGACTGTGACGATGGATTTCCCCCAGAAAATTTCTGTATTGCATTTTTGGGGGAAATGTCTATAAATCGAGCATGTGGCCAGGCGGAGAGCAGAATGAAATGCATTTCTGTTTGTAGCCAGATTTTCGATTTCCACAACCAATTCCGATTCGCAAAGCAATGCCGGCGCAAGGTGGTCTATATATATGTACATATAACCAAGTATAAACGTTGCCCGGCTGATAGATTGGTGACAGAAATTTTGAATGAATTTCTGGGTGGCACGACAACCAATTAAAAAAATGCAATCAGATTCGGAAAGCAGAAATAGACAGCTTTAGAATTTCTAGGCTTTTTAGCTGCCAAAATAACAACATCAACTATTTTCATCCCGAGATATTCTGATAGAAATCTATCCTAGTAATCAGGCCTAAGAATTTTTAGCTCTGGGGAAGACTTCTTGGCTTCCTAAGTGAAAATTCTCTAGGTGAATTTCCTCAATTCACAAGCATTCCTTTACTAATTCTTCTGTTCTTTCATACTCTTTCCAGGTAAGCAAGAAATTTCCGTACACAAAACCAGAAGAAAACGAAAATTTGGGGCTTTTCCGAGTTGACTGATCTCACGTAAGTCGATCTGAAATTTATGTATTTAAGGCGAAAGTTCGTCGGCGAGAAGATTTTCAAATGCCCGGCACGTCTGCACTCAGCGGGCCAATAAATGTCACTTGTCGGCGGCGGCGACTGCCGGAAAAACTATTAAAAAAGAATTATCACCTTCTCGAAAATGTCATCAACTCGAGACACGAACCATGAAGCAGAAACAAAAAACCAAAAAACAGAAGCAAAACAATAACAAAGGCAGGGAAAGGAGAAAGAAAAGAAAGTTGCTGTCACAATTGGTAAACAGAAAACGGCCTCAAAAGGCGGAAGCCAACTGTAAACAAAAGCCGGGAAAACGTTTGCTTCTTCATCTTCTTTACGAAAATTTTGTGAGTTAGATTTTTTTTAGTTATTTGCTGACAGGTCTGCTGACAGCTGTTGTTCCACTGTACCGGAACACTGGCAACAGTGGAAACTCTTTCAAGGGCCCAAGGTCTACCAGATTGTTTACCTTTTGAACTCCGAACCGAGGTGCCCAGCCAGCGAGTGAGAAACACAAACAAAGGCAGGCAAGGAGGCTGGGTAATAACAAATGCACACGCCCATAATTAAAGCAAAACAAAAGGCGTGACATGAAGCACGCGTCCTTTCGAAAGGCAGGTCGTAAATATCTGCTGAACCAAAGTCGGAAAATCGGAAAGTCGGGGCAATTAACACTCGCACGTTCCGCCCCGCTGGGAATATTTCAAGAACTCCTGAATTCGAATCCCCAAATAGCGATTGAAGTTGTAAAGGTCGGGGAGATTGTTGTTTAACCCTCAAGTGCAGAGAAAGAAATTCTGTTAGTCAAACTAATTAGTACCGGGTGTATTTTTATAGTCGGTTCTTAAAAAAAGAATATATATTGTTGTCGTACGAATGTTTGTATAAAGGAAAAGGAAGCTTGATCAGCATCAACACCCGAGTTGATCTAGCCATGTCCGTCTGTCCGTCCACATGTCCGCATGAACGTCTAGATCTTGAAGATATTAATGGATAGCAAAAAACTATTTGCATATTCAGAATTGTGTGATACCAGTTCAGCACAGGTTTGTTTTAAAAATTGGCTACCTTCCTTCGTACCCCCGCTAACTGCGAAATTCTGCGGCGTCCACAATTTGAAATCTAGAAATACTAAACTCGGATATTACATTGGTAGGGCCAATATCTATCTATGTTGCCAAAATCAGCTGGTTACGATCTCTTCCGCCCGCGCAAATGGCAATAATGTGATGCGTTCACAATTTTAATAGCATAATGAAAAAAACATATTTTATTGAAATCAGCAATACTTATCCATGTTGTAAAAATTAGGTGGAAACTTAGAACCAGATATTTATAGTCGAGATACTCGACTAATCTTTCTAGAGTAGGGAACAAATATCTAAAACAATTAGCAAGTATTCTCTGCTCAAAATTTTTATACCATGTACCTTAAGGTACAATGGTATATTAAGTTTGTGCAAAGTATGTAACATGGAGAAGGAAGCGTTTCCGACCCTATAAAGTATATATATTCTTGATCAGCATCAACAGCCGAGTCGATCTAGCCATGTCCGTCTGTCCGTCCGTCTGTCCGTCTGTCCGTCCGTCCGTCTGTCCGTCTGTATGTATGAACACGTCGTTCTCGGAGATGGTAAGAGCTAGAGGTGTAATTCTTTTTGCCTTAGGTCCGTTATATGTGTACGCAGGTCGAGTTTATTTCAAATTTTTGCCACGCCCCTTTCCGCCTTCGTAATTTGCATAAAACTGTATTTTCTTCGATAACTTGGACAAAATAAGAGCTAAAGACCTGATTCTTTTTGTATTAGGACCGTTTAACTATTATGCTGATAATGCCATTTCCAGATTTTTGCCACGCCCCTTTCCGCCCTCGTATTCGCAAAAAAATCGATATCTCCAAAATGATAAAAGCTAGAAACTTAATTTTAAGTGTGTTAAGTCTGCTGATCGTTTAAGACGTGCATGCAAAATTACGTTCAGATCGGACAATAAATATAGAAGATATGACCCATTAAAGTTTTACCCACCCCTTCCCACGGCAACAGCAAGAGAGGTAGATGGTATCTCGTTGTCGAGGAATCTCGACTACAGCGTTTCTACTTGTTTTTTTTCTTAGGGAATTATTTTCCCCAGTGCACCTCTTCAATTACTTGCAGCACGTGTTTTTGTAGCAAGTGCAGGCCAATTTCAATCCGATTACGATTACCAATCGGCTGCAATCAAGTACAACAACTGCAAATGTCATTGGCCTCGTTTGAACTTCACTTCACTTCCCTTCCGTGCAGTTCAGTTTAGTTGGCCTCACTTCAGTGTTACTTTTCTATTTTCCCCCTGCGCATTTTCACCCGCCGATTTTTTCCAACAACAATTTTCACGTGCGCTTTCATCAAATTGTTTTCCGGCTTTTGTTTTCGCTCACTCCACCGGCTGTGTTTTTCCTGCTGCTCTGCGGTTTTCCATGATTTGTGCCTTTTGATATCGTTTAAGTACACTTCGTTTTCGGGGGCGGCGAGTTAAAAACTTTAACGTCAATTTTATGCCATTTCATTTCGAAAAACAAGCACCAGCCACAGAGAAATCGCAATTCAATTAAAGTTTCTAGGGGAAGCCACGCCAAAATGCCGTAACGGACCAAAGTCAACTCTAATTGAATTTCAAAATGTGATCACCAAAACGTGAGGTTATAGAAATTTTAGGTGTTTCTGGGGGGGCGGCGAACAAATCAATTGACTTGCAACCGAATGAAATCAAATGTTTTGCGGTGCCAAAACCAAAATCCGCAAATGTTCGTTGTTGTGTCTGTTTCATTTGGTTTTTTGTCGGTTCGATTTGTGACACAAAACGCAAGCGGGCGAAACAAATCCAAATCCACACAAAATATTCTCAATAGAGAGAAAGGGATTTCAAATATACCCACTCTGTTTTGCTGGGTCAATTGTTGGGTTGAACCACAATCTGTTGCACACATGATTTCATTTTTATTTCCTATTAAAAACACATAAAAATCAAACACAAATAACATAGCCGCCTCGCTGGCAAACATACACAACTGTAGGGCAGAGAAAATAAATATTAGAAAATTCTAGAAAAAAAAATGTATTTGTTCAGAGTAACGAAATTGGTTAGGGCGGTGAATGAATGAGGATTACTCCCTTTAATTTTTTATTGGCCAGAAGGGTTTATTTCATTCAAATTGAATTTGCCTTGTGTTGGGCTTTTGCTGGCACGAAATTGCTATTTTCAAATTGAGTTCAGTTGAAGTTTTGTTTAATTTGGTTGAGCAAGTTAATTATTGAACATTCCACATAACTTTTGAAGAAATAAATTTCCCAACCAATTGGTTTTTAGGGCAGTGCAATACATTTTGGATATAATTAAACAAATATTAGTATAAGCACTTTTCATTTTTAGGCACATGTCACGATTGATCCCACTTGTCAATGATAATCCCTGCACACATTTTCTGAAACTATAATTAGAAACGAAAAGATATCACTGATGCATTTTAAGAGGCTTCCCCTTTTTCGAATGCAATCGAACTTTCCTTCGTGTAAATACTTTTTCCATTGTAAATCTTACATATGGCCTCTTTTGGTATTCATCCTATTGTTTCCATTTTTCTGCGTAAACAGTATTTTGATTATTTAACTTTTGCGCCTCACATGCATTGAATTCATGCTTAATGTCAAGTTAGAAACGCTGCAGTCGAGATTTCTAGACAACGAGATACCATGTACCTCGAAGCAACTACAGTTTTATGGAAATTGCGAAGGCGGAAGAGGGCGTGACAATAATTTTAAATAAACATTATCTGCCTGCAATAATGAAACACAAAGAGCGAAAAGAGGACTGTTGATGCTGATCAAGAATATACATACTTTGTGGGGTCGGAGATGTCATCTTCTGCCTGCACAAAGCTAATATACAATTTGTATAATAAATATTTATGCCATGTACCTTAAGGTACAAATGGTTACACTCCCAGGAAATGGAAATGGAACAAGAATAAAAATGTGAAGGGAAAGCTGCCAGGATGGGGAAATTTTTGAAGAATGCCAATTGGGATGGGTGGAAATGGGAGGTTGGAGTGATGCCACTTGAGTGCCAGACAAGTGCCGAGCTTTGCATGCCAACTGAGGTTTTGTATCTGTCAGATGCAAATGTACAGTGGAGCTAATATTTCAGGAAATTTAATATGCTACTGCGACTAGAAAGAATAGATTTTTGTGGGAACAATTGATAATAATTTAATCAATTATCCAAATATCCAACGTTTATTGTGCTTTCCCCATAAAAACATACTATATATCACAGCCTAATTAGTCCAGTTGTGGGGGGACTTGACTTTTGTTTTTTTTTTTTTAGGGGCGTTGCCTGAATCTCAAAATAATGGGGGAGTGGCAGATGCATCTAGCATATCCACGCCCCGAGTTGAGGAGGCCTCTTATGCTTGTAGTTGCCCCAATCGTTCTCGTTTCTCGACGCTCCCTTGTATCCGATTCTGTATCTGTATCCGCATCCGTATCTCAGTCATTCAGTGGCATGTTTCATTTGGCATGTGTGGTGCCTTTCTCTCAAGTGGGCGACTGGCAGGCAGGCTGTTTGTTCTTTTTGTTTATGCATCTTTGTCGCCCCGCTGTCCCCCGCCTTGTGGTTTAGTTTTGCATTTCGCTTTGTTTATCCATCAATGAGGACCGACAAGAAACATGCAACATGCCACACGGCACCGCACAGCATGCCACACTCGAGAACAATAAAAAGTACACACTATACTGCAAATAGGTACAAACAATGGAACAACTCCTCAACGGATTGGTTGTTGATTCTACTATAACTGCCTGCCTGCTGCCTGCTCAATTTAATTTCCTTTAATTCTTCGGGTGGCATCTGTGGCTGTCATTGTTTATTCGATTTATTCAATGTGCGTTCGATTTTTTTATGAAAATGTTTATCAAATATTTCCGCTCCGTTGTGACGAGGCGTTGATTG
Source organism: Drosophila ironensis (assembly GCA_021223825.1). Taxonomy (NCBI): domain Eukaryota; kingdom Metazoa; phylum Arthropoda; class Insecta; order Diptera; family Drosophilidae; genus Drosophila; species Drosophila ironensis. Next base: position 209,618 of record JAJJHQ010004446.1, on the reverse strand, counting down.
AAATGGGTTAAAGTATTCATTAGCCTCTCGGTCTCCTCACAGAATTCGAAATTCAATTTTAAAGCAATTGATTTCCCCATACGGTTCAATCATCGAAAGATTCGAATCTAATGGAGCGAGGTGGAAAAGCTATTAAATCTGCAGTTGAGTGATTGGAGAGGCAAAAAGTGAAGAAGAAAATTGATTTTTGATTCAAGAGAGGCGGCAGGGCAATGCAAATAAGTAGCCACACAAGATAATAATATATCCCACATATATGTTCTCCGAAAAAACCCCAAAATCTATCAAAAATCTTAAAATAGGTTAATTATAAAACATGATATGCGTTTCTAGACGAACCGTTAGGACGTGTGGAAAGATCTACTCAATACAGAGAACATGACTGAGCCAAATTTTGGACTCAAAATGCTGCCGGCTCATCTCCAAAAACATAGACTCTAGAAAAACACCAAATCTCAGTTTCCAAAAATGTTCTCATGGCAACTTTCCCAGGCCCCAGCTAATGTTTTTATTTACCTTTACTCCTGGTCAATGATTTAAATATTCCGCATGTAAATGTCTATTTTTTTGGGGTGCTACTTTGGGCGGAACTCAACAAAAATAAAAGTTAATTGTTCGGAGGACAAGCTGAAGAAGACCATAAAAATTTCTGCATAATTATTATGTGAAAACACCGAGAAAAGGTGAATTAATTAGCATGGAGAAAAACAAAATAGAAAACACAAAAACGTGGGGCACCAAAGGAAATTCTGCCACTAACAATTATGAATTGCTTCCGTTTTGAAGGCGAAACTTTTACAGCGAATTTAATGTCAGGTAATTGTTGGGATTAAAATTAGCTGGTTTTTTGGTGTAATGACATTTGATTCGACGATGAAGGTCAATTAACTGACTCTTTGGCCCCATTTTAATTGACGTAAATTAAATTGTTTGCCTTTCTTGGCGGCTGTCACTTTTCGCAGCCTCGTGTGTAGGCGTTCATTTCTATTGCCATTTAGCTTTTAGATTTTAGCTTTTTTGCTGCTTCAAATCGATTAAAGCCGTATTCAAGGTGGAACCAAAAAGCTTAAAGATTTTCGAGAGCCACTCGACAGTTTCCTGCAATTTTTAAAGTTTTCAGTTTACATGTTTTCATTTTGTCGTTTACGTGTTTGCGTATCTTTTGCTTGAATGAAGTTTTCTGCAAAGCAACGACAACAAAAACAGTAACAAAACAATTAGGTTGTTGCGAAAACACATAGAGAATTCAGTTTTAGGGGAATGGGTACTACTCGTATATGTGGATGTGCTGTTGTTAAACTTTTTCTCAGTTCGCTCGTTGTTCATGCTGGTTTCGCTTTGCTTTTGCGCTGCTTTTGTAATTGCAACATAATTTGCTATTACATGCTGCTTTTCGTTGCTGTTTCTGTTGCTGCTGCTGCTGCTGTTGCTGTTGCTGTTGCTGCCTCAGTTTTGTGGGTCTCTAGGTCTCGCAGCTGTTGCGAATTGTCCATGGGGGCAGAGGAGTTTGAGAGGTCGAGCGGGGTGTTCTGGGACCGGAGAAGACAATTACCAGCAATTAGAAGCGAATTGCTTCAAGAAAAGACTGCAAAGAATATTCGTACAAGTGGCGAGAACAGCAACCGGAAATGAAGTGCCCGGCTAAGTCTAAAGCGTTAGAAAACTACAAACGAGAAATTAGTAGGTAATTGATATGTTAACTAGCTTAGAGCTGAAAAGAGACATTTCAAATTCCTACACATTGAATAAAAAGTAGGAAAGATTATAGTCGAGTGTTTGTAAAATGAAAATTGTACACGCCACAGAATTTCGCGGTTTGTGGGCGTGCAGGAGTAGGTAGCCGATTTTAAAAACAAACATGGCTTAAACTAGTATTTCCAGAATCGGAATATGCAGTTATATTTTATCTATCTAGTAAAATCCCCAAGATCTTGGCGGTAATAAGGACTGACGGACGGATGAACGGTCCCACGGACAGGCCATATCATTTGCGAAAGCGTATCCTCTTTAAGATTTAAAGAATAACGATTTTTGGCAGCCGGGAAATGCATGTGTGTCGCTTGTGAATAGGATACCAAGTGGAAAATAATTTGCCAGCCTCCTGATTCGGTGTTATACTTCAGTGGACATATTGCCGGTCGGTCCCGCATCCGTCAGATAATCCTTAATTAGTAACAAATTTAGTCAGCCGCACACGCTGGCCCCAACATGAACGCAACACAATTGAACCCTTTGGGCCTCTTTGGGGCCCCAACCCCCGACCCCTTTTTGGGGCAGTAACTACTGCACATTTGTATCTGTTACTCCCGAGAGAGGCCGGCAGTAGATACGGATACGGAAGATATATGCACGGCACAACAACAAAACAAACAAGTAAGAACTATTATAGTCGAGTGACTCGACCATAAATACCCGGTTCTCAATTTTCACCTGATACATTTTTGTTTTTTGCGCGGACAGAAGTTGGCGGAACCGGCTGATTTTTGCAACACAGATAGATATTGACTCTAACAATGTGATACCCAAATTTAGTATAAGAAGTAAAATTGGGGAAGGCACAGAATTTTGTGGTTTGCAGGAATGCGGACGGTGGTAGCCGATTTTTAAATCAATCTTGTGCTGATCTGGTATCACACAATTTTGAATACTATATTAGTTTTCCTCTATCTATAATAGTCTCCAAGATCTAGGCATTCCCACGAACGAACGGACAGACGGACAAGGCTAGATCGACTCGGCTTCTGATGCTGATCAAGAATATTTAAGAATATTTCCTCTATCTATAATAGTCTCCAAGATCTAGGCGTTCCCACGAACGAACGGACAGACGGACAAGGCCAGATCGACTCGGCTGTTGATGCTGATCAAGAATATTTGTGGGTAGGAAAAGCTTGCTTCCTCCTGTCACATACATTCGTGCAAATACAATATACCCTTGTTCTTTTGAAGAAGCGGGTATAAAAATCGAGTTAAATGGCATGCCGTACTCGTGCTTTGTGTTTTGTTGCATGCGAAACAATAAATGCAACACGGCTCACAATTTTAGTGAAATATTTTTTGCTGCAACTTTGCCGTTGCATTCACGTCGGCTGGACACAAGTGTGCCCTAGCTATTTGCACAGACTGTAACTTTGTGTAAGGGCTGCAAATTGCTGTTGTTGTTGCTGCTGCTGTGTATGAAAATGTAATTAACAACATTTTACCGTAATTTTTTGTTCAACTCTTTTTTAAGGGGCGAGGAAAAACGTAAGGGGAATGCCAACGCAAAATGGCATAACTTATGGCCTCGTTTGGCATTCTTCTTTTTTGCTGCTGCCGCTGCTGCTGCTGCTGCTGCTTCGACAATTAACTCACTTAAAATACTTTTGCCCTAGAGTCGCATTCGATGATTAATTTTTTCAATTTTTTTTCTCATTTTTTTTTTGTTCCGCCTCCATGCCAAAGCGTACTCGTTTTTTTGCTTGTTGTCCGAATGGCAGCAAAAAACAATTGGCTGCTTGGCTTTGATTGCCAAAACGGGAATTAATAAAATTAATATGGGAAGGCCCATCAAAGTCAATTATTGTTGAGGCCCATCGTCGAAATGAAAACTATTTCCATGCCTCAATTGATAAAGTTCATGCCCTCTGCCGCCAGAACGGCCGCCTCAAAAGGGAACTGCCCACTTGAACTTTTCCAGTGCGGGAGCCACTAAAATTTAAATGAATGTATGCCGAAGCCAGAGGGCAAACAACAGAAATTATGAATATATTTCAAGTGACTCAATAAGGGGGATTAAGTTGAGTCACTTGCGCAAAGCTTTGGGCATTCAAAAGAGAAACAAGCCAATCCCTTGCGGATTTAGAGGATTACAAGCCACGCCAGGAATATTTAAAAATATGAAATGTTTTTGGCAGAACTTACAATTTTTGCAGCTTAGGCTTTGCAGCTAATTGTACATATTTTAATAGGTAAATATTTTATTAAAACCTTTTCTTTTTGCCCACCCAGCGATTGCCTTTGCCTGCTTGGATAAAATTATGCCTATTTCCTATGTGCAGCACATTTCCATGCCGCCGCATTCAACTATTCCCATACTATATATGTTAATTCATATACATATATTTTTTAGGGCCACTTAAAATACAAATTGCCTGCCTAGATCTCCGGCTGAATGGCACACGCTGCGAGCGCAGGGCTTTCGGCTCGAGCTTGCAACTTTGCCGCGCGGCCCCCGCTGAATATGCCTCTGGTGTGGCATGCATACATATATGCTATATGCGTAATTGTCTCAATTATTCACCAAAATGAGCCGCCATGCAGGCACGAATGGATGTATAGTATTTGTGTGCATGTTTGCTACTGATTTCATATGCGCCTTGTCTGCGTAGCGGCTGCTTGCCACCAGGCCACCAGGCAAGCAACCGACTAATGCACCCCCTTTTGCCCCAAAACCGTTTGCATTTGGGGCAAGAACGCGCGCGCGTTGCAAATTACATTTGTATGCGTTTGGTGCACGCATTGCAATCGCTTGCATATAAATTGCGCCGCAAATGCAAAGCCACAACAATTGTTGCCTCGGTCCGTGGCAGCATTACGTTCCGTGCCCCTGCTAGCTGCATGCCCCCCCTTGGGGCAGAGTCATTAATGCGCCCGCCATGATGATGACTATCTTATGCTTATGCATGTTGACTTCAACTTGGGCTTACAGCAGCACTGGCAGAAAAAAAGCCATTACCTTGCAGTTAAATCGGAAAAACTGGGTGTGACATAATCCAAAAAATAGTGCAACATTATGTATTCAGAAATTTAGAATTTCCTAGGGAATCTTCAATTTTTTAGACACAACATTATAGGGTTTTCCAGAAACTTCGAATTTCTCAGGGAATCCCCAAGTTTATGGACAGATTTTTTGACGAAAACTATACATAGATAATATTATGAGAGAATTTAATTAAATTGATGCAGAAAAATGCAGTTAGATCAAAATATTATAACAATTTGTAGGTAGAAACTCTGAATTTCTTAGGAAATCCCGAACTATAGATAAAAGCCTAAAACATAAATAATCTCAAGAACTTTTAAAGAATTGTGTTTAAAATATCAGAGTTATTTGAGAACCTCCAGTATTTGCCTTAAATGCCCCATGTGGTTTCCTCTTTTTTCGAAAATTTGATTTTTTATCATAAAACGTCCTCTGTAATATTTTCTTGCGGTGTAAAGAAAATGGTGAGGTTCTATTAGAGGCTGCTCCACATTCGGCACCCAAAACCAAAGACTACGAATGCTGTTTGCTGTTGGTTGAACGCTGATGACTTGATGTTGACTTCGGTCGATTTATTTGCTGAGCTGCGATTTACATGAGAATTTGCCCCGCAAATGTCTATGCCACGCCCTCCCCCAGCCCCAAGCCGCCTACCGCTGTAGTACATAATCCCCTTGGCACATGCAATTAAATATTTTTTTTATTGGCCGGTTGGGCGCGTTAACTGGAAACTGGCCAAAAGTGGCTCGGACTTGGGCCAGCTTGAAATCTATGTAATTAGTGCGGACACCCCCCCGCCTGATTGTTGTGGCCAGCTACACGATTTCTGGCTCTGTTCTGTGGTTCCTTGCCAGAAATCAGCCACACAATGGCTTCGGTTTGAATTTATGAAATTTAAGCAATATCCGGTGGTGGATTTGGGCTGTAAATTAAAGGCAATTTCATGCAATTGAGACTATTGAATAATGGGTAATTGTGGGACGACTGTGGCAACTAACGTAACCTAAACAACGAGGGTGTCACGTCCAAATGATGCAGAGATTTGTGCATTACACAATTAATAAGTACGTAATGAATATGTTCAATTCAAATGGAAAACCGCAAAGCTGGATGGCATGACACAGAAAAAATACATTTAATTAAATGCCATTTTTTGTAGATCAAAGATGTGTCAAGTACAAAAGGCACGGGTAAATACGCAGAGATATATATTTTCTCAATGAAATAATGCACATTCTTGCTGGCACATTTTTGCTTTGAGCTGTGAAAATATTTCGAGTCCATCAACGAGTCTTTGTAATTAATTGAGTTTCGAATTATTACTGCAAATGCCACAAATAACAAGCTTTTCCATTGCCGTCAGAGGACAAAAACATATATATATTAATATATGTAATTAAAAGCCAATTAAAAGCAACTGACAAAACCAGAGAGACAAACTTTCACCTTGTAGTGGAGGACACGCCCACCTCACGCCCTCGTTCAAGAGGTTAAATAAATAAAATATGAACTTTTAAAGTGACAACTAAGGCAACATGAAGCGAAAATTACTTTCGCCAGGTGAAGAATTAATCACTGCCAATGAAATTTGCATAGAGCCGCCGCAATCAATCTAATTACTGTCAATTTGAGCATTCAGGCACCTTAATAATGATGATTTTTGATCCCCCTCGTTGTCCCCAGGCCCGGGGGGCGTTTTCCCCGTTCGCCCAGAAGAAGAAAACTAAAAACTGAAAACTGGAAACCCGGCAAAAAGGCTGTCATCTGAAAATGGAAAGCTAACATCAATTATGCAGCCGCTGACGTGCCGCTGGTCTGTCCAGTTTTCCCAATTAATTTACGAGCTCAGCGAGCATTGTGAGTCCAAGACAAGCCAATGGGGCTTAGCTTTCACATTGCCGGCGAATAAACTGGGCAAATAGATAAGAGCCGGGCCAAAAAGTCGCACTAATCCTGGCCTATGGTTTTCGGATGCCCGCGTCACTTTTATGGCATTTGGCCGTTGGCTTTGGTTTCTGTTTTGCAATGAAACTGCAACTCTAAGTGGCCTAATCCTGTCCAGCAGTTTGGCAGCAGTGGCCCGTGTCTGCCATATCAAAGTGAAAGGGTTATTCCCGAACCGCACACAAAACACCAGCAAACTGGCACAAACCAAACAAAAACAAATACCATACATGTGGATCAACTTGGTCTTGGCTGCCATTTTCGGGGTCATTTTGCATTCGTTTTTGTGTTTGCTATTACTCTCCTTTTTTCCCCCATTCCCCCCAAAAATTTTCCACGCTGCCATTGCTTATATGTTTTCCCACTGCTTGCTAATCCGCTGCATTTTGGTGCCAACAAATAGCAAGCAAGCTCCACAAAAAATAAACAGCGAGCATAAATATTTGGATCTCCATGCTTTTGACCGGTAAATAAATTAGCAGACAAGTTGCAGATAATTTAGTGTGTTTGGTGGGGAAATACGAGGCATTTGTAAGTGATTTGGATACAATCGTATGCATAAATTGATCGAAATTAAATCAACTTCAATTTTATTCGTACCCAGACTTGTTACAAGTAGAAACGCTGTAGTCGGGATTATTTATTGTCCGATCTTTATAAAACATGCCACTTGGCTAGATATTAAAATTTTTAATTGTAAGAAGAAAGATTTATATCTCTGGCTCCTACCATTTTGAAGATATTGTCAAGTATATATACATACAGACGGACAAACAGACATGGCTAGATTGACTCGGCTGTTGATCCTGATCAAGAATATTTCTCCTTCTCCCTGTTACATACAATTATACAAACTTAAGATACATGGTATAAAAATCCCTAATCGAAACTGGACTTGGTAAATTATGAGTTTGTTCACACAAAACTAAAAAAAATGTATTATGCATCTCTTTCAAGTTGTTCATAGCCGGAACATCAAAGACTCGAATTTGCCCCTGCAATCCGAATTAGCGCTAAAAACCCCTCCTTTTGTTAACTTAACTTTGCCATTGCTGATCATCATGACAAAAACTCTCTTTTGATTTCCTACCAACTTTTACAACGGAACTCACTCATCCACCGATTGTCCCCCAACCAAGTGTTTGGGAGGTTGCGTCTCCTCCTTTTTTTTTTTGAATTTTTTTGGGCGTGGCATCAGGTGGAAATGGCAGCCTTTGTTTTTCCATTTAGACATGCAATGCTGCACTTTTTTGTCTCTGTTGCACTCTGGAAAACACTTTTCGGTGTTGCTTTCAGTTCTGTTTGTTTTGTTGCCACTGCATTTTTTTTTGTTCGCCTCAGTTTCAGTTTTGTTTTGTTTTGTTTTTGCTGTTGCTGTTGCTGTTGCTGCTGCTGCAGTTGCTGTTGCTTTTGTTAGTGGCCCCTGTAGTAGTAGTTTCCTTTTTTGGCATCGCTTGCCGACGAGTTTGCCATTTCCGTGGCGCTCATGCGTATAATTTTGCTTGAGGCTGTCGCCGAGTACGAAACAATAAGGCCAAAACCCAGCCCCTGCACGCTCCCCAGGAAAAAAAAGCTCAATGTCTGAAGCTGAAGCAAAGCCAAAACGAGGGGGGCCAACGTGACGTATGCGCAATGTGACAAAACAACAGCAGCAACCAAAACCGAAAATATTGAACTGAAATTGCAAAAATGTAAAGGCCATGGATTCCCTCAACTTCTTTTGCTTACATTTTGCAGTGGCAACTGCAAAAGAGAAATGAATGAATTTCCTGCGACCGGTTTTAAGGCTTAAATTATGGTATCCCAGCATTGACAATCGTCACATGGCTGGACACCATGAAAATGCCAAAGAAAAGCGGGCAAAAAAATCGTAGGAAATTTTCCAGTGCAAAGTGCAGAATTTTTCCACGCTTCAATGCTCCATTTCATGCTGTTCGTGAGTGGACAATGGCTGTTGAAGAATCCGTTTTTCCTCAGTTTTCCTCCTTTTTTTCGGTGTCCTTTGTTCGGGAACCCAACAACGTGTTAATGCCGCCACTGCTGCTGCTGCTGCTGTTACTGCTGTTGCAGGGGCAAGCCTTTAAAATGCATTTCGCTTCTCTTGAAGTTGAAGTTTATTTATCTAAGTTTAAGATCAACACGAAGGCAACCACCACCGGCAAGCAACCCCCTGAGAAAGTGCACCCGCCCCCTGGATTTTAGCCCCCCGATTGCAACATGCAATCATGCACCACCTGCTGCTGATGTTGCTGTCGTGCATGCAACACCAACAGCAGCAACAACAACGACAACAAGTGGCAATGCCTTCATCGCCGCCACCATCGTCATCATTATCATCATCATCGTCGTCGTCATCGTCATCCTCATCGTCATCGTCGTCATCATAAATGGCCAGTGCACCAAAGCTCACGTTCTCCTCGTTACGCGGGTCTGGTTTTTCCTCAGTTTTTCCTCCGCCCTTGCGTTTCATTTTTTCTTGTGGTTCAGTTTTCCCTACTCACCGGTTTTCCCTTTACTTGCGGTCCCATATGCCTCAAAGTCGTTGCTTCTGGTTAAAGGTTTTTGCAGCCCACGAAGCCACTCTCCGCACTTTTGCGGCCTGGAATTGCCTGACTGCCTGCCTGCCGCTTGCCTGCCGCCTTCCTGGCATTCTGGCAACATAACTACCCCACCATTTTGTCTCTGTGCATAGCCAGTCCCTCTCCATTTGCAACTCCATGCTGGGCGTCGGGGCATTAGGCAATTTCTTGCAGGCACATTACACGATTTACTTTTCCATTTCAAATTCGAATTTCAAGCCATGCAAATTGCTCTGTGCGGGCAAGCACCGCCGGGAGAAGCCCTCTGAGAAAAGGCCAGGAAAGTGCAGGGAAATCAGGCGGGGGGAGGTGGAGACAAGGGGACAGAGAAAGGCAGTAGAGTCGGGCTAGAAATGAGAGAAACAAATAAGAATTTGTGGCCACCACAATGCGGCCAATGAAGCGGCCACAGTGGTTTTTGGGGCAAGCCAAAGGCGGGGAATTTAAATTTTCGGAACTCAAGAGCCAAAGCAATGGCTTTTTTATGCTATTGAAGATTCTTCGTACTAATTGCTTTAAAAAACCCGAGTTAACCGGGATTTTGATCCTTAATCCGTATTATTATCTAGATGTCTATTATAAATTCTAAGCCCTTGCAAAATTATATAAGTTTGAGCCAAAATACTTTGATTTTCCATCCACAGTAGCTCAGTACATTTTTTGGTTTGCTACTGAAAATATTCAAGATTATCCGAGAAAATCCAGCTTAATTTCCTGAACTTCTCATCCGTAATCTACACTTGCACCTTCATATCTATTCATAATTTCGTAACCATGGAAAATGATATAAATGTGAGGCAAATTACTTTGCTGTTGCAACCACTGTGCCGCAGTAAACCGACTGAACACTGTCCCCACATCTTGACTTGGCTGGCTTCCCTTCGCCGCTGCACTTAATGCACACGCTTGAGGGAGTTTATTGAAAAGTCTGTCGTGCCAAAAGCATTTCCTTCCACCTTAAACCACTCCCGGTGCTTCCCCCCCCTTTCCGCGATGTTTTACAAAAGACAGGTAATACGCAAGTCGAGCATATTGGCCTGGGGGTTCATTGTTGCCACTCCAGCACACACCGCACGTAAGTAGCTCTGCGATTTGGCGGCTATAGCTTTCGATTCAGAGATCTTATGAATGCCAAGCATGCCGATAAGATTTCCACACCCAACCCAACCCACCACCCCACATTTTCCCGGCCCGGTGATAAGCGAAACGTGTTCGGGACGTGAAAATATAAGGGAATGTCCGTGGCGGCAACGTGGATGATGGCGATTATGAAGATAGAGATAAAGATGCTGATGCTGCCTGCAGATAATACGCCCGCTCTGGGGATTCCTTAACCTTTCCAGGATTTCGCCACGTTTTCCTTTCTGCTCCACACTTTTTTTGCACACTTGTTTTTTGCCTCCTCTCGTTTTTTTATTGATTTAGTCTAAAGTTTCCTCCTGCACAGTCACATGCACACACGGCCCGGCTGGCATTGTTCGACTTGGCCCTTTTGTTCGCCAAAGTGATTGGCTGCGTATGGGAATTGAACGCGAAAATAGCTTCATTATTTAAAGTAGATCCCCAGTGCTCCGGGTTCCGGGCGTGTGTGTGTGCTCCACAATTGAGCTGTGCCAACGGGGACGGACTATTGCCGGGCACTGTAAATTGCCTAAATAATTTGTATGCTTCGGGGACACTCGGTGTGTGTGAATTTTTCCGTAAGAAAACTAAACCCAAAAACAAACACACAAAGAAAGGAAAGGAAAGTGGCCAAGTGAGTGGTGGTAAGAGGAAATTGATGTTGGAAAGTTTGGGTAGTTTAAGGCAACCTTATCATTTCCGAATTTGAATTGAGTGGAAAATGTTTGGCCCGCTCTAGGGGAAGGGATTTGATAGGGAACCATGGCCAATGCCCGCTGCTAGTTGGTTTTTTATTAATAATTGTCTGGCCTCTCAAAACTGTTCATTAGCGAGGCAGCGCTTTTTTTGCTTACCCTCAAAAAATGCCCAACTTTTGTGTTGGGGGGAAAAAAAACAGTTTGGCAACATTCGAAGCCAAAGTTCAACTGCCAATCTCAAATTCCAAACAATGCAAAAAAAAAGGGAAAAAATTGGTTTGGATGCCTGGCAAAATTTGTCATCGCTACAGGAAGCCGGAAACTAGCAACAGTTGTTGTATCTGCTGCGCTGCCAAAGAACTTTTATTTGTTTCTGTTTTGGTTTTTTTTTTTTTGCAGTTTTGTTGCATGTAAAACTCTGGCACCAACACCATTTTTGCGCCAAACTCCGCCCCTCCGGCAGGTTTTTTACAGCTTCTGTGTTGGGTTTGTTGGATTGTTTTTTCCATTTCGTTTCCAGCACCTGAAATCATTGCAGGTTCAATGTACCTGAGCAGTGAGAACATGCATAATGTATGTAAATTATGGCACAACAAACAGCAGCGCAAAGCTAAAAATTGTTGGCAGGGTTTTCGGTTTTCATCCACTTTTTTTCCGGTAGCGGAAAATGCATGCGACGCTAAGTGCGAAAGTTTCCATATTAACCACCTGTGGCACCGCTAAGCTTCCCGAAAAAAACTCAAAGGATGGAGGAAAACAATAACAAAGCCGTGTTTATTATGTGTCTGCCTTTATTGTTGTTCTTGCGTTGTCTAATGGGGCGTATGTGCGATGCACACAGTATTAGTTAAATAAATGTTCTCCCTCAGTCTTTGCGTAAAACAAGTAAAACGCTGTAGTCGAGGTTTCTCGACAACGAGTTACCATGTGCCCATTCATCTGGCAATAACACTGGAAAAGGCTGTATCTTCATTGTTTACTGGCCGATCTATATGAAACTTGCATAATGGCTAGATATTTCAATTTGTAACTTTAAGCAAAAAGTGTTATAACCCTTGGTCTATCAATTTTGGAGATATAGACAAAATTTGAAGAGGTGGAAAGGGGAGTGAGAAAAATTCAAAAATTACAGATTTTGGTAACCGCACGCAAATCAAAAAGAATGGAACGCTTCCTTCTCGCAGTTACATACATTACCACAAGTTTAATATACCATTCCCACCTCAAGGTACATGGTATAAATATAGTAACTTGCTTTGACATGAGCAGGATCTTTTGTTGTTGCTGTTGTTAAGGCAGAAAGCAAGTTTTTCCTCTTATTTGCTTTTAGTCATAAGGCGGAAAGGAATTCCCAGTTTTTGGCAGGGAATGAATATCGCATGAAACTAAAGAAATTACTTTAAGTATGCGGACAGCGCATGACGAAGGACTTTTCTGTTGTTTTTCTTCCAAGAAAAACACTTTAATGCATTGAAAATGTAATTACCTAGCATAAGGGCATGATTGTCATGTATTTAAGAAAATTTAAGATAGTAATGGCAATAAATCACTAACTCTCGATTGCATTTTTTTCTCATTGCAGGTATGTCTTGCTCAATCAATTTTACCCGCAACTTTTCGCGAAGAAAAACAGATTCCCTTCAATTATGTAAGTGTCGGGGGTGATAATCTAGGCGCATAACTCAAACAATTCTGCTGGATGGCGACTTATTGCTTTAAGCGCAGAAAGCTGCGGAAGTGAAGAATCAAAAATGCACAAACGGAAGTGGAATAAAAAAATGGGAAAAATGGAAAAAGGACACCAGTAGTGGCAGTTGGCTGCCCGCCGGCGTAAAAGTGAAAAGCAAGAAAAGTACAAAACCAAATAAAGAAAATTCTTCGCGCCAACAATTAAAGAAAGAAAAAAACGAAATCGTGGCAGGGGAAGCAAAAGGGAGAGATATCCTCTGCAGCTTCGAGCCATTTCTGGACAATTGGGTCAACAGGGGCCATCAGCAGAGCCACCTAGCGGCGTTAAGCGAATTACAGGCAGAAGAACAAGAGGCGGGCGAAGAGCAAAAGGGCCAAAGCCGGAGTGGCATAAAAATAGAAAACCATTCTCCAGACGCCAACGATTGCATACAAAGTGCATCGTTCCCTCGCTTTTCTCGGCTCCACGTCTGCGGGGGGGGGCTGGCTCAGTGCTTGCAATTAAAATGAGGCCAAGAATGGTTGGCCATAAAAATGGTAACCAGAAAGTAAGTTTCCAGGTCTGGCTTGAACAAATAAAAATTAGAAAGAAACGAACACGAGAGTAACACATCCCGGGCGTTCGGTTCGGTTTCGGTTTGGTCATGCTTGACCGTAAAAACAGCGCACGGCATCTCCGTTCCTGACACAGAAACGTGCCAACTGGTCTAACACGCATTCTCCGCCAGAAGCCCCCGACGACGAACTAAAACAACTCCAACTTCGGGGCTGAGAGCAACTTTAACTATGATTGTGGCCGTGATGACGACAGCGGCTGCGACAACCATGGCTTTCACATTCCATTGCCCGGCGATGATGGCTCTTGCCCACTTGACCAAGTTAACCGCCGGCAACTGGCAGAAAAGTTTGCAAGCCATACTGAATTGGAGTTCTCAAAGGGACATGTTTGAAGTACCAGAAGAGCTTGAAGGGTTGCGTAATTACTGAACATTTTTAATAACTTTTGAGCAAATTTTGTAATTATAATCCATCAATCAATCAGAAAATTAATTGCAGGCCAAAGTACTCAAACAAAAATTAAAAATATGCACAAACAATTGGTAGCTCAATTATCTAAGACAGTGATGGGCAGCCCTTGGCTCTTTCGGCTCCCAATTGAGAGTTCCTGTTCTATATTTTATAATGTATGAACCTTAAATTAATTTAAACCTTTTCGGATTGATAAATTCAAAATACAACCTTCAATTCAAACCAAAGCTTTCAGTGCTGAAATATTTAAAAACAACACCCTTTAAGCCACCCTTTTGGGTGACCGTTCTGTAGCTTTGCAGGACCCAGCACCATTTCGTTTTTCCCGCGCAGCTACTATCCACTCCCGACCACTTAGCCTGCGCCTCCTTTGGCACTCAGACACTCACTCTGCCTCTTACCAATTTTAATCCAGCGAATACCCACCGGACGCCCCGACGCCCCCCCACAGCCGCACAGAAACTGGAGTTTATTGGATTCCATGGCCCAACTTTCCAGCTGTCGCCTGTCGCTCCGTTCAATTTTGTATTTTCTAAACATTTTACATATACCGCACATTCCGTTGCAGGCGTTTTGCATGATACGATGATACGGGGCGATATGCGCGCTAAAACGTTTAATGCTCTTTGTTTGAATCAAGTTTAGTGGAAGTGTTCAGCTCGCCGGTTCGCGGTCAGACACTCTTTGTTAGCATTTCCCTTTTTTTCCTTTTATTTTGGTTGTTTTGGCGGGACGGGATAGGGGGGGTAAAACTACCGACTAACCGACAGTTTTCCCGGGCACAGCAAACACTCGCTTAGCGTAATTAAAGTTTCGGGGTTTCCCCGACCGGCGAGCCAAATGAACATTTTCCTTTTCTAGTTTTGTGGCTTGTTAGGTGAATTAATGAAATGTGAATTGCTTGCGGAATGAGTGCATTTTCAAAAGTCTAATGCGATACAGGGATACAAGGCATTGTAAAGCAATTTTTAATTAGGGCCCAGACAAAAAATCTCATCAAAAATTGCGCAATGATAAATTAGCCCGGAAAGAGACAGAGCTAACTAGGGAAAAAATTAAATTAATTTAACTCCCTCACACTGGCGGCCAAGTCATTAATTTGTGTAGCTTACTCTGAGCAGACACGCACTTTAGTAAAATAGTAATAGTAGCCAGAGGAAAAACAAACAAGCCGCCAGAAAAATCAACAAGAAAAATGTGCGGTCATAAATTAAACTAAGCTTAGAGCGCTTCGGAAATATTAGAAGCCAAGGAGCGAGCAATGAAAAGAAATAACAATCGCCGGCAAATTGACTTTCACTTTAATGATGTCTTTAGCAATAAAACCCGTAAATTAATATGAAAAATAAAAGCGATGGAAAGGAAAGAAAGACCTCAAGACCGCTGCTAACTGCCATTCATAATTTATATATTTATTGTTTCTTTCTTGCCTCCCGACACGAAAAACTTTCAAATTTAAATATATGTAATGCACGTGCAGCGAATGCAGTTTTTATGGGTTTTTGTCTTGGATCCCCCCAGTTGTTGGCTTTCTGCATTTTTTTTCCATGCTTTCTCAATGCAGACCCTGACTTTCAATGGAGGAGAAATACGTTTGGTTTTTCGGGGCTTCGGGTTTTCGAGCTTGCAATCGGACTCGCCATTGTGTGCCAAGTTAAACATGCAAATGTTTGCCATTTGTCTGACTGTTTTTCGGGGGGTTTCCCTGGCCTTTCGTGTGCCGGGACCATAACCATAACCATAACGATAACCCCAAAAGGCGGACGGACGGCCAGACAGGCGCAGTGTCATAAATGTCTTGTCCATCAAAACGTACAATTTGGGTCAGCCAGACTTTCTGGACGCGCCCTTCTTTATTCTTTATTCTTTTTTTTTTGTTGTGTCAAACATTGACACTTGGACAATGCAAGAGTCCTGGGCTTTGATTTTCCAAACCCTCCGTGATTTTCCAAGCCGCCCCAAAATCAGATTGAGTTATTAATGCTCATTTCGCACTGACTTTGGGCTTGGGCGCCCCAACCAGCAATATTTCGTTGAGATTTATGAGTCTAATTAGTTAAATATTTTTCTCTGTTCTCTGTTTGGTTTTTGTGGCCCAGCAACATGCGATGCCCAAACCCCGTTCAGGACTTGCTTGATTTATTTCCCGGGCAGGGCGCAATCACGCTGAGCGGCCAAACAATAGCTATTTTGCCTCCAAATGGTTCGATGATGACCCAAAAAATCGTGTTAATTGGATGCCGTTGGAAATAGTTGGCGCTAAAAGCGATAACACTTCAAGTGATAGTCGGGAAGTAAAAGCGAAAAGCCAGTATAATTTGGAAATGCCATAGACGACGGAAAACATTTCAAAGTGTTGTAATAAAATGTAATGTGAATGTTTCTTCACGGAATTGGAGGTATATAAATTTTTAGCTTACGTGTACAAAAACTTTGCTCTCACTTACCTGAAATGAAAAATAAGAAAAATAAGTATACAGTTTTTATAACATTTTTAGCTTAAATTTGTAGCCATAAAACAGAGCTACCCCGAAACATGGTTAGGGTAACTGCAGTTGCTGCGGTTGCTGATGCTGTTGCAGGAAGCATTTGCCACCAGCAGCAGCAGCATGCAACAGCAATTGTTCAAGGTTTTTCTATAGAAAATATATATATATGTAGCTGCAGTATTATTATTAAATTTTCCTTTGGCTTCCATGACTTTTGTTGGGCGTATCTTGCGGCTATTTGTTGCCGGGTGGTTACCATTATCATTTGTTGCCTGGCTGCACTTTAAATAATCGTTGGCTCTTCAAATTGTTTTGTGTTGCGCTTGTATTTCACTTTGTATCCCCCTTTTTTTACCTTTTTGCCATGTGCACTGCTGCTATTTTTATCAAATTTCTTATGGATGTTGCAACATTTGCGGGGCAGCCGAGAAGATGACGTTGATGAGCTTTTTATGGCCGGGCCATTAGGGGGCGTGGTTGCATTGTTTTGTGAGTTGCAAGTTGCAGCATTAGCAACGCCCCTACGATGCTTGTCATCTTGATGTATCTTTTGGATCCCAATTTCGAATTTTTCTCCTGTTTGTTTTTTAGGTTTTTTGTTTGCCACAGAAACCGGTTTGGGCGTGTCTGATTAACGTTTAACGATCTGTTTATGGGCCTGCTCTTAGGTATAGTCAACAAGTAAAAACGCTGTAGTCAAGATTTGTCGACTACGAAATACCATGTAACTATTTTCGGTTTAAATATTTTGGCCCCAAATCATAAGAAACTTTTGTGTCGTCTCCGGCATTGACACTGAGAAGTGACACTGAAAACGGCATATGCTGCGTATGTGCTAAACGTACTTAAATCAACAAGAATTACGTTTCTAACTCTAACCATATCTGAGAACACCGTTCATACACAGAGACAGACGGACAGATGGACATCATGATGATCAAGATTATATAGTATAAACTTTATAGGGTAGGAAACGATTCCTTCTCCCTGTTACATACATTTGCACAAACTTAATATACCATTTGTACCTTAGGATAGATGGTATACAAATTAAACCTTTATTTTCATTCCACCCTTTGCCTGGGCAATCAGCTACTCGAAATCTTGTGCTCTGTTCTGTTTTCTTGTGCTCCCTTCTGCGTTTTTTCAGCCTTTTTTTTGAAGTGGCCAGCTTTGAATAACCCAAGCCGCATAAATTCAAATGAAGCACTTGAGGCGAAATAAAAAAGGTGAATGCATATGAAATAAGATTTTCAAAGAGATTTCCAACAATAGTTAGGCCCGGCGTACAATAGTTTTCCATGTTATTTTTCTCCAACTTCTTCTCTGCCCGCCTTTGTCATTCAAACATTCTATTCCGAACTTATCCACTGATCTCCCTATCTCTTCAGGGCTGACAGACATGAATTTCCTGTTAAGCTGCGCCAGGAGCTTGTACTCCTCCATTTCTTTAAGATTTTTTGCCCAACACTTTGCTGACGAGTCTTGGTCGAGTCAATAATTCTTCAAAAGAAATCGTGTGTGTGCCATTGCCTTTGCCTTTGGGCAGCCGTACAAGCGGTACCCACATCTAGTAACACGCTCGATTAAAGCAGAAAATATCCCCTATACGTTTTCCATTCATCTTTCATTTTCATGCACTTGGCATTCGTTTTTCCCCCCTTTTTTTTTCGTATACCCAGTCCCTTTGCCTTTCTCCTCGACCGCATTCAAATGCTCTTTCAATGCCAAAGCTCCCTCCTTTGCATTCCAACAACAACTTTCGAATGCCTGCAGTCAGACTTGTCGGCTCAGGCCGTTACACACTCGGCACTCTTTTAGCCAACTTCCCATTCTGCCCGGTATATTTTTTTGCCGGATTCGGCTCTGGCCCACACCGATTCATTCCATTCCATTCCTCACAATGGCCACAACATACATGCTCTTCATTTCGAATGCTTTTCCTGCCGTCTTATATGCAAACGCCCCCAACTGCATACACAGGGAAATAAAATTCATTAAAAACTTTCGATAAATTGAATGGATCTATTTCTAAAGACGATCTTGATCCAAAATTCTCTATTTGACCAGGTTTTAGTTTGAGTTGCTTAACAAGTTTGACCTTTAAAATTATGGGAAGTTCTTTAGCTCTTCTCTAAAATTTCTAAAGACAATCTTGTTTTCAAATTTTAAATGTGAGTGACAAGGTTGAAGTTTGAGTTGAATGATCAGTGTGACCTTGATATACTTTGAAAGTTTCAAAGCTTGCAGAAAATCTATATTTTCGAAAAGTGTAAATTTTGTCAGTTTATCTCGTGGTCTCCGGTCGCCACTGCTTTCAGCACTTTATTAAAACATCTTCGGCTCAGTGTTGTGCACTGTGTTCGTGTCTTGCAAGTTATGGTAGACATGTGGGCCTTGGGCTTTAACTCCTGCAGCTCGTACTCGTAGCACTTCCTTCCTGGTAAATTCCCGGGCCTTTGGGGGCCCCCGATAACCATGCCCATGGGCTTGGGGGTTCGGAAACCGGGTGTCTGATGTCTGAGTTCACCGAGTTGGCGAGTTTATTCGTCACTCGACTGAAGAGTTTTGGTCTCGGAAACGTTTAACTCTGTTGATTGATTGCAGTCGGCAATTGTTTGTTCTTTATGCAACATTTATTTTCCGTTACAGGTTTTCTACTTCTCTCTGGTCCCACTCGGTTGGGAGAGACTTTTTGTTCCTCCATTTCTTGAACTTTGTTTGGTTATGCTAATGCATTTTTTGTGGGCAAAGTTTTTGTTTGGCTCTTGTTATCTTTAATTGGCTTCGGAGTCATTTTATTGTTGGTCGTAAAAATCGTTTGTTTGTTGTATAACATATGCCCATGGCTATAGATCAAGTTACACACACGACGCACACACAATACAATTGACAGGGAAAATACGCCTCCAGGCACGCCTACAAATTTATAATTGCTTGAGTGGTCCCCCCTCAGCATTTCCTCGTATTTCGGTTTGTTCAATGATTCATGTGCAAGAGATTTGATTTTGTTTGCCAGCCCAGAAAGTGTGTGCTTGGATTTTCCACAGCGTGAAAAGTTGAAAGAGGAAACTCCCAGAAGTGGCAATTACTGAACTGGGGCTTACAAGAATCAGAAACTGGTTGTGTGGCCAGAGATGAATTTGGAGTTCGAAATAGAAAGCAAGCTTGCAAATAACTATTTGCTTTTTAATTGTATCTGTAAACTTCAATCTGGCATGGTCCATTTAATTTCCGCCTCCCTTTCCAACTTATTGATATTTCATCTGCTTAAAAGCCATCTGAGTGGCTCAAAGCAGCCGTGATTTTAGTGCTGGATTAACAAGAACTTCCGCTTTTCCACTTCTTTCACTTTCCATTCAGCTGCTGCTGCCGCTGCTACTACTGCTGCTGCTGATACTGCTGCTAAACATGATCCAATAAACTTGCATCGATTAAATTCAAGTTTTAATTAAATCCCGCTTCAACTGCAGCTTCCCATAATTAAAAGGTGAATAGCCAGGGAAAAAGCAGAGAAAAGCACAGGCAAGCACAAAAAAGTGGAAAAAAGGAATAGAATTGGAAATTAAACACGGCACGGGAATAAACTCAGGGGGACCGGGCAATCGTTCGCAGTGACGGCGTCATCCGTTTATTGGTGACTTTTTAGTTACGGAAATTGATTGACATAATAAAATAATCCTTGAGAGTTAATTGAAATGGATGGCATAAAAAAGGTGCTAGGGGCGGAAGGACATTTGATAGACAGCTGGATCAGGTGGGACAGGTGAGCAAAAAGGGCGACGGCAGGAGCCTGAAACAGCAAGCAAATGAAATTAATGTGACTTTTATTGAAATGAAATTTGCCGTAAAAATAAGGCAAAAACTGGAAAACAAAAGGAAAAACGGTCAAGCGGACAAACAGACAAACAGTAGAGCAGACAAACGGACAAGCGGGTAGAAACACTCGCTCAATGGGGCCAATAAAAGTTGGAAAAAAGCGGCGAATGGACTCGTAAATTCGATTAGTCGTCAGTTCGATTTCATTGCAGCAACAAAGTAATCTCTTAAATTAATCTCTTCCGCACTCGCACTTTGCCTCCAATTGAATTTCAAAATTATTAGCCGAAAAAAAGGGTTTGGGCAGCGAAAAGGGGCAGCAGCAGACTTATGTATTTACCATCAATCAGCGGGGCAAACAAAGCCAATATAGCCGGCAAAACTTGGCTATAATCTGCCCGAGGGCTTACAGCACGAAAATTTTAATTATGCCCAGCTTAATGTTGGAAAAACTTTTGCCACGGTCAGTATGCGCCGCATCCCCGCGCCCTCGATTTCCCATGACAACACAACTCAAATGGCGAAACTTCTGCAACATTTTATTTATTTGCCAAGCGGACAAAATAAAAATAAATCGGCAGGCGAAAAGAAAGCGAGAGCTGGGGAAAAGTTTCTCATTTTGGAAAAACCCTTTTTGTTGACCCTCAAGAGATTTTCCCCCGGAGCTGTCAACTAATTTTAATTGACTCGCAATCCCCCCCAAAAGTACACAGCACTGAGAACTCTTTAAACAAGACAATATCGCAAGTAAGCATTGCTCTGTGGACCCAGAAGTAGCGAAATTTATTTCTGCCCACTCTGGCGTAAAATTAAGGCACAAGCTGTCTTCTGTTGTTTTTATTTTCCGTCTCAATTGCTGCACTAAATACTTTGTGCAAACATTTCAAACAAAAAGTGAAGCGGAGCGAATGTGGGAAACCAGTTTTTTTTGCAGCAACTCCGGCTTAGACATATGGTAATTTTAAGACCTTTTGCCAGCTGGTATGGATACACTCCCATTCCCCGTTTCCATTTCCATTCCCATTTCCACCCATATATCCCTTCGCTCACTTAATTAGCTATATGTGCTTATTCGCATCATTATCAACGCTTGAGTGAGAAAACCGTGGCTAAATCAACATTTGACGGGCATTTGCGAGTTAACAAGGCAGCTGGCCCGCAGTCGAGGGGTTGAGGGATAAGGATGAAATTGTTGGTTGATCTCCGAGGGTTTTACAGGGTTAATAGTTGGCAAACTTAATCGAGTTAACTGACTGACAGGCTTGTAATTTGGTTTGCTTAAAACTACATGATCGGAGACCGTGATTTATGATTGCTTGCTTACAAAATGTTCTTTATTTCTTTACAAACATTTTTATTTGGTTTTGAACATTGAAATTACATGTGGTTCAAAACACCGCATCAGGAGCGTTTTAAAATCCTAACTTCTGCTGATGCTGCTTCTCAAATTTATTCCAATCTGTTTCTGGAACTGTCCTTGATGTTGTCTCTGATATCCGAAATCACTTGATTCACCTGTTCCTTGAAGCTGTGACTGTCTCTGACCCTGTATATTTAATCGAATATTTCCCAGAAGATGACCCTGACCCTGACGCTGCCTTTGAGATCCACCAAATAGGTTGGCACTATTTGCCAGAATCTGTCCTTGATTTTGTCTCTGATATCCGAAATCACTTGATCCACCTGTTTCTTGAAGCTGTGACTGTCTCTGACCCTGTACATTTATTAGAATATTTCCATGAAGTTGGCCCTGACCCTGACCCTGACGCTGCCCTTGAGATCCACCCAATAAGTTGGCACTATTTGCCAGGATCTGTCCTTGATTTTGTCTCTGATATTCGAAGCCACTTGATCCACTGGTTCCCTGAACCTCGGACTGTTTTTGTCCCTGCAATTGTAAGTTTATTCCAATATTTCCCTGAAGTTGGCCCTGACCCTGACGCTGCCCTTGAGAACCACCCAATAAGTTGGCATTATTTGCCAGGATCTGTCCTTGATTTAGTCTCGGATATTCTAAGATACTTGATCCACTGGTTCCCTGTACCTCTGATTGTCTCTGACCCTGTAAATTTATTCGAATATTTCCCAGAAGATGACCCTGACCCTGACCCTGACGCTGCCCTTGAGATCCACCCAATAAGTTGGCACTATTTGCCAGGATCTGTTCTTGATTTTGTCTCTGATATTCGAAGCCACTTGATCCACTGGTTCCCTGAACCTCTGACTGTTTTTGTCCCTGCAATTGTAAGTTTATTCCAATATTTCCCTGAAGTTGGCCCTGACCCTGACGCTGCCCTTGAGATCCACCCAATAAGTTGGCACTATTTGCCAGGATCTGTCCTTGATTTAGTCTCGGATATTCTAAGACACTTGATCCACTGGTTCCCTGTACCTCTGATTGTCTCTGATGCTGTAAATTTATTTGAATATTTCCCTGAAGTTTTCCCTGACCCTGACCCTGACGCTGCCCTTGAGATCCACCCAAAAGGTTGGCACTATTTGCCTGGATCTGTCCTTGAGTTTGTCTCTGATACTCGAAATCACCTACTCCACCACTTCCCTGAAGATTTGACTGTCTCTGACCCTGTAAATTTATTTGAATATTTCCCTGAAGTTGGCCCTGACCCTGACGCTGCCCTTGAGATCCACCCAATAAGTTGTCACCATTTGCCTGGATCTGTCCTTGAGTTTGTCTCTGGTACTCGAAATCACCAATGCCACCACTTCCCTGAAGATTTGACTGTTTCTGTCCCTGCAACTGTAAGTTTAGTCCAATATTTCCCTGAAGTTGACCCTGACCCTGTGCTTGATTTTGACTTCCACTCAAATAGTTTGCATTATCGGCCTGGATTTGCGATTGGCTCTGTCGCTGATATTGCAGATTATTGATTCCACTATCTCTCTGGTCCTGTGATTGTGATTGATGCTGCTTTTGAAATTGAAGGTTTATATGAATATTTTTTTGCAGTTGGCCCTGTTTCTGCAACTGTAACCGTTGTTCTTCAAGAAGCTGCTGGTTCACCTGTCCAGATCCCAGATCTCCTTTTTCACTTTTTCTTCTCCTTTGCGCACCAAGATCTCCCATAAAGTTGTCACCTCCATGTGTTAATATAGGTCTTTTAAATCCATCTTTCTCGGGATGCAAAATCTGATGGAATCGTTCGCGAGTTTGGTGCAGCTTGTCATGAATTCCAAGGACCTTTCCATAAACGCAATCAGCACAAATATCTGGTGATGCACTTATATTCTCTTCAACGAATAAAAAGATTGCTAAAGCCACGCAAAGTGAGGAAATCTTCATCCTGGATATTTTTTTAATATATCAAAACGCTACAATAACGGGGCTTTTATAGTTGCATTTAAATTGAACCATAAAATTAAATATTCACACCTAAAGGGGATTATAATAACCATATGTGTTACATAACCGTCAAAAGAAATTTTAATTTTTACGGTTTACACTTTGGTATTTACTTACAAATAATTTGTAGCTACAAATTTTCCATTTACAATATTTTAATGTTATTTAAGTTCACTGAAAGCTCTAGAAAATATCCTTTTCCCTTCATATTCCCACAAATTACTTCAAGGTTAGACTTTAATGCTAAAAGTAACTTAATTGTCAATTAATAAACAAAAACCGAATCAGAACAACTTCCGGATCGGTGAAAAAAACGTAATTAAACTGAAAGCATTCAACGGTGCAAAGAAAAAACGTTGCATATTTATTGATTAATAAAATTGTCCAAACAAAAAACGATGCTGTGAAATATTGGAAGCGAAGTCTCTTGAAAAAGGGCCGACTCTGCAGTATATATTTTTCGGAAAATGTGTTTACGTAATGTGAGAAAAGCAAAGTTTTCAGCTTGATTGTTTTTCGAGGGGGGCCCGAGCGGAGCTGGCTGGCGTATGGAGTGGGAAAAACTATTTGGCGATGACAAAAGTCGGCAATTGCAATCAGAGGGCTCGAAAGGGGGAGGAGACTTAAAGAGATTGCCTGTCGGGGGTTTGTCTATTGTGATTATGCCATGGCATTCACCGCATCCACTGACAGCCAACCCAAGGGGCAATCTCAAGTCGGGCCATGCCACACGGAAGCAGCAACTATCAGCAGCAACTTCGCAGCCCCAGCACACTTCAAACACTCGAAAAAACAATACTAAAACCATATATTATAATCACAATTTAGCAGGAAAGCAAAGATTTACCAAGGAATTATTCATACTTCTATAGGAAATTGTTAACATTTTTTTGGAAAATGTCTCATAATCTTATAAACCCTGCAATTTTTGCTGTATGCTTAAAACAGTCAACGGTTCATTACAAAAGTCTGGCCAGGAGAGGCGTTTCCCAAAAGAGACCGCAACGTAAAATGGAAAAACAAGAAAGCAACTGAAAAGCAAAGGAAAAAGTGCAAATAGCAAAAGTCTCTTTACACTTTGCTCTTGTCTGCATCTGAATCTCCATCTTCATCTTATCTGGTATCTGGTGGATACAATTTTCCAAATTGCTGAGTTACTCTCTCACGGCACACAAAGAAAATGGAAAACGAAAACAATCTGCAAAGGCAAAAAAAAAAACGAAACTGAAGCTCACGGCAGGTGGCAATTGGAATTATGCAACAGTTTTCAGCACAAAGTTTAAGTGGGCAAAACTATCTGGGTTTCCCGCAACATTATGCAATTTTCACACTTATTTCTGCCCGGTTTCTGGTTTTCTTTTCATGGAAACCTTGACATAGTTTCCTCTAATGGAGCTGCAAGAGTAGAACCCATATCATGGAGTTTCAGCTGCTAATCAGCCCCTATCTGGGGGTGTCATCGTATAATAAACAAACTGTCGACAGCGAGGGATAATGTTAGGGGATTTTAAAATAGTTTTTCGTACACCCAGATAATTGTTTTTGTGGCGTCAATTAAGACGGTCATGTCACCCTTGACATTTATTAACTTGGAAGTGTCCTTTTTAGGTAGCCGGGTCTTCGGTTTGTCCATGCGGGTTGTGTGGTTGGAAAATGCGTGGAAAATGCGGTTGGTTGAACCCAGGGAAACGGGTGAATGCCGAGCTTATTAGTATCTTCAGCGATGTCCTAATGAAATTATTCAAGGCAGGACTTGTAATCAATTACAAGATTAGAGATTTATAATCAAGGTTCATTGAAAGTGGCACAATCCGTCATTGGGGAACCACAATTCGTGAAGGATGTGCCACCTGCAATAAATATATCACCATCATTGATGTGCAGTGCCTGCCACATAATTACTTTAAATTCCCACAGCATCTTCCATCCACCTACCTCCTGGTTGCTGCTCTATTTTTTGCACATATCTGCTCGTATATCGTATATATCTGCTTGGCTAAATAGCCGTGTTGACAGTTTATCTCCGGTTTTCTCTAATCGCTGTCTCCAGCTGAGCCAGCAGTTGAATTTTCCCTGACGCTGCCTTCCACTCGAGCATGTTGCAACATTGCACACCCCCCGAACCACCTCCTCCATCACCGTCATCCCTCGGCGCAGCGTGGCAACAACCCCTCGCCGCCTGTAACATAGTTTTGCAAACCATTTGCTGCCTTGCTGCTCTGTTGCTGTTGCCGCTGCTGCTGCCGTTGCCGTTGCCAGTGTCATCTGTCAATATTGATTTAAAATCAATTCATCTCCCGTTGCGCCAATGTCTGATTTTCTATGGTCCGAACGGAGCGCACAGCTTGAGGTTTTCATTAGCCACCAGAATTTTTCACGAAAATTTCACCCGCTCCCGAAGTTTCGTGTTACATGTGCAGGGCAAACAGACGCGGAAACCGTGTATATTTTTAAAGCCGTTTAAAGGAGTTTAGCAGGAATCTTTTGGGAAGTTTAAGCAACATTTGAACACAATAAATATGTGCTTAATACGTACATATACCATTCCCTAAGACCATGTAAATTCAAGCTAAAAACCTAATTAAATTAACACAAGGCGGCGGGGTGGGGAGGCTAATTCTGGTTGGTTTTTCCCGAGAAGCCAAGAAATTGTATGCCATGTCTCAAATTACTTGGCCAAGCAACGCAGACGGAATGCCTCTTGAATTAATCAAATTTAACGTCATGACGCACCCATGGTGCAGGACGGAAAATAGAAAATATAGAAAAAGTTATTCATGTACAGAGGGAGTGGGAGGGGGAGTGGGAGTGGGAAAGCCATGGCCAATCCCTCATTCTCGATGTTCATGACACTTGTCCATCAGTTGGGCAAACAAAACTTTGCTGGGTACGTCATTTGAGACGTGTTCGCTCCACCCAAAACGACAGCGATTGCGATTACATGGGAGGGCCTCCCTCCCTCCACCCACCAGCGAAACTACCAGCAACCCAATAAAAAATAGTACACAAAAAGTGGTAGGAGTAACCACCCAGCAGCGCAGCGATTCAGTGTGACATGGGTTCAATGCTCCCCAGCAGAGCTCCTTTGCAAATATGCAAATTCCAACTCAACTCTTTTTTTCGGGACACAAACCAGCGGCCGCACGCACAGCAAAACTTGAAAAGCGGCTTAAAGCGGCCTTGTTATTTAAGAATTACGGGGCGAAAAATAATGTTAACTTCGGGCTTACATATGCAAGTGGAGGCCTCCGCCGCCCTTAATCCAAACAAGTGGAACATGCGCTTTTGGTTGGAAGTTGGGGCTCATTTCAATTGCATTCAACGACGCTTAACATTTTTACTACCAAAATGAATTGCACATCCACTCATATCAATAAATTTTCGCACAACAAAAGGCGGCGGGAAAAGGGCTTTTCACAAATTAAAAAAAAAGAGAAAAACAGGAGTATACCCAAGAACTGGTGAACGACAGAGCATGGAAAATATTTTATTAAACGGATTGCCCATTGAACACCGGACCGAAATATGAAATGGAAATTATATACTTATATTCATGCGAAGGCGAAATTTAATTGATTTCCTTTTTCGAAGGCCTTTCATAATTGCTTTTTGATTCAACAAATTTTCAACCCGAACGAGTACAAATTTTAATGGCAACCAAAAAAGTTGATGCAAAAATCCAACAAAACGTATATAGACAAAAGGAAAACTGCATTTATTGCGGGTAATTAAGCGAGTATGCCAAATTCGTTTATTAAATAAAACCGATTAGAGCTTTGAATCGATAAAATGAAATGCAACCACACACGGAATAAATTTGATCAATAATAGGAGATTCTTGGAATGTTATTCCATTCCGGCTAATAAAGCTCATTCAATTTGGGGAATTATTTCAAATATGTTACCAATAAAATCGGAAATGGAGTTTAAAGCAGACTTTGATTGCCGGAATCCCTACGAATAATCCCTTTAAATAAATCCTTTTTGTGTTTTCCACTTGCCCAGTTGAAATTTTGATAAATTCGACCACAAAGTTTTCTGACAATAACAGAAAATGACAATTATAAAGCAAATTTTGGGCAAAAGTAAATGAAATTAGTTTACTGGTTTATGGGCCTAATTCGAATGCAGAACGTCGCACATTCTGGCCATAAAATTTGCATACGCACATGACTTGTGTAGGGACTCCCTTTCCCCCCCACCGAATGTTTCATGTGAATTTAAATTTTCAATTTAATTAAATCAAAGCTATAATTGCCAAAACTTGGCGAGGCTGCCGCCTCAAGGAAAATGAACGCCGGGGCGCACGTGTTGTTCTTACAAATGAGTTTCCATTAACCGAAAGACAATTGAAAATTAATGTTTAATAACTTTACGATAATTGACGGTGCGTGTTTGTTGACATTTTGATTACCCACGCAGATAGCAGAGAGTAAGGCGAAAAGTCATTTTCCAGAACAATTGTTAATGACTTGTAGACGTTTGCGGGTGGAAGTAAATCAAATTTGCATAAAACTATAAACCCATTTTGCAGCTTGCCATGGTTATCCATGTCTTTGGCCTGAGCCGCCTCACAATCTAATTAACAAACAAAAAAGCAAAGGATATTTATCTTGTGTAATTTCAACTAATTTTCTGTCAACTTGCAATAAATAAACACGATAACGAGAGCTCGAATGTGTGGACCTAGAGCGTTTTGGCAAGACAATTTAGCTAAAGTTGCTGCCACCTTAATTCACTTAGACGTTGCAACTTGTAAAAATATTTCCCCAAGAAATTTGAGCAACAAAATGTAAACTAATTTCACTTGAGTGACATTGGGTGAGGAGTTTCTGTTGCACGACTACATAACCGTACGTGTGCAGCAAATTTCATCGTGACAGAAAATTTTAAAGTTTTTCGTCTCTAATTAAATTAAGCAAGCAGGCCAGGCCAACTGGCAAAGTTTCACCAACACCTGTGGCCCCCAAAAGTGCTGTCGCCTGGCCTTCTCTTTGGCGAATCCTTCCACCACTTAAGGACACTTTCATCACTTGGGTTTTGGCAAGAGCATTACTTGCAGGCATTTGAATAATTACTAAAGTTGACCAGAAAAGTACCCCAGATTTATGCGTTTCCAGATTTTGCTTCCATTTCCCTCTGCTATTTTCCATGCTTGTTTATTTTTTTCTAAGCCAAATGGCATTATTGCTTTCGGTTTTTTTTGTGCTTGTGAATTTATGTGAGTGTGCCCCAAAATGCAATCCAAGCGAATTACATTGAAAACTTTGCGCCAAAGTTGCCAGCAGATTGCAACATGTTGCAGCAACTCTCGTCCTGTGGCAATATGTTGCGAAACACAGCAGCCAATGGGAAAAGCTGTGGTTTTTTTCTATGTTTGAACTAAGCCCGAGATGCTGTTTGCTTTTCCCACTGGTGATGTGGGTGGTGATGATGATGCTGCCTCTGCCGCTGTTGTGGTTGATCACCAGACTGATGTCCATGGTGGTGCAGGAGCCACAGGAAACCCGACGGCTCTTCGCCCGAAAAAGTAAACGCAATTTGGTAAGCGAAAATTTCATTAGAGCTGGCGAAATTTAATAAACCCATAGAGCGCGACATCGCAGAGGATGCGGCAAAATGGCAGCACACCGTAAACACGAGCCACCCCAAAAGGTTAGAAAACTGCGATTAGGTTGTAGCCATGTTTGTATCATGATATAAAAAAAGACGAAGGGATTCCCTCACCGAAAACTGTGAAAATTCAATTTTACAGGGGTTGCACGGGGGTTGTGAGATATGTCTTTAAAAAGCAGGGGTACAAAAAACACACACATCACACGTATCTAAAAATCCAATCCTCATAGCATATTTCAGCTAAATGCTTGGCATATTTCCGTGTTCCATTTGCATCGGGGTCATAGGTCACAGCAAGGGTGGGGGAGCGAGGCGGCCACCATTTTTGATTTATTCGACGCGCCCCGACTCACAAACACAAAATGGAAATTTATTGGTTGCACCACACACACAATTTTTCACAAAAAGGTGAATCAGGGCCAAAAAGGAAGCCCTACCAAAAAAAAAAAAAAAAATAGCAATATAAAAATCCTAGCTTTGGATTTTGCAAAGAGCATTGATGTGGGTTGCCAAAAAGCTCAAGTCGGGGATAATGATTAGCATTGTTGGCATGGTAAATAGGATTACCAATGCCAAAAGCATTTAAGGTAGTGTTTTACCTTTAAGCATCCATTATCCTCTTGCAGATATTCCCAAAAACTAAACCATCAAAATGCGGTTCGCAGTCTATTAAAATTTGTCAATCAATGACGTTCAACACTTTCGACACAAAAGCACCGCGGGGATAGCAGTTTAACCCCTTAACCCCGCCGCGCTGCTGTCATTCAACAGCTATTTTAAATTCCATTCGCTTTCGTGGGCAATCAAACTGTGCAAATGGTTGAACAAATATTTTTGGTGGCAACTCCCTAAAATTCTATTCAAAACGGCGACTTCATTAATTTTGCAGACAAAATGTCACAAAATAAATAAGCGAAAAAGTGTGCGGAGAATGTTTGTGGTTTCGGCTTCGTAAATAAACGTAATTTGTAGTAAAAATCAACCGGAGAACTCTACCCTTTCAAACGCAGACACGGGCAAATGCCGTTTGTGGCATTTCTGGTATTCCCATTGTCTCATAACTTTACCCCGCTGTCTGCATTTCTCCCGGTGTATGCGCGCATGAAATATTTCATGATGGCACTTTAAAGCTCTCTTTCTACACACAGGAGGAGAAGGTGTGCTATGGCAATAAAAATTCCGCAATGGCGCTAGCTTTGCATACACAACTCTACACAAAAATCCAGCATTTTGGCAACGGAATGTCGCCCCGGCAGTGACTTATTTTATTTTTATTCTTTTGCAATAAAATAAAATTAAAAGCCCAAAGTGTATATATTTTTTATACCATTTATGCGACTACTACTATTTATGCACTCTATTTTGGTGGGTTGGTTTGTGTTTTGGCCTGTAACTCCATGAAATTGTATTACCGCACGCGATTCCCTTGGCAGCCATTAACCCAAAACAACCCGAAAACCAAAAAGTACAAAAAAAAGAAGTAGTAGCAGCAAAGATATCGCCATTGCTGGATCTCCCAAAAGCCGCAAAAAGTTGGCAAAATGTTGTGGGCCCCCGTAGCAGTAATTAGTGTAATAAGCCGAGTTGCATTAGCCATCCTGCCAGAGTTTATTTACATATGGGCTTGTGGGTTTTTTTTTAACCTTAAGCCGCACCTTCACAAACAAAAAAACTAAAGTATTTGTCTCTCCCTTCTGTTTACTTGCAGGTACATAATAAATGCTGTTGCACAACCCAATAAAAGCTTAAGTATCGAGTATCGTAAGTAAATTGAGAACAATTTTCGAAAACACTTCAAAGCAACCAGCAACCGCGACAAATGTCAAAGGGAATGGGGCAAGACCCTAATGAACAAACTGAATTTTGTTCAATTAATAAGCCATCAGAGAGCGTGCCCTTCTGCCTGCAGTCTTAACCCTTTAACGCCATCGTGACTTCAACTGCACGCTCACACAAAAGGGCTACTTGTGGGCTTGGAACAGAAACCGAAATGCAAATACAATTTGCCACTTAAAATATACATAAATTGAAGTAGGGTTGGGGGTAAAAAAAAGTCAGAAAAGAGGCATTCGAGGGCCACTTCAAAGAGTTCACAATAAACCAGAGCAACGGGTCTGGACTTGGAGAGGCTCTTCGCCGGGGTTTTCCATGTGGAAAGGAAAATCAATGAACAAGATAAACGTTTGCTAAATATGAGTTTGGCTTTTTTTGTGCCAACAGAAACTGTCAATGGAGTAACTGGCGAAAAGACTCTCCTCTGCTCACACGAGTGTTCACTTGGATGGAAAACTGTATGAAGTGCGGAAAATGAAAGCCTAGACAAAATAAGAGTGCGATTTCAAGATAAAAAAAACTCTGATTTAAGGGTTTTAATAGGGATTAAACAGCAAGCATTTCCTGTCATTTCACATGACACTTCAATTCACGAAAACTTTTCTTTTGCATTTCCCAACTCCCTTCCACTGCTCCGCCACCTTTTTCAATGTTTTTTAAATGCTTGCCGGCTGCCTGCTGCCTTTCCGAATGCTGTCAAACAAAAATTGCACTCCTGACTGTAATTACCCGGTACTGAGCACCGAACACCGAGCTCCCGCTCCCGAGTGCCGTGCACAGACAAAGGCTATAATAAATTCATAATTGACAGGGGCTCGATGGTTCGCAGGCCCTTCCACTGATTTTGACAAATGTTCTGACGCCGGGCGTGCATTTCACGCATAAACAGCCCGTTTCCACTGCCACTTCCTCTGCGCTTCCACTTCCGCAGCGGCACTTCCGGAGACATGGACGAGAGGGTTACTTTCCGGGCGCCGTAAGAACCCTTTTGGGTAATTGCAAAAACTATTAAGCCAAATTATGGGTTTTACTTTACGCAGGCAGCAGGCAGCGGGCAACGGCAACCCCTTATTTTTATAGCGCTGCACTTGAGACTTGCAAGTACCGTGAAAATCAAGAGCACGCAAAATTATTATATAGACTTAAACCGGGTAACCCCCCCGTAATTGCAAAATATTTGCAGCCCTCTGGGGGGGTTGGTGCACATGTGCATAAAAAGAGGTTAATATTTGTTTGCCCGCCCTCCATTCACACGGCAAATAATCCGCTCGACAAAACCCCCGAGCATTCCCATGGCGCTCTTTAAATGGCCCATAAAAAATTGCCAAAAAAAACACAAAATATTTGGAGGAACGATGTAAAGGTAGAAACGGGTCTGGGGTAAAAAACAGTACCAAATATGCGGCGCCAATTGATGCACAACAATAAAAAAGACTCGAGCGATTTACCTCAAAACCCTCGAAATGTGTGTGCCACAAAAAAAAATGAAAAGTCATTTTCACATATTTGTGGAGCTAACGAAACATTTTTCACTTTTGGCTACCCGGGTTTTTGGTTTTTGTGTCGGTTCGATTTCAGTTTATTATTTTGTATTCCCTATATTTGTTGCTTTTTTGTAATCGCCAGCTCATCGACTGGTGCATAATTTAAGCGTCCGTATTTATTGGGAATTATTGGCGGGAAAAATATAGGAGAGAGCTTGCAATCCGACAATTGCAGAGCTTTTGTTTAAAATATCGCCAAATTGGAATTTAAATGCCAGCGCCGATAATTTGATTCCAATAAACTACTGCGGTGCGCCATAATTTATGTAAAAATAGTGCGAAAATATTAAGTGCGCTTATACCCATTGGATTTGCTTAAAAATATCACAGCGAGTAGACCCTACCCGCTTGGAAATAACATTGCATACGCTCATAAATTAAAATAAATCCTCACATGAACGCCCTTGAAGTAGTTTTTAAATTGGAATTCCTCAAATACACTTGAATATGCGTGTATTTTTTTTTTTACGATTCCAAACCCAACGGGTTCCCTGAAAATTTAATAACTCAATTACGCACGCATTTGAATTCATTAGCGCCACGGAACAGAATCGGGGGAAGTCCTGGAGGGATGGGCCGGGCCGTCGGATATTTGCCGAGGAGGGATAGGCAGGATGTTAAGGGTAGTCGCACAATAAAATGTATATAAATCAAATTTAGCACCGAAATGGCACAATTTTGGGGTGTGGAGTAGAGCCTTTATATATTTCCTATTCCCAACCAAAAAAGAAGAAAAGAACGCAACGATCCGCAGGGGTGCATACAAATATATGAATTTCGAAAAATTATTACCTCTGCAAAAAGCAGAGTGGAGTGGAGTGAAGAAAAACTAATAACCATGTACGGATTTAATAATAAATCAAGTACGAGAGGGAGAACCGGAAGCGAAAGCGAAAGAAGCGGAGAATGGAAAGAGGACTTTTCATGGCACATTCTAAATCCGCATTTCAAATAGACAAATGAAACGAGCGCAGTAGCTTGCATATAACAAAGGCCATTAGCCGGAATTATATTCATCGCACATTTATCATACAGACTGCACAATGCTGGCAGTTACATATGTTCCATTGTGGTGCCCTGCAATACACTACCATTTCATTGAGGATCCTTTGGCCCAAAATCCCCCCGATTTTCAATGCGATCTCCCGAAAATTCAGGTAGCACATCCGAGAATAATCCTCTTTTTGGTTTAGTTTTCGCCAGTATTTCCACCCCGAAATCTGTGCTCGTTAGGTGGAATTAGCAGACTCAGCTTGACTGTTATTGTTATTATTTTTTATTGTGTTCACTGTTCAATGATTCGAAATTGGGTTGTTCAGAGGCGCTAATTGACAGCTCAATTGATTTGGGGTGGGTCGGGCTTATGAGGTCACTTAAGGGTCACTTGAGAGGCTTATCGCTGCCCATGGAGTTGCCAAAAAAAAATGGCAATAAATTTCTAAATTGCTCAAATGCTACAAAAAATATGACAACAACAAATCGTTCAATGGCAATGGAAGTGTATGGAGGTCTTAAATCCTTAATAAGAATTTCCGATCAGCATCAACAGCCAAGTTGATCTAGACTTGTCCATCTGTACGTTTTTTCGTATAAACGAAAATTTAAAATATCGTAACCGTTCCCCATACCCTCGTAAACCGCAAAATTCTGTGGTATCCGAAATTTTAAGTCTAGAAATACTTTCCGAGTTAC
Organism: Drosophila ironensis; assembly: GCA_021223825.1. Lineage (NCBI taxonomy): Eukaryota > Metazoa > Arthropoda > Insecta > Diptera > Drosophilidae > Drosophila > Drosophila ironensis. The sequence goes on along the minus strand of JAJJHQ010004446.1, from coordinate 175,459 downwards.
TACTTTGTCGGTTACCCTAATACCACAAGATAATGCACTTGTAACTATGCATCTCCCCTATGCAAATACTTGAATTATTTGCGGAACTAATCTCATTAACACTTCACTTAATTTGCCCTCCATTGTTCACTTATTTGAACACCACCCACGCTTAATCGAATTTTCCGAATTTTCAGCAAACGCACAAAAAGCCGTCACACAAATGTTCAAATTTTGGCCTTAGCTACTGCAAAACTAATTTAAAGTCATTAACTGTCATTGTGGAGATGTAATTGAAACTCAGGCCAAACATTAGCCAAAATGAATTTTTAGCTCCAGACTGTTTGAAAGTTGGAACACCAGACAACACCTGTTTGCATTTTCCAGCGCGGAGTGTTTTTTCTCTTTCTCGTGTTCTTGTTTTATTTTTGCGCAACAACAGCTGACACCTTGTCAGGCGAACTTTTCCCCCCGTTTTCCGCTTTTGTGGCTGGCAAATCCGACCAGTAAGTAAAACCCATGATCTAATCCCGCCAAAGAAGCCCCGAGGCCTCTTGACGTCTCAATTTCCAAATGACCAAGCTAATCACAAAAGGCTGACAGAAAGGTTTTTCGCATTGCTTTTCCCCGGTTTTTTTTTCCCACTTTCCCCTCCACTTTTCTCTGATGACATAATTCCGGGCGCTCGAATTTCTGCCGCCTGACTTTACACACTCTGACATAATTAGGGTGAACTGCTCAACTATACAACCCCGAACCCCTGAAATCTTCTTTGAAAATCCCCTGAAACATACACACCCCTTAGCACTTGTGTGCACAGCTGGCAGTCTTCATCCGAAAATCAAATGCCAAGCGCTGCAATTGCCAAATGAAAACTTCCTTTCAGTTTTTTGTCTTCGTTTTTCTTTTTTGTTGCGCGCTGTTTAATATAAAATTATGCAAATTTTCTAGAGCATTTTCAGGGGGGGAGAAATCGTGAAAAAACGCGCAGGAAAAACTATAAAGCTCGTGAAGTGCCCGTGCAGAGGTTATGCATACATTGTCAAAGAAATTTCTTCATTTTAGGGGAAAACTAAGAAAGGGGGATTTGAAGGAGTACTTCTACTCTTTAAATAATTTTAAAAAGTTAACTCTTTAAAGCATTTCAGCACCAATTATTTAAAGTGGAACCCAAGTTCCTGCTAGATTTGCAGCTCTTTTTCCAAGATAAACAAAGGTATTATCCATTAATATGTTACCTCAATCGCAATCGAGTTGAGGTATAGTATTCCCCAGCTAGAAATGCCATTTACTATGCCACCGTGGTGTTCGCCCCTGCATGAAAATGCAAGTCAGTAAATTCCTGGAAAATCCACTGGGATTTGCTTGGCGATAGCTGAAAGCTTTTCCGCTCCCGCACCCACTCCACACTTTGCCCTTTGGGGATTTTCCACTCCTGGTTGATTGTTGTCAAAGGTCATGAAATATGCAAACAATATACCACTAGCACATTGTTTGTTTGCAATCCGATCCGATTAGCTAATCGAAGCAATAAAGTCCAATATAAAAATCTGACCTGAAGCTACTTTCCATTTTTAATGAGATCGGGGAAAAGCCAGTACCAAGCTTTTAGCAGATTAATAGTTGCTCTTGAGGCTTTTACTCCAATTGCTCGGGAGCTGACTTTTCAATCGTTAATGGAGGCGGCTTTGGTTAAATGCTAATCGCCAAATTACCATTTGATTGATAATCTCCACGTACACGTCCAGCCGAAAGGAAAAGCCACAAAAGCCCGCTCCGGAAGCGGCTTCCCCCGGACCCAACTCCCAAATCCCGACCTCAATGTCCGAAGCGAAACCATAATTAAATATTGCTCCCCGTTCTGGGTACAAAGTCCAAACTGGTTTTGGCCCATAATTACAGAAACTTGGCACGAAGCCGGACCGCAATTGAGATTTGCAGGGATAAGGGATCCTGAATATGGGAGCAAGTAGTTACACGGCGATTAAAAACGGATTACACATAATGGCTGCAAAGTTCTAACGATTTCTTGGCTAGTTATAAACGCAATCAATGAGGTAATTCACGAATTAAAATGCAGAGATGGGGAAATCTTGCTGGGAATTTATAAAAGAAAACCATCTAAGGCTTGGCTAATTTCTCAGAGTGCACCAGGCTCGGGGATGGCTCATCATCATTAACACCCGTCCAAGCAATTCCCGTCGTCAATGGGAATGGTAGTTGTTGGTCGATGGTCGTTGCTCGATGGTAGATTCCATCTCATTCTGCTGGTTGGCCGGGCGGCGGTTCGGTTGCCGGGGATTGGAAATTGTCGCTGTGCCAGCATAATAATAAGGCGCCCGGGCCAGGGGAATCGATGACAGCGTAAATCAATGCTCTAGCTGTAAGCGAATGCGACTCGAAACAATCATTAATTAATGTCAATCGAATCGAATCGAATTGAAGTCGAAGCTGAAGCTGTAGCCGTAGCCCAAATGAAATTTGGCGACAAACATTTGCAGATTGAATCTGCGGGCTCTCCAGGTAGGACCAAAAGGACCCTGCCATTGTCCCTCATTGCTTAATGGCAATCGGTTGAAATATGTAATTTGGTTTCGCAACTTTTCATTTTGCTGCCAAAAGGGAAATCTTTTCACGTCCGGTGAATCGGAAGCGGAAAGGAAGCGTAGCGAAAGACATGACAACAAGTTTTTGGCAGGACGAACATCAACAAATGTCCTGCAATTAATTATTAGGAAAATGTTGGGCCAAAAGATGAGATGAATACTAAAAGGCAGACGTTTTGGTAAAGTCAGTAAACTTTATTCACTTGTTGGTAAACAACGAAAAGCAATTAACTTTTGCATACTATTTTAAAGAATATGATAGACGGTTCTTAAAAAGAACAAGGGTATATTGAATTCGTACGAAAGAATATAACAGCAAGATGGAAGCTTTTCCGACCTCAGAAATATCATGTCTGTTTGTCCGTCTGACCGTCTGAACGCCTAGATTTTCAAAACTATTATAGATAGAGACAAAATAATTATATAGTCAAAATCGTGTGATATCAGTTTATCAGAAATTTGTTTAAAAAATCGGCTAGCGCTCCCCGCACCCCCGCAATCTGCGAAATTCGGTGGTATTCACAATTTCAACTCTAGAGATACTAAATTTGGATATGACATTGGTGAAGCCAATATATATTTGTGTTTCGAAAATCAGCCAATTTTTTTAAACTTCGATTGCGCAAATGGCAAAAATATAATGCTCCATAGAAACATCCCGCGCTTTTCTCATCCGCAATGTTTATCCATGTTCTATAAATCAGGAGGAAACTGAAAACCGGGTATTTATTGTCGAGACACTCGACTTTAATCGTTCTTACTTGTTAAGGCTGTAAAAGGTACAGGAAGCCGTCTGGCATCGCAACCGCACGAACAACAATATGTACCAATATTAAAATACATTTTTAATGCACTTTTGCACTTTGTGGTTTCCAACTGTGATCCTGCCCTTTGTTTTCATCCGAGAAAAGTTGACTTTGCTTTAATTAAAAAAGGGGGAAAATATAAAAAAAAAAGAGTAAAAGGAAACGAGCATGCGTTCCCCGTGCTGACGAAATTACATTCGCAGCCATTTATCAGCCTGTTAGCGATAAATGCTCAATGTTTAATACTTGTCAGCCAAAGTAGCAGCAAAAGTAGCAACGCAACAGAGCCTGCAGCAGCAACTGCAACTGCTACATAATTGCAGTTTAATGCACTTTTATTGGCATTCAATGGACTGCAAAGGAGGAGACGGAAGCATCGCCATCAACGTCATTAATTAAAAACACCATTGCCGCTTGTGATGATAAAAGTGAAATAAAAATAAGCCGAGTGAGTCCCTGTGTTTTCCTGCGCAAATCTCATTTAGAGACAAAAGTGCGGACAGAGGCCCGGCAGGCATGTCAAACAAAATCATAAAATTTATTAAAACTGCCCCCGCAGCGTGGAAGCTTTTAATTAGAGAGACATGCTACCTGCTGGTGTACCGTGTACTGTGTACACCTTCGCCTCCTGTTGCATTAAAAAGTTATTCCATCATAATAAATCTTTTGGCTTGCGTTAGGTTTGCATAATTAGCCCGGAACGGGGCTCTCGGACAACTTCAACCTCCCACCTGGAAGCCGGCCCGTGCCCGTGCCCATGCCCATGCCCGGACCCGGACCCTTGCCCTGTCATAATTATGCAAAAACTGAAAACTGAAAACTGTGAAACTGAAACTGAAGCAGCAGAAAAAGTTAACTAAGCGCAGTTGTTGTTGCTGATATCCCTGGCTCGACTTTCACAACATAATTCGTTATTTATGACTTCAATTATGTTTGCTCATACAAAATACCCGGAGAAATTCAAAGGTTAAATGGGCGCAGCGAGGCAAACTTAACCTCCTCCGCCCAAGGCTGCGCCCCTGCTGACCCCTGCTGTCCCGCGGGGGCATGTCCTCCCCTCTCTTGGAGAGAAAGTGTGAAGCTATCGTTTTAATTACCACTTTAACACAAAAGTGTCCAGCGCCTTGGATACTCCTAGATGATAAATTATCCACCTAAAATTGTTTGAAAGACGCTCGAGGGCATCTCTCACACTTCTTTCAACTTATAAATAAATTCAGGCAATGCAATATTAATATCGCTTCATTGTTGACATTTTGCTGGGGCATTTTATTTGGTTAGATAATGTCAACACAACACAATGTCTGAATAATAAATGCACCTGTCAAAGTGTATTAATAACGCAAAATGCCCTGAAAAAAAAGGTTGCTTTTTATACCATGTACTTAAAGGCACAAATGGTATATTAACTTTGGGCAAATGCTCTAAAAATTGTAATATCTAGCCATGTCCTAAGTTTTATAAAGATCGAACAATAAACAGTGAAGCTACGGCCAACTAAAATGATCGCCGTCGCTACTCAATCCCCATGACGCATGACTTCATATAAATTTCTGCATTTCACTTAATTTGTGTAAATTGGGGCTAAAATTGATAGTTAAAATAGGTACATGGTATTTCGTTGTCGAGACTACAGCGCTTGTACTTGTTTATGTGTCATTACAATATTTATACAGTTAATACGAAAACGTTATTAATAAACGTTAAGTACGAAAAGTGGCTTCATTGTGAAAAATTTAATTTGAATGGCACTACTGCTTAAAGCCCACTGCAGTGGCCAATGAAAATTGTTATTAACTATAAACCATGGGAGCTGAACCAGTTAGCCTTGACGAAAGACAGGCCACGTTTGAAGAAATCTAACACTGCAATTGAGCTGCGGCTGCAGCTTGGACCACTCTCAGCCTTGGGACTCGAGTTTTGTTTAATTTTGTTTTGTTTTGTGGAAACATGTTTCCCACTTACTGGCTCGCACATTTGCATGTGAATGAAATAAAGTCAGGGACGGCGGCAAATGTTGCATTCGGTTTTCTATGCTTTATGAAAAGCGCTTAGTTGCCAAACTGCTTTCAAAGCAAATGCACACACAGGGGGCGGCAATTCAACCAAAAGAAGATGGGCAAACAAAAGTTGAACTTGTCAAAGTTTGACCAAAGTTTTCCATTCTGGCATTGTCAGCATAAAATTGTTTGCATTAATTAGCAAAAGCCAGGCGTGCCAAAAACGTTGACAAATAATTAGCAAGCAAAATAATAAGCATCGCTTCTAGTATTTCTTGGTTTTTTAGAACTTCTCTGAGTCATTCGGAGAAAAACAACATTCTCGTAAATTTTGCGGGTATATCTTTTAAGCAGATCAGTGCGAAAAACAAACAGAAAGCGGAAACACTCCTTTTTTATGTTGGCTGCAAAACCCGAAAGCGGGTTCAAAGTCACAAATGGGCCAGTGAACCGTTAACAAGCGAACCGTTAAGCTGAAAACTCATTGTTACTCATGGCCAAGCAATTTTTTAGCGCTTGCTTATGGGCAAATAAATAAAAAATATTACCCACAGACGCAGAAAGAAATGGCACATATAAATTATCACATATATTTAGCATACAAATTAGTTTTGCATATTAATTATGCAATTAAACCGTGGACACACGCATATGGTGCACAGAAGAAAATGCACAAAAGCTACAAAAAAATGTCACAAAAAATGTACGAGTATGTGCTGGTGCATTGAACCAAAAGGGTTAAATATGCTTTTATATAGATTGATGAGGTCGTGTTAATAGTTGGATTTATTTAAAATCCGTTAAAAAAGTTGCAATGCTAACGATGCTATAATATTTTAATGCAGCCGCTTTTTATTTCTAGAGGCAATTTAAAATTGAAGTTAATTATGTATGGGTCGCACTCTTTCATAATTAATTATTCATCCTTCATCTTGCAATTATATTCAATTATTTTATTAAATTTTCTTGCAATATTAAAGACATTCTTATTTATAGAAATCAATAGATACGTATCTGCACACAATTGACTTTTCGAATAATTAATTGATTTCGCTTGCCAGCGACACAAAATTAATGTCACTTTCGTTAACATTTACAAGCGGAGCATTTGCTATTTACTTTTTTGGGTGTGTGTGGGAGGAATGGCAGCCTGCCATTTTCTGATTTCCAGCCATTTGTCAAATTTTTCCCACCCGCGCACCTCCCAAAAAAAGTCACATAAATTATGAGACGGAGACCAAAGCCGCAGATCAATTTATTTTGTGGCCCGAGACAAGTCCTCCGACTCGCACATCCTGCGACAATGTCGGCGCTAAGGAAAAACAATTAAAACCCACTCGCAGACACCGGCGACGTCTGGCTCCCCTTCGCCCCCAGAGAAAATTATTCACCTTTCGCCGATTCTGATTCGGTTTGTGATTTGGCTAAGCGAAATTTCAGCCTGTCTACATAATTCCACAGCGGTTTTGATAAATGTCTCGCAAATCGCAGGCGACACTTGGCGGTCGTCCAGGAGGCTTTGCAAAAAATACGCAAAAAATAGGGTTCCACCCTGCTAGACAGTTTTTTTGCCCCTACCACTCCTATTTATATATTAATAACTGTCATTTTTATTCACCATAAAAACACAGCACACGCTTTGATATTCTTTTTAGCCTTGCTTAAGAAATTCATATGTCTCTTAAGTTCTCCTAGCACTTTCGTATCATTTTTTATTTTTCCCATAATTTCATGGGACGTGGATCCTTACCACTGGGGGGATCCCTGGACTGCAAGGTTTTTGGGTGTGTTTGCAACTTTTGGCGCGTGTATATGAAAATTATGTTAATTTATCCCGCTGCCTGCCAGCCTGCTGCCTGCTGCTTTCTGCTGCCTCGTTTTCTAGCTGACTTGTAGGCGGTCTGCCCCCACGGGGCTTCTTTTCGGGTTAACTTGATATTTTAAAGGGTGTTTTTGGGGTATACTAGGGTTCAGACTTACTATGAAGCTGGGAAAGAGGCACCCTACAACCCACAAATTAGTAGAATAAACTGCAATTCAAAATACTGTAGGAGATATTAAAAGTAGATGCCACAAATTCCTTATTTCCCAGCTGACAAGCAACCCGTAATGCGTTTAAATAATTTTCCAACTCTTGTCGTTTTTCATGCTACCTTTAACCTTTAACCCCCTAAAAGCTGCAGGGTATGCACTTTCAGTATCCTTAACCTCCGCAAACTTTTGCTGCCACGTCTGCCGCTTGCGTGTGCGTTTTTTCGTGCATTAAATTAGGCAGCAACCTTCGTCTGGTGCGGAATATGTTATCTCTGGGCGGCTGTCTTCTCCAGTTTGGCAGACGCTGTCATCGTCACAATTTGTGTGTGACGGTGTCTGGTAATCGCCTTAAAGGGTTAAGGCCAAAAAGCGAGTTGCACAAGCAGTTGGCCGCATATTAATTTCGCCCGGGAACATGTTGCACAAGCCACCCCAGAACATATTATATAAATGGCTGGCTGGGTGCAATTTGAATTTATGAGAAATATGGACCGCAATATTTATCACATGTCCAGTGCCAACTTTAACGCAATGCACAAGTATGGCATAATAAGCCAGAAGACTCTAGCACAAATTTGCTGAGGGAAAGTCTTGCGGTTGCTCTCCTCTTTTGGGCATTAATTATGATAATATTTCCTTGGACTTTAATAAGCATCTGGCACTCAGCTTGCTCCGGGCTGACCACTTGTCTTCCAGTATTCGGTATTCTGTTGGCAGTATTGTTTTCAGGTCTCAGACGCAGTGTGTGCTGCAGCCATTGTCTGTTGATAATTACAATAAGGCGCTTATAAGCTCATCGAAAAGTAAAGTGCCAAATGCAAGATGCAAATGGGAGCCATTGTCTCGTTCGCATTAATTAACTGACAGCCGAGAATGTCTGCTCAAGAAAACCAGTCGAGACCTGACTGCATGTTGAATAGGTCAGATAAATCTTTGTCCTTAAATAACCGAGTGTGTATCTATAAATGCACACCCACAAATGTTTAATGTTTGCATTGTAAGAGGAGTCTGAATTTGATACATAAATAATGCAAGGGCTTGTGGAAGATGACTTGAAGGTAAAAATTTGTGCCAGAGAGTAGTGGATAATGAGCTCGTTAATAACTTATTGCATAAGTTGTACTACATAATTCACATTTCAATTGAGTGTGCATAGCAATCCTTTATTTATTGCTCATTTTGTATTATCCCAATCGATTTATTCAAACATGTGGATGTTTATTGTCTTAGTTTTCATAAAATTTCCAATACTTGCAACGGTAAACATTAGCAAGGTCTTCAATAGTCCACCAGTGGTACAATACAGTCACTTGAGCGCCTATATGGTCTCGTTGCGGACTAACAAATTCATTCAGCATGCCGGAGATAATCACTTTTGTACAGGAGTTATCCTAACAAAGAGGCATGTGCTCACCTCGGCTCATTGCGTCACAGAGTTGGTATTTACATTGTTCGATTTCAATTAAATTTAACAAGGATTTTGCCTCGCCAGCCAAAAGGGTATTCCGATGAAAAGCAGCCGCTTGAAAGCTGCCGTTGGCTCGCCGCTCTTCATGAGCTTAGAACCTAAGGAAATTGTCATCGATATTGAGAAGGTTATTGTCTATCCGATGTATCTACGCAATTTTCAGGATGATATAGCAGTGTTAACCTTGAGTCGAACCATTTTGTTTGATAGCCACAATTTTGCCAAAGTTGTGCTGGGCAGCGAGCAGTTGGAAATAGGAAGAGATTGTAAAACGATTGGCGGTGTGTTTGCAAGTCGGGTGGGTTTTTATTCAATAGGCGTACAAATACATTATTTTTTAATAATTAATTCCCCTTTAGAGGCAGCAGCTTAGGTCTTATCAATCTGTTGTTTACACAGACGTCGAGCTTCGACCGGTCTCAGAGTGCGTAGGTCTAGACGGATATCCCCAGAATATAAATCCTGAAAACGAGGACCTCATGTGTGTTGTTTGCCGGGAGAAGCATATTTGTCCCACTGATTTTGGAGGTCCCTTGTTCTGTGATGGCTTGCTCTATGGCATCGCCACGGGCAGTGTGAATTGCTCCCAGACAGATCCATATATCTTCAGCTATGTGCCATTTTACAAGAGCTGGCTGGCCCAAACAATTTACCGAGGAGGGCAGCAGCGTCATAAATGGTCATTTTCCCTGCTTTTCCTCGGCTGCATTTTGAGTAACTTTCACCCGGGGCATATCTAAATCTTGAATTTACAGAAAAAATTGCTAGCCCCAAAACTGCGATTAATCGAGGAAAATTGGAGGAGTGGAAGAGCCCTCGGAAACTTTCCACACACAGGTGGAAATGGCACGTGTGCCAAATGTCACGATTGCTTTGGCATTGACTTTCCTTTTTCGGATATTCGGCTTAACACTTTTGCACTTCTGCATAAATCAGAGAAAAAAAAGCAAAAAACAGCTATATTTTTTTGGTAAAAAGCTTAATAAATTTGTACATAAAACATGATTGATAAAGGCCATAAATAATCGCAATAATAAATAGAAAATTGGTCAAGAAAAAGTAAAAGGCCGCGACACGGCAATTTGATGTAACAACCAATCATTATTAATAGCCACGAACGAAAAACCGAAACCCGAAAAGGTAAAAAGAAATTGCACACACACGCGATATGTTTTTGGCCGAAAAGAAAAGCCAACAGCAGAAGTTAACAATAACAAGTTTGCCGCTGAACTTCCATTGACTTTTCGAGTTGGCCAAAAAAAGATACTCGTCGTACTTTGGCTGTCAGTTGGTTGGATGGAAAGCCAACCATAAATCAGCAATAATTATATTTTTGCTGTTGCTCCTGCAACTGCCACCCAAATGCAGGTAGTCGCTCTGGGGAATTGTATCACACAAAGCTGATAAATCGATGCTGATAAATTGAAAATTACGAAACACAATGGGGTGGTATGCCGGAGTGATAAGCTTATACGAAAATTGCATATATGGATATTTGATTCCTCTTACTCGCTTGAAATTGCATGCCAATTTGTGGTCCAGGGCTGGTCTTTGTGGAAACAATGGGCGTATTTGCGGAAATTTGCGAAAGAAACTCTTTAATCTATTGCTAGTTTGATTAAAGGAGTTTTGTAGCTTGTCATTAAATAACTTAAGCTTTTTCGACCTTATAAAGTATGTTTATTCTTGATCAGCATCAACAGCCGAGTCGATTTAGCCATGTCCGTTTATCCGTATGTCTGTATGAACGTCTAGATCTTCGATATTCTGTGGCGTCCTCAATTTTAACTCTAGACTCTAGAGCTAAAAGAGCTATGGAGTATCCACCGCTGCTTTAGAGGTACCAAATTCGGATATTTCATAATCGTTCTGACTTATTTTAGTTGAATTTTCGAATCAGCAAACCATTGATCCACTGTAACACGTTTGGTCCGTTTTGCGCCCAACTAAAAATCAAAATAACCAAAACACCAAATTCTGGCAAAAATCACGTTCCACACAAAAGACGCTAACGTGGCCAAATAAAAGGAAGAACAAAAAAAATAGGAAAACAATAGCCGCAACAGCAGACGGACTCCCAAAAAAAATTCAAGTTGATTTTTATTGGGAACGACCGAGTGGGGCATTAAATTAAATCTATTTGTACAATTTATAGGGGGGCGGAAAGTGAGAGGAACTGATTTCAATGGCCACCCAGAAAATGGAAGTTCCTCCGAACTGGACAGCGAGGAGATTTCGTGAATGTGCTGAAAACTGCAGACATGGCATCAAATAAAAATGTTCAAAAAAAAAAATACGGGGAGTCCAAGAAGAGCAACCGAGCTAAATAAATAAATTTCACGAGCTGGGGGAACGCGGGAATGGATAAAAAATAGATTTGTGCTGTGAATAAACACTGGGATATATATCCATATGTCGACACAACGTCTCGAATCGCTTGCGTTTGTTTTCATAGCCGTGAATGTGACATTGTCCAACTCCAGCTTCAACTTCAACTTCCACGCTTTTTCACTCTCGTTTTATTATTTTTTTTGCTCCTTTTTTGTTTTCACGAATTCCCTGCCACAGTTTGTTGCAATCTGTGCGGGAGAAAAGTGTGAAACGATTTTTGCTGACTCTTGAAAAGCAGCAGCAAAAGTTCTCAGCTGGGGGAGTGGGAATTTATGTAGTTTATGCGGTGCGATTCGCTTTTTCGGATCTCTAAGTGGTTTTATAGAGGCTACAAATTCGAGTGTGAATAAAAAAGCAGCGTCGAGCGACTGGAGCTAAAAAAATCTCTCACAGCTCAATTGTCAAAAGCTAAGCGACATGCCCCATGGGGCGGTCGAAAAGTTTCAGATTACACGGCCAGCTGGCTGACCTGCTTTTCAGCTTTTCTCATGCAAATGCAACAGCAGCCTTCAATCTGTGTTGATTTTCGTGCAGTTTCCGGCTGACCAAACAAACTTCACAGCCGTCAAGAGTTCGAAAAACCGAAAAAGAAATCAATTCGTTTTTTCTTCTTGCCAGCTGCATGGGGGCCTCCTTTTACAGCGGAAAAAATCCCCTTACTTTTAAACATGCAGCTGCCTGTGGTTCATTGTATGCCCCACCCTGTGTTGATGCCACAAATTGCAATTTTGCGGCTTTCATTTACAAAATTAGCGGGTGGCAGAGGAGACGAACTGTTACCGAAATTAATCAATCCGTTCAGTTGAATGCAGCAGCACTAAAGTGCAAATCTTAATAGCAAGATTTCGACCTAAATTCCAGCCAAATTAAATCGAAAGCATCTGTATAATCCAGAGTTGAAATTTCATTTGAAATTACCCTCCCCGGCTATACTATTATAGTATATTTGCTTCATCTCAACCGCCAAAGCCAAAGTCAAACAAACAGGCAAAACAAACAAACAAGCCGAAAGTTCCACGTTCGTCTAAAACGTTTAATACCAAAACTTGGAAAATTACTCAAATGTCTTAATTGGCAAATAGGAAATTCCCAAAAAAAAAAAGAAAAACAGAAAATGCAACTGCAGTTGAGTCGAACTTTTTGTGCTAAAACTTTTGTGGGAAACATTTCAGCGCACAAGAAGAAAACCAGGGAATAACTTAATTGAAACTTAATGAGAAAATGTAGCCGCATTGTTTGGCTGAAGAAGAGGAGAAGCACTTGCAGATCTCTGGCGTATGCGATGCGTATCTTAAAGATGCAAACGTGCAGGTGTCATTCCCCTGATTGCCGTGGAACGTGCCGCTAAACAATGGCTTTAGTTACGAGATGATAGTTAAGAGTTACCAGTTACCAGATACCAGATACTGTATTCTCAGCTCTTGAATTGCACAACAGCCCTTTAACGTAATCGTTTTGTCTTTTGTTTTGCTTGCAGATGCACTCACTTGGGCCCAAGTGAATGTGGAACCCAACACAGCGCTTCTCAATGAAGGCGATCGCACTGAGCTGCTGTGCCGATATGGACGCGCCATCAACTACTGCCGGATTGAGATTCCCGGCGAGCAGCGGGTGCTGAACTTGTCCCCGGAATGGAGCAAGACCCCGGGCTTCACGTACTACGGCGCCGGTTTGAATGCCGGTCAATGCGGTGTTAGCATCGAGCGGGTCAAGGCCAGCAACAACGGCCAGGTCAAGTGCAGCTTGGGCGTCGAGGGAGAGGAGCTCTCTGGCACCATTGACCTCGTAGTGGCGTGTAAGTATTCCTCCCAAAATGGGTTGGGTTTCGCACCGAGTCAGGGATCCAAAATTCAACTATTTCGAAGCCAATTTCTCTGGATGATAACAAATAGATTGTCCTAATACATTCATTTGTAAACAATGTAAAAATATACAAAAAAATAGCCAGATCTGAAGTTGTTTCTTTCAAGAACCAAAGACCAACCTAAAACTTGTTTAAAAAGTTTATCTTCCTTAAGACATTTTGTAGAATTCAACAATTATGAATAAACATAAAAACCAATGTTATTTGATAACAATTTAAGAGTAGAATGGCCTTAAAATGTTGTCGTTTTTAAAGACATTACAACAAGTCTATATCATGACTTTGGGGGCTAATGTATTTAGTACAATTCAATCAAAATGTAACCAATAAATCGTAAATCCTTTCTTCAATATTCAAATCAAACTTTAGAAATTCAAAGCACTAACTATACCAGAACTTTTGGTGTTTTTTGGGTTCTTACATTTACTACAATTGAGTCTTGAAACTAATGATTTGCCTCTAATTTCCAGTACGTCCCCAGCAGCCGATTATCGAGCTGTTGTCGAAGCCGAACCGCGATGGCTTCTTTAACGAGGGCACACCGTTCGCCGCCCGCTGCAGTGTTCGCGATGGACGCCCGCCGGCAAACATCTCGTGGTTCATCGACAACATGCCCGCCAACAAGCGCACCAGCAACCTGGACATCATCACCAACACCGTCAACAACGTGGAGCTATCCACTTCCGTGCAGGAGATTCAGTGGCACCTCTCGCCGGAGGACAGCAACCGGAAGCTCGTCTGCCGCTCCCACCATCAAACCGACCGCGAGAGTGTCCCGCCCCAGGAGGCTGCCTACATTATCAACGTGCGATGTAAGTACAGGTGTGGCATGTGGCACGGGGCATGATACAAGCCGCAAGCCAAGCGATTCAATGCATACAAATCAGAGATGCGAGGCTTTGTCATTTGAAATTCCCTTTGGGATGCCTACGAGCCATATCTTACCATTCGTGTTCGCCAAATTTGTTGTCTAAAGATATTTATAAGCGCTGTTTAGATATAAATTAAAAAGTAACAAAACATACTTGATTGAAAAAATATTCTAATACAGTTTGTCTGATTGAGACCTTAAACTTTCTTAGAACTAAAGCAGCGCGCAATATAAATAATATAATAAGAAAACCTTAACTATTTTGCAATTTTGTCGAGACCCCTTACTATAAACACCCGGTAGTTAAATCCCTCATACTACAAGTAGATTACCCATAATTGTAGCCTTTTGTATACCTTGGATATGTACTGCTGCCCTGTTTCCATGGATAATTTATTACCTACAATTTGATACTGATATCCCTTCTCTTTTAGATGCCCCCGTGCCCCAGCCCGAGGCCTCGGTTTATGGACTGTATCTCGATCACACTGCCATCGTGAACATCACGATCCGTGCCAGTCCGCAGCCCAAGATCGAATGGACCATCGATGGAGCCGTGATCGGCCAGGGACGCAGCGATGGACGGTACTCGGCATACGAGCCCCAGTATCTCGGCAACGATGAGTACAATGTTACCCTGGCTATCGGTGGCCTCACCCTGGAGGACACAACGAAAACCTACAATTTGCGGGCCAGCAACGAGCTGGGATCCAATGACTACCAGGTGCGCATCAGCTCGTCGAGCAAGCCCCCGAGCAACAGCTTGGACGTGGCCGCCATCGTTGGCATTGTTGTGGCCGTTGCCGTGCTCGTCCTGTTCGTCCTGCTAATTTTGTTTGCTCGCAGCACCGGCCGATGGTGTTTTGGCGGTAAGTCACCAAGTCGCTGAACTCATATATACCTATTTTCTGGCTTAGTTTGTGGGTGAAAACATCATCATCATCAGACTACAAACTACAACAACATTGTCATCATCACCCGCCACTATTGTTTCATCATCAGCTATGCTAACAATAATTTCTGGCTTTAGGTTCTCCACTCCTTTACCCCTCCACTCCACCCGACCCCAAAAAACAACCACTCAACTCTCAAAAACCACCCAGCATTCATCCAGCCAAATCCACCCACCATCCACCTTCAACCTTTCATCCTGCAATTCATATATGTACTTGGGTGTTTTCGGGGACCACAAGCCGCTCGCTGTTAACTTTCGACACATTGTGCGGCTTTTAAATTTTAATTAGCGTTAACCTAGCAGAAGGAGATCTGCCTGAAAAGATGAGCAGCAGCAGCAGCCCTAGAAAACTCATCTAATTAAAAAAAATTTTGCTCGAGTTGGCCGGAAAATATGTAGCTGCGGGTAAAAGTCTTGCCAAAGTATGAGAGTACGGTAAACAGAAAGTGCAATGTGGGCCATACGAGTGAAAATATGTGTAAAAAATAACTAAAAAAATCAACAAATATAAAACAAGCTGGAGAAAAGTAGGAGTTAATTTAAAGAAGCCCTAAAGTAAAGACAAATGGTTAGAGAAAATGATGGGTTAACTACAGCAAGATGTGCGAAAATGTTGTAAATGTAAATTTAATGTAATCTTTAATCTAAGAAAATTGTAACAATTTTGGCTATAGCCATAATTGTAAGCCCCAAAAATTAACCCAGTGTCTTAGACGATTAAGTATTTAACTAAACAAAATTGTACAACTTCTATGAGCAAAAGTGTCTACAAATGACAACAACAAGAAGAGCTAACACGAAAATTGGTCACAAAACAACAATTATAATGAATGTACACAAAATTTGTTAAATGCTTTACATGTAAAATAATAATTATAAAATAATTATAAATTTCTCTGCTATTTCCTATGCCTATATACGATCTGTATCTTTGTAATTTTCGCTTGATAAGCTTCTACCCGGTAAATGGACTAACTAACTGGAAAATGTTTGGTATCTTCGAGAATGGAAAACTCACTTTCGCTTCCTCTCTCTCTGTTTCTCTAATGCCCTCTAATGCTCTCTGTCTTTTCTCTCTCTGCACATGAAGCTAAATGTTAGTTCTTGTTGTTGTTGTTTTTACAGGCGCCACTCTGAACACGGATATCGGTCCCGATTCGGAGGCACAAATTCATCCGGAAATCAACGATGACGATGATGATGGTGAGCTCGATGGCCGCGATAATGGCGATAACGAGCATATCGATACCACACAGCAATCGGAGGAGGCCACGCCCCCCGTTACCGATAAATTGGAGGCGCAAAAGAAGGCCGATCTGAAGAAAAGTGCAGCTGCCACAGCGGCAGCGGTTATTGCTGCCGGAAATGGCAGCCAGCACAATTTAAATGGCCATAACATCAGCATCGAAGCTCCCAAGCCTCCAAACACATCCGTTTAGGCCGACTTCTCATATATTTGTACTATATGTATGGCCAGTTTTGCTGTGTGCCCCAATCATTTTGCTGAAAGCAATTTGGGAAAACTCGAAATCTCCTCACACCACACTTTGCTCTCAAATATTTGCTCTCTAATTGTAAAAGAAAAATATAAATCTCAACAATTGCACAACACTTAATACGTATAAACAAGAAAAAAAACAAAAGAAAACCTTACCCTAGGCCAAGTAGATTTAAGTGACCAATTTTCGTGAATCGCGAATCTCAAATCCCTTAAATTTTACTCTGACGTCGTAATAATTATCGAATATCTCGTATATAACGAAAAAAAATGTCCAATTTATTGTATATTATTTTGTCCAGCAACATTGACGTTTGTCCATTATTTATTTAAGCTATTAGAACCTGCCAGCATTTTGCATTTTCTATTACTTTTTATCCAATCAGTTCTAACTTGGCGAGCATACCACAAATTAGAAAATCATATGGATGTGTTTTATACTATAATTAGTTATCAGTTTCTCACTTTCATTTTTTTCTGTTCTCTTTTAATTTTAGTAATTTGTAAAGAAAACGAAACAAAATAAAAGGAAACATAAAACATATATTTAATCGTTATTGCATAAGGAAAAAAGTTGACTGATGATGATGATGATGTTTGGGCGGGCTTTTTCTAGCTTTTCCATCGTTTATCATTCATGATATCAATATATTTATATTGTGTATATTTTTAAATATATTTTCTTATTTTATTCTCTACAGGCAAATCCATCAAGACGCCCACAAACGAAACGTAAGTACAGTGAACTCACCCCCAAAAGAGTCTAACAAAAATGTCAAAATAAGTTCAAAAGTGCAACAAAATCGGGGCCAGGCCATAAGCATAAATATAAATGAGATCCACAACTAACCCGACGACGGTATCTGGTTTGCTTTCATTTAATTTTTGTGTTTACTTTCAAAGTCATTTGTTTTATTTAACTATAATATTGCGTAGTTCGGATGTGTGTTTGTCTACTTGCATGTGTCTCTCTCGTCGAGTGGCTTTAATTTTCGTATTTAAATTAACCCCATAGCATAAAATCAGCAATCATCTTTAGATATTTAGAAGCAGCTCATTATCATCTTAGGTTAGTCATAGTCCATCTATATAGTTTGTCCACAGTAAACACCACACACAACACACCACACACCACACAAAGTCTCGTGTTTCGTCATGTATTTGAAAATGTCCATAAAAATCAGTGTTTGGCAGGCTTACGAAAATATTTACGAAATAAACACCATCGAAAGTGTTCTTTTGTTGTCCTATGATGTGAACCAAAGCCTGTTTTAAATTGAAATTCAAAATTTAACATGAAATCAACTAGAAATGTTTCCCACGCTGTCACACACCACACCACACCACCCACCCACATGCATACACTGTTGAACTTTCACCTTCAAACGTTCGCTAGTCGCTCTGCCACGCCCACTTTGCTCGCTCGCTCGTCCACCAAAAAAAAACAATGCATAAAAAACCAAATAATTTAAGAAACAAATTCGTTTGTCAGTCTCTGTCTCTGTCTCGCCCACTCGCTCGCTATGTACCTCTCTGTCTTACCCTCTGAACATCATAAAGCTCTTTTGCTCTATCTCACGCATATACTAAAAAAATGTTAAAAACGTCGCCGTCCAAGTCATCCAACAACCAAAAAAATAAAACAAAAATCGTACAAAAAGTAGAAGCAACCGAAAAGCATTGAACCAAAAAACAACTCTATAGTTTTAGAGCCACTTTGCTAATGCATCACAATAAAAAACAAAAGAATAATACAAGCAAAAAACTAAGAAAACCCACAGCAACCAAAAAAAAAAAAACGAAAACAAACTTCTTGCTATGTTTTGTCTTCTTCTACTACTTTCATATGGACAACAAACAACATCAACAATCGGCCCCTCAAAACCACTGAATAACATGTGGGAATAACCTGAAAACTTGCCCCAAAACTTTTTAAATTATTTTACCGAAACCAAAACAAATCAAAAAACTTGTGGGAAAAACCGTAGTCAGAGCGATAAGCAGCTGGAGCTGGGTAATCAAGGAAATCACGGACAAAACGTGGCTCTCCTGGAGACCCCTAATGGAATTACCTTGTTGGGCGCCAGTAAATTGCGCGACTCGAACGGAAACGGTAATGGAAACGCCAGCGGAAACGGAAACACTCGGGATAGTCTGTCGGTGGAGAGGCGGCCCCACGACGAAGACGATAGCTTTGAGTATGCTACCGATCGGGAGAGCAGTGTCTACAATCCCACAACACGTCCCCTCAAAGGTATCCTCATGAGTCAGGCCGGTGGACGCAATTCGCGCAGTTCGGGGGCAAGCGATCGGGATGATTTGACCGAAAACGCCGATCTGCTGCAGAAGGGCAATCAACTGGGCATACCCGAGTCGCGATTCTCGCGATGGCTGCCCAAGGATCAGCGCGAACTTATTGAGAAGCAGGCAATGCTCCTGTCGGGCAGGACCAACAAGGCGGCGCCGGCCACACCGCCAAAGCCAGTGAAAACACAAGTGACTGAGGCGCCGGCAAATGTCACGAATTCACCGACGACGCCAAAGTTGCCACAGGAAACGGAAATCTGAGCGTGTGTGGCACGTGTGTGGCGTTCATATTTATTTATTTCTTCTTTTTTTTCGGGTACAGGAAACACAGCGCGCAGCAGGATTAGGGACGGAGCGGTTTTGTGGCTCTTCCTATGTTGAATTTAAGGGAATTTAATTGGGAAACTGTTTTGTAGTCCTTCAAGCATAAGCCTGAATAAGTGTGCCTTTACAATGAAATTGTATTTAATTGTAAACCAATATATTTCGCCACAAAACCATATCCGCATTAGGCTCTAAGCTTCAACTTAACTCATGAAAGTTTCCTTCTACCATTACGAAAAAAAAACGAAACAATATACACAACCAAACATAAGCAACAAAAACAGATTCATATCATTGAGATTGTTGTCGGCATGAATTAAGTATATTTTTATCGAATACGTACAATGAATAAAGCGTTTGCATGGCTAGCATGAGGCGAGAGCTAATTGTTTTATACAAATATTTATTGTAGTTGTAAAACTCAGACATGCGCAACAAAATTCTGTGTTCATCTTAAGCCGTGCACACCGTAATTTCCTTAATCTTTATTTAAAAAAAAAAACAAAACAAAACCCCAAAATGCGAAATGTTTTTATTAAAAATGAATAATTAAACATGATAAACGATAAACCGTAGTTAGGACCTTTTGATACAAGTTGTTTTTCCGTTTATTACTTTACACGAACCTATGTTTAATATTTAATTAACAAGAATAAAAGCCAAAAACATGTTCAAATTGGTTTGAGTTTTCTTTTATGTATTTATTTTGCGAGTGATTGAAAATCGTTGGCATGTGAGTGCGTGTGACTGTTCGAATGCAAGAGAGGAGTTCCATGAAAAAGGTATTATGTAAAGTTCACTGCCAACCTGAATAGAAAATTCGAACAATACATGAAAATTCCGCCCATAACAGAGTTTTGCACATTTTCCATAACAAAAGCAATATCATTAAAATACAACAGTAGCAGCGCTTTCGTGGCAATAAACATTTCATATATATGAGAGACTGACACGACAGCCCCGAAAACCAATGAACATACACGAGCAGGCAGATACAGATACAGATACCCCGGTATCCATCCGACAGATACTTGTTGAGCTGCCCCAGACAGCAGGCAGACATTCAAATGAGCCAAAAATATTTATAGAATATAGATGAAACTCATTTCAAGCAGCAGGCGAAAGCAATTTACTTGGTCAGCGTGGGCTAAATGAAGGTTAAAATGTGTGGTGGGGCGGGAGTGAAAACGGCAAACGGCAAAAAGGTCAAATGTGAATTAAATATTCCATATGGCAAATGCCGTGCTTTGGGCCAAAGGATAGATTAGCTTTAAATGGGATTGTTTACTTCAAAATTGCAACATAAGTACCCTCTTTTAATAGCAAAACACAAGAGCTTCTTTAAACACTTTTCCCAAGAACAATTTCCATTTCTAATGAGTTGCAAAAACTTTGTCGTTTCCGAATATTTGGCTTTTGCTAACACAGTTTTTGGTTTCAATGGTGCCACAGAAAAACACACTATACACAAACAGCAATAACAATTACGCAATTACCACTAACAACCGCCAGATAGGACACCGCCTCTAATATTCCCAAGAAAACTACCTCAAACTACACGAACTAACCAACCACCCGTCCGCTTTTATGGCCACCTATTTTCGGTTAATTTCTAGACCTGGGGAGCAAAATTTCGCAATTATTTTGACACAGTTTTAAGTAGCAATTGCCAAGAAAAAAAAAAGAAACTATCATACAAGAATCAAAATCATGAAACCATCCAAACAAAATCCTACCAACAATTTCACCATCGACAAGCAGCAGCGACACCGAAAGCGCCGACATAAAAGCCACCTCAACTGCAACGGCAACAACGGCCACCACGGCGGGGGGCGTGGCATCCGGAGAGGCGGAGGACATGGCCAACAACGGCGAACAGGATAACCAGCAGCTGCAACAACAGCAGCCCCAGAAGAAGGCCAAGCGATTGCCGGCTTTTGCCGCTGCCATTTTGAAGCGAATCAACGAGAGGGACACGAAGAAGGGCAAGGATAAGGATAACCAGGAGTCGTCGAATATTGTGGAGGTTCCCGAGCAGGATAATGCCATCATCGATGGCAATGACAATGAACCAAAGGTATTAAAAAATGTGCCACACAGTCCCACACAATCCTGTCTTTCAATTTTCCCACTTGTATTTTTTTTCAAGCACAGAGAAAGATTTTTATATCACACTTTCATCAATAATAATTGAGGAAATCGAATCTCACGTTGTGGGGTTTTTTCTCTGTGTATTTTGTGTTGTGTGCCTGTGAGCGAGTGCGAATTGTATTTACTTTAAGCTTAGCTTAGCCGGTTTAACCCCTTAGATGCAAGCTTTTGAGCAAGCAACAATACCTTTTCAGTTTTAAATTTACCGAATTCCTTTTGCTATTATCACAAATTTTCTACATAATTTTCTTGCCTTTTTTCTGCTCTTTCCGTTCTAAAAAAAAAAAAAAAAACCGCATGCAAAATGAATACTCTCTTTTCGTATAACTTTTGTGTACATATACAACGTATATATAATGCAATGCAAATAAAGGCTATAGTTTGGCAGAGCACCTCACCAGTGTGGACATTTAAGTAAAGAAAACTCTAGAAAAGGTATAGACAACTTCCCCCAAAATGGATTTTAAAGCCCCGAAATTGTATATCTCATTCAAAAATTCGTTGTGAGTTCCAAGCAGAAACTAATGTTTACATTTTTGATTTATTTAGCAAGACAAACAACTCGTCTATGCTGAACTTGTACTAAAGCCAGCCACCGAGTCAACAACATCAGCGACGCCTGCAGGTGCCGCACCAACAGCATCAGCAGCCACCACGCCTGAAGGACCTTCGGGGGTCAAAAGTTCAACGGAATATGCCGAAATAGTCTATGTGCAGAAGGCCGATGGAAAGAAATAAATGTAGCCCAACAGAAAATCAACCGTGTGAGGCTGTCAGCGTCAAAATAAGGAAAAAATAAGCACAAGTAAAAAGCAGCAACATAAACAAGAACCCAATGCAAACCATAAACATAAACTTTACAATGATATTAAGAAAGTGACAAAAAAATAAAATGTCGTAAGTGGTTTTTCAAAAACTTCTTGATTGTGTGTACTAAAAATCTAATGAAATGTGAAACTAAAAAAAAAAAAAACATAAATGCAACTTAAATCTCAGCACAGAAATTCCCTGCAATGTGTTCCCCAGTAATTCTCCTTTACAGCCCACACATTAAATCAAATTTACAAGAAAAAATAAACAACAAAAAAACATAAAAACCCTAAAAAAACGCTAAAAAGAATATTTGCAAAACAAACTATATATAAATAAAATTTACATAAAAGATAGGCAAGACAAGAATGGAAATGCATTTGAAAAATCTCAATTATTTACATAAATGTCTCGCATTTAAGCTAAATGTAAATTTAAGACAACAAGCAAACACACAACAGTAAATAAAAATAAAAATACATAAAAATTACGCAAACTTTAAGTAAACTTAATTAGATGAACCCTAAATTATTTGTACGCAAGAAGGCATTTTTGTACACACAACATAAAATCCAATTCGAATATGCTAAATTAACGAAAGCTAAAAAACGACCGAAATAAATAATTTAGGCTGCCAGATTAAAGCATTTAAACTAGAAAGAAAATTCACCGAGAATCTGTGTACCAATCGAAAGTATTTTATCCATAAAAAAATTAGTTTTTCTTGTCTCTCAACAATTTCCATCCATTTTCCCATGTTATTTTTATTTAAACAAGAAATTCACACAATTATGTATAATTAATTAAGTTAAGTGTACTTTCACGAGGATAATTGATTTTTTGTATTTCGTAAGTTATAATTTGTATAAAGTTAAGCTGAACAAGAAACTTTTTTGAATAAAATTCTTTACCATATACACAGACCGTGCGTTTGCATTGAAATATGGAAACAAAGCAATTTCCAATTTACTAGATACCAATTTCCTGAAGATGACATCCCGGACAATGATGCATTTACCTTGCCAGCACTAGGAGGATCTGTTGCTGGCCTTTCGACAAGAAAATTGAATTTGAATTTAGAGCCTTCGGCAAACCATTCCCTTTTGGACATCTTGTTACTGGATTTTCCCAGGGAACACAACTTGATACTGTCAATTACACTAAATTATTGCATACTTGCCAGCTGATCTGCGCACATTATTCATAGCCATTTGAACTAAAAAAAAAGGCAAATACAATAATAATAAAATATGGCAAACTTTAGCAGTTTGCTGGGCTTTGTCTGCTAACAAAATCTGATATCTGGCTCTGGCTCTGGCCGCTTGTCAGTCAGTCAGTCAGTCACTCCGTTAGTCTCCCTCAACTTTTTCTGACATTTCAATTTATAAAGCTCAAAATCTGCGCGTTACCCGAAGCGTCGCATTTTACATTAGACAAAAAACCCAGAAACGGAGAGAATGTCTCGTCGTATATATATTTTATTTTTTTCCAGTTCTCCGGGGGTGCTCCTCGGTTTTTTATGTTCGTTTTTCTCAACAGCGGCGACAGCTTAAAAGTAAAATACAATTTGCAATGTTTTTTTCACTTTTTTTGTCTATGCCGAAGGCAGACCATTGAAATTGACTCGAGGGGAGTGAATATTCGCAAAAAACTTTCAAGGCAATAGTGCAATGCTCTATAAACTCGATTGCGAAACTGCCTTTCTTTTTGAGCGCCATAAATGGATTTAAGGCAAACATAACCAGCTTTCCCTAATTACCTTTAAAATATTTGATTACGCATTGCAATTCAATTCTGAGGCTGAAATTCCCGAAACCCCAGACCCACGAAATTCGCTCTGGCTGCATCCGTTTACCCCCGATAATCTATTGCTCTTGGCCACATGGCATTTTGTTAATTATGTAATCAGGCTTAGGAATACGCGACGCATTAATTTCGCTTAATTAGTTTGCCATTTGCAATCGAGTGACTAGAAACCGAGCTCAAAATTCAGTCCACGTCCTGCGAGCCTCTAATTGCATATTAATAAACAATGTACCAGGCATTGATTCAATTACCAGTTAACCCGCAACCAAAACCACCATAAATATGAACGAGAGTGTGTGCAAGTTTATAGTCCACTAACTAACCAAATGCGTGTAACTCTCCGCTTGCTCGACAAATTGCAGTTTCCTCAATCTGCATACATTTTCCGGAAAACAAGTGAAAACTTTTCGCATTCCCTGAGAAATAATGGCAAGCATACAACATGAACGTAGCCACAGTCATTAGATAAACACACAGGATTCCTGGGATGCAAAGGATGCAAAGTCAAATGGAAATCAAACAAAAATCCGAAATCAAGAGTTTTGGGAGAGCGGTGGGAAATAAACAGAACTCCCCAAAAGTATACAACACTTTAGAGTTTTTCTTAGAGCAGATGTTTGTATTGTCTACGGGGCGGATACACAACGTACAAATGTCAATTGGAAAGTGTGAGCGGCAACTCTTGGCAAGGGATGTGGAACATGAAAAGTAAGTTTCCAAATATTTGATGGAGTTTCTGTGGCTATTTAATATTTGCAAAAAGTTTGCCAACAAAGTTGACGAGGTTTAAGGTGATTGTGAGCAAATAGGAAATAATTTATAGAATATGGTATATAAAATATGTTATTTCTTTGATTTATGACCTTTAAAACTATATTTATCATTTTTAATCTTCGTAAAAATTAAGATTCGCTGCAAAATATTATTTCAATAAAAAGGCGCCAATTGGTGAAGTTGCACTAAAAAAAAGGCGCCAATCTAATTCAATTTTCTAATGCAATTGTGCCCCGTTCCACCAATTCCCATTCAATTCAATCAAATTTCATTCAGCGTCCTAATAATCCAATTCCCGCAAAAGCTCAGGTCACAAAACAGCTGATGCTGTAAGTCCTTATCAAAAGCTTGTTTGCTATAAAAGCTTCAGCTTAGCTGAATAAAGAGCCATGTCAAGAGAAAGTTGAAGAGAAATTAGAGTTAGCTCTGTGTATCCTAAGCTTTGCCCAGGACCTGCTCTTAGAGAGCTTTCAAGAGAAACTCAAGTGCGCCCGAAATGGGTTTTAAAGGCTTAAAGTGAGCAAATGCGGCTAGAACAAAAAGAAAGACCCGAACCGAAAAGCATTTGAACAATTGCGACAATTACAGCGGCAGTCACACCAAAATTGGTTAAGCTCTTAAAGTTCCAAGTCGGAGAAACCCGAATCCCATAAAGGAACTGTGCCACTTGAGTAGTCAACAAGCTCTCCCCAGTGTCCTTCATAATTTACTCCGATTTGATCCACAATCAGCAACAGGTTTCGACTTAAAAATCCAAACTCATCCCTCCTAAACACAAAATTAAATAACAGTTCGGGGAGATGAAATATCAATATGGGAAAACTTCCAACACGGGCTGTAAGATAATGACCCTTTACCAACTCGCCATGTAAATTAGGTAAACTTTTGACCCTCCTGAAGTAGCAATTACGCTTGATTACCACGAAAATGCGTAAATTAAAACTTGAAATACTGCAAAACAACAACGGACACGTATAATTATTCAAGGAAAAAAAAACAACAAAGTTTTGTTCGCTCTCAAAGGCCAACAGGACGCATGCCTAATTGTATTTCCAGCTGTTTACAATTAGGCCGAAAAATTATTTGTGGTTTCGCTAAAATTCAAGAACCATTCCAGGCAACATAAGCGTACTATATATTTATAAATGCCACTTCGGATAAGGGACACAATTAATTACAGGTTGGCAGGAAAAATCCCAAGCAAAAGTGTGCAACAAGTTAAACTTTTCCACCAACTTTGGTCAGTGGAAATGTGTATATATGTAAATACTTTCGGAGCAAAAATATTAGTAAAAAAGTATCAAAAACTTTGGTGTTTTTTTTGAGGGGCTAACAGCACCTGGTCAGGTGAGAATGAGGCTGATGAATTTGATTGGCGAACTTTTCGGGTATTTCGAGGGCTTTCGATGTTGTTTGAATTATTTTCCTCAATGAATAATGAATTATTTGTTTTTCGCATTTCTGCGCCCGCTTTTTGAGGTGTGAATTTGAATGGGTTGCGAAATAAATTCAAAATAATTTCATAAGTGCTTGCTAGAAGGTATATTATTTTTAATACAATTAAATGGGAATTTCTTAATGTAATTTTTAAATTCTTTGAAGAGTCTTTGCTCAAGGCCGAACTCAACCAAAATTATATCGCATTATCCGAGGGCGCAGCGCTCAACTCCACTGACACTTTCGTTATCCACACGGAAAACCCTTTTCCTTTGCCTTTTTCATCCTTTTCACTTTGTGTGTCGCCTACTCATTTCATGGCACATTAAATATTTATCCCCAAAAATGTTTGACCCCCATAGGGCCACCGCATATTTGTGGTCGTTTGATTTCTTATTTTTCATATATATTTTTTTGCTGCTTGTGTTTTCATTACATACGAGCTGTATGCTGCCATAATATTTGGCATGTAAATGCCAAAATGTCGAGTGTCGCGTTTGTTGGCCAAGTGCACGGAATATTATTCAAATTTTTTAGGTCAAAATAGAAATATTTATAATGAACGGCAGGTGAAAAAGCCATCGTCATCATCATTCTGTGAAAAAGGGGGGCCACAAATCTAGAGCAGCTAAAAAGGGGTTTCACAGCACCGGGGTCAGAGGCTTTTAGCTGACATTTCGGCGGCTATTTTTCAGTGACATTCAATTTTCCAAACTGAAATATACTTGCTTTGTCGCTGCGGCTTTGAGCGTGAAAATTGAAAATGTTTGCCCGCTGTTCAATGTCTGCAAAACTGAATCTGAAATGTGGCAAGACTTTGTGTCATGTTGGTTAAACCATTTTACCCATTTTAGCCATTTTTGGCCATTTTGCGTTGTTGTCCCATTTTGTTTGTTGGCTGATTTTCGCTCTCTCTGCCCCAGAAACCGTAACTTTTATGTTGCCATTATAATTAGGCTCAAATTGCTGCACTTTGCTTTGCATTTTAATTACTCAACAGCGGCTTGAGGGGAGCAAGAAAGGCATCTCGGAAATGTTGCACAATTTAAGCGAGAAAGTGAAAAACAAGAACGCCAACGAAAACGAAAACAGAACGAAGGGAGCATCGCTAACAAGTTGCCGCTTCTGCTTCTGCTTTTGCTGTTGCTGTTGCTTTTCCCGCTCTGTTGTTTCTTTGCTGGCTGTCCTTCTGTCAGTCCCAAAACACTCTTGCCACATGCCGCCTGCCGCCTGCCACGACCACGCCCAACACCCACCATCCACCATCCACCGCCCCTCAGCCGTCAGTCGTCAGTGTAGCATTTCAAGCAAAGTATTTAATTTCCACATCATACACACGGCCGCCCAGGCAGGCAAACAATGAGGAGCAAAAGCATAAAATGTGTGCCAAGGCGAAGGCTGTTGGTTGTTGGTCCATTCAACTTAGCACAAGAAGTCCACTGTCAGAAAATGATGGGCAAAGGTGAATATACAACACGACTGTGTCATTTGAATTAACATATAGTTAGACTAATAATACCCAATTAGATATAACTCTTCTTATTGAGTCCTGGCAATAGCTCTTCTTATTGAGTCCTGGCAATTATCCTAAAACTTTTTTAGGGATTTAAAATGATTGGCAGCTCTGCCGGTTTCTTTAAAGGGACAGAAGTAACATTTCCTTTTATCGGGATGGCAGAAAAGTCTTTTAATATACAAAAACCCAAGCCATACATATATCATAAAACGAATTGCAACATTTTCCTAAAAACACAGCAATCCATGTCCATCAATCTAATGTCTTCATGCAACCTTAGCTAAGGAGGTTCCTTCAGCGGGTAGGAAGAAAACGAGTTTTTTGCAAATATTCCCAATCAATTGTCAAACTATCCGAGAACATTCCCTCAAAATATTTTAACGATATTAAACAAAAATTAAATTATCTTTAATTATCTTTGTTTCATATTTAAAGAACGCTAAAATATTCACAGCGGAGACACTTCAAAGTTTCGAAGCGTTTCAATTGTATCCGAGAAAACAGTTCTTGAAAATCAAGTATTTTTCGGTCATCTAAAGAAGGGAACCCCCTTAGGCCGTATCGCTTTATTACAATTAGGAATTCATTTAATTTGTATTTTAAATAATAAAAGAATGACAACCAAAGAACATTACATCAAATTAGAACCAAAATGCTTGATATTATAACCATGACTAATGTGATTTATTGCTAAATAACTCAGCAAACAAATTCTCTTATTTGCTTAAGGACATTATTATAAACTAGTCAGGTAACCCCTAAAAGTAACACTTTTTCAAGGTTCTACTTGCTTATCTTTTTCCGAAACTATATATATTTTGTTGCTGGGTTGCCTCGTTTTCTGGCATTTTATTGGTTTAATTTTGTCACGTTTCGGGCAGGGAAAGTGCCGCCAAAAGAGAAGAAAAGCGGCAGACAGCGGCGAAAGATTTTTGCAAATCATTTCCATTTCACTGTGCCCTCCCCTGCACAGCCCTGGCTTTTATTCGAATAAATATAAATAGCAAAATTTACCATTTTGTGCAGCGACTTTCAAAAGTTTTCAAGGAAAGTTTTCTATTGGGCAATTATTTCTCCGTTTTTATTGCATTCAAATCAATTTCCAGCACGGCCCCAGAAACCCTTAAAGCTGATGTTGATTTAGGGATTTGTGTGTGCATTCAAAAGTATATCCTTTATGCGTCGGGGCGTGGCAACAATGGTGGGAAGTGGGAGGACAAATGTAGACGTTGACCCGCTGCCAAGTCAATAAATTCTCATTGCCTAAGCCATAAATCAGCATCATGGTGCGCTAAGTGTCATTTTTTGTGACGTTC
Organism: Drosophila ironensis; assembly: GCA_021223825.1. NCBI lineage: Eukaryota > Metazoa > Arthropoda > Insecta > Diptera > Drosophilidae > Drosophila > Drosophila ironensis. Next base: position 146,546 of record JAJJHQ010004446.1, on the reverse strand, counting down.
GGATGGCTTTTTACCTGGCCAAACAACAAGGGCGGTGCCAATGCGAGGTGAGGGATCTGTGGGCGTGAAAATTACACAGAAAGATGTCTATAGATGTTTATAAATTGTTTGCAATTGCTTGGTGATGGAATTTCCCAATAAAATCGCTAGAGGTTAACATTTTCTTTTTAATTTCCAGCTAAGATTCGTTAGTTTTGGACTAAATATAAATATGTAAGCTGGTTTAGGAATTAGTTAAGGAATCTTGCCATAAGTTTTTGGTTTTTGGATAGAAATTTCCAGGGATTCCTGTTGGGTTTTTGCTATTTTTGCGAGTGCAGAAATTGGCGAGGAATTGGTTCTGTTACTGGCAGCTCCACAATGCGCGTTATAATTTACACCTGGCGGAAAGTGAACGGCGGCGGCCAACCCTCCAACCATCCAACCAACCAACCACCTTAGCCAACTACAACTGTCATTTGACCTTAGCCAGACTTTGGAGTCGGGGTCAAAGGGGGCCGACGTGAAATCTTTGTTGCGGTTGCGGTTGGCTGAATGTGGTCCGGATCCGCCGCTGTCCGGGGCAGGTTCATACACTGGCATGTTATATATTTTACTCAAAAGCGCAATTGCTTGATTTGAAAATTGCCACCTAACCAAGTGAAGGTGTCAAAGGTTACGAATTGGCCTTTTTCACTGTGATTGATGTCTGTGACTATAAAATAGAGAGCAGTTTGCAGCAGATACTTGCATGGGAAGGTAAACTTTATTGGGCTTAGATTATCCACAAAGGTTTTTAGATTTCCGCTGGTTTTTTGCCATCTATGGACTGTAAAAGGATAATAAAATGTTCCAATTAAGCGCGATGCGATCAATAGAGGACACAGTCGCCGGCAACTTAAAGCTTTACGCTTATTGAAAGCCCATCTATCTGGCTCTTACTGGCAGTCATTTGGCGTTCGCCTTGCCCCGCCTTAACACCCCTCCCGGTCCTATTTGCAGCCCCTTTGCCAACCCCATTGCCCCAGGCAGCTGCGTTGATTGCCGTAACAGCTTTTGAAATTAAGTCGCTGCCAGTCGGCCATGGAAAGGATACGTTCCAGGATGCGGGGACATAGCTGCGAAGATGGAATGAGGCCCACAACCCAGTTGAAGTTGCTGCACCAAAAGAAATTCACAAAAAATAACTTTTAATTGAGTTTAATTGAGATTTAAATACTTTTTACAGGGAATTAAAGCATTTAAATAAATTATTTTATTAAATCTCAAGGCTTTGATTGTTAAATCAATTGGTTCAGACTCTTTAATGTGTTTAATTGAATTTTTTTCTTTGCGTGCAGTGGCACACACTCGCACAATTGACGCAATTGCAGCGATACTTTGATTTTATTTCATTTGCTGGCAACATCTGAGAGCGAGCGGAGAGCCCCGCCGTGCAACACGGGGCACAAGGGACGGAGGGGCAAGATCCGACGGGGGATATAGGGGTATAAAACGCAGGCACCAGAAGAACCAGCCGGCGAAACAGTTGCCAATAAAAATTGCATTGAAAACGCTTAACCAAGCAGCGTGCATCAAATTGATTTCATGCTCCTCCAACGTTGACTGTAGTTTTACAACGTGCATCATCCTCAATCGCACATACAACATTCCCCTCTCCCCCTCTCCCGCACCAGCACCTACAATATTTTTTTGCGCAGATAGCGAGAGCCCCAAAAAATATGCTACGCTTTTCCCCGCGAGTCGCACAAAAATATTGTCTGTCAATATTCGAATACCGCACTTCCACCCCTGCCCCCCAGAAAGGATTACCCGAAAAAAAATCACAAAACCCCGAAACCATTGAGAAGCGAACGGTAACGAAATGTAATTTTTGTTTTCCCTCCTCTGCCCCAAATGTGATGAAGAAGAATAAATAAAAACAACAAAAAGCAAAACGACTAAAATCCGGAAGGGCGAATAATAAAAGAACATAACTACGAATTGGGTTTTCCCTGGTCGTTTCATTTGATGGGAAAAATTAATTACAAAATAATACCTATACTCGTAGAGTTAAGGTGTTGCAAAACTGGGGAAGGTATTCGGTTTTAGATACTATTGATAAAGTTGTATCATTTACAGGGATTTCTCTATTTAAAATCTTGTAACATAAAAGATATGTCAACAACTATTATAGATATATATTATTCATTTTCATTTGTCTTTAGGGAAGGTAAAATATTGGGCATTTTTTTCAAATTTCAAGTCCAATAAACTGCACAAAAGCCATTTGCAATTGTATTTTTTTAAACGTTTTCACAGCCCCACAACATTATAAATATCTTCATTTAATTGATGTAAATGTAAACGTCACCATCTATACACCCGGGCTTTAAAGCCGGAAAAAATGTAATCGCTGGAAAATGTTGATCGAAGTGTTAATGCCAACGCAAAAGGGTAGTGAAAAAGCGGGCATGGGGCGGCGGGAAAGCAGAATTGGCATGCGTGAAAAACGTGAAAATTGCCGCCGTTGTTTTCGATTTTTACGCTCAATCCCTCAATCAGCACCCGGCAACAGTATCCTACCCCCGCAGGATGCGAACAAATTCGTGGCGCCAAAGAGGGAATCCAGTTATCCTCGCCTGTGAGTGGCGTCGCATGCCTTTAAACTTGTTATTTCAAGGATATGCACAGCATACACAGCACTCGGCTCTGGTTTGAGTTTGAGTTTGAGTTTCGTTGCAAGGCCCAGAAAAACTGACAATCGGCGGCTTTGGCAACAATTTTTGGCTCTCTGCAGTGCCAGGATTTCTTTATCGGGGCATAAGCATCGAATAAGAATGAACTACATGGCACACAAAGCTATCATATCTATTCAATTTGCAACTCTCAGCATTGTTTGGCATGTTTAGCAGCTCACTGAGCAATTTGCGATGCAATGCCAAACCAGTTTGCCAATTGCAATGTGAAACTTGCCGAAAAAAATGCGCTTGATCCCAAACGCTAAAGGATATTGAAGAGCCAGCCAGGCACTTGTCCGGGGATAAACTGGTTGTTGCGCTGTAGGTTTCCGTTTAATCCTACGATTCCTTCAAGTGCATCTGTCGTTCATAAAATTACATTTTTATGACAATAATATATGTTCCGGTTAATGCAATACTGCCAACGCAGCTGCAAACAAAGTGCTGGCGAGCATTTTCCCCTCAGGAGGTGACGCGTTTGTTGACATATTAAATAAATAGCTAAAATCAGGCACAATATAATAATCATGTTCTGTAAATAGCACATAATTAAATAAAGAAACTGGGACTTTGTATTTGTAAACAAATGTTTGTTTCAATTAATTGCAATTAGTTATTTTAACAGCAGACAAATTAGGCCTCTTGTTGGCAACGAAAAATGACACAATACGGTGAAGTAATTCCTTTTTTATGTTTTTTGAAATCACATTATTGGGCAATTAGATGTAAGCCTCGATTAGTCAATCAATTGGCTATGACAGGTAAATTCCCACACTCGTTCGCACATCAATCAAACCTCAAATACACAGGAACCCACACGAGTCCTGCAACAACAATCGAGTGGCAGTGGCACTGCGGCAATGTGGCGGTGGTAACCTTCAGAGAGATCAACCACAAATTGGTTGTGGCAATCGATGGCTAATCGAAGAAAGCCCTCAAATGCGAATGCGAATGCGATGCCGTGGCATCGCTGAAGTGTCAATGGCAACATTCCATAAAGCACAACTGACACCTCGGGTGTGGCGCACACCCCAAACCCACAACACTTTTTTCCTGCCCGTTTCCCGTATCCTTGTGCAACTGAATTTGATTTAAGGCCGACCTACTAGAGAATTCCCACGCTCAAAAAAAAAGGAAATACGGCTGGAAAAACGCGCCTGGCGTGAAAAAGTGAAACAACTCGCACACACACACACACTCCTCGTAGTTAAAAAGGGGCGGCAGGCGGCTGGGGGCGTGGTGCGTCAAAGTCAGTCAAAGCGGAGGAAAAACCTTTAGTCAAGTTTGAAAGATTGATTAGTTTTTAACAACTTGTGACTGGGAAGGGTCGCAGATCTACTTCTGGTTTTGCGTTCCGGTTCGCAGATGCACTGCGGGAAATTGGCGGTTAAAATTGAGTTAACTTTTTAACTTTTTTAGTTGCTAGCAACTTTTTAGTAGCTAGGCTACAAGGTTATTGGCGGTAAATATTATTTACATTTTGAAGGGATGCATAGATTCTAAATGGATTAATTTAAGACCGTAGGGGAACAACATTTTAAAGAGATTTTTCTCGTAGTTCTTGATGAATATTCTTTCCTTGCTCGTGTTATTTTGAATTTTTGACAATTAATTCGACTATAAATGAATTGTTTTAAAGGAAACCCCTTGATTTTTTCTGTGTTGGCCAAGTTTAACACGTGCACTGCCTCACCACAGCAATCGAGAGGTTTACGGTCGAGCAGGAGATCCTGGAAAGTATGTTTGAACGATAGCAATTAGCCAGAACCGAAAGTTGTCAAAGAAGCGCCGGCAAAGGACTCTTGCTCCTGCCTCTGTAACGAAATTCCATTTAGTATTGTGGTGGCAGAAGTTGGGGGTCTAAACTCTTTGATAGACCAAAACGTTAAAGTCCCCCACTTTTAGAGCATTTTGCAATGCACGTGACACTAGGCCTGCATTTTGAATCGCATTTAATATTTGCATACAAAATGTATTTGCGCTCCACGAAGCACAACAATAAACATTGTAAATACATATTTTTCCCTCGCTTTCTTTTTGTTTTCTTTTGCCATTTTTACGTTTGGCCGTATTTTATTTATGTTCCCATGTTGTTTCATCTTCACTCTCCGGGTTGCCCTCGGTTGTCGGTGCTAGTTTTTATTATTATAGCATAAATTATTCAATTGTTCTAGGGTAGCAACAATTTTTTTAGCCCGGTTGGTGTGGCTAGCGTAAATATTTGGTTTTAGGCAACCTTCTTTGCATGAAGGCTTGTTTAAAGGTTATTATATTTGAATATTCAATTTACCAGTTTGGGGAGTTTTATCAGAATCAGAAAGAGATTAAATACCAGGTCTAAATGGAATATTTAATCACCTTAAATTAGGCTTTAAACGCCTTACTTGTTGCCGCTTTCTTTGCCTTTAGTTTGTTCAACTAATTTGGTTAAGTTTACATTAATTCCTGTTGCACAAGTGAGAACAACAACAGCAATAAACGTCACGTGTTTCTGCAGGAAGTGGAATCAAGTAATTGAGAAAAAAAAGTGGGAAAAAGTGGTTGAAAGAAGGCCAAGTGAAACAGATCCAACAGATAGCCAGGCGGCTAAAACCCGAGAAGCAGATTCTAATTAAATTCGCGCTCGCACTTTCATTTAAGCAAATTTACAATGTGGGCGGGCCCCGTGGAAGTGGTGGGCGGGGCAGATACGAAAGCCACGGGCCAAAGTTGAAGGCAACATTAATTGCAAATCCGCACAGGCCGCACGGCGAGTAAGTGCACTCAAAACATTGCTTGCCACAAGCAGCAGATTAACTTCCAATGCTCAGAAATCCTAGCAAAAAAATCTGCAAACCTTGGCTTTACGAATTTTGTTTTATAACAATCTTGTAATTGTTATTTATTAATTTTCTTATCAGATTTTTTCATAGTGAACGTGAAATTGGGCCGGGAAACGGGCGGCAGGAAAAGGAAAACCAATGCCGAGTCTTGTCAACCGGCTATGTCCTTTTCTGAGCGCATCCTTGACCCGTTTTGTGTACTGTTCCGCGCGCCGCAATGCCGCAATATTAAAATGACTTTTTCTTACTTCATTTCATTGCATTTCATGAACAATTTAAGCCAATTGTGCAGCTTGTAGTTGCCGAGTGTCGCTGTGTCCTTGTGCGCGAAAGCCCTATAAATTCATTTCGAAAAACGGTTTACTGCAGTCGCGCAGTCCGAAGTGTTGACAAGAAAAGTAGCGGGTGTGGGGGCAGCCACAGGACCCCAAATTAAATAAATAACTTAAAAGGCTTTGCTAAGGAAAGTAAAATCAATGAGTGGCTGTCAGAGTGTGTAGTAAACTAAGAGCTTGTTATCCTAACGTCTAGATTTGAAGCAACCTCGATAAATACTCTTGTATGCATTGCATTTTTTGGTTGGTTTAATTTGAAACATCAATTACCCCTTGAAAGGCTTCAAGATATGCAAATCAGCGAATTCTTTTATGCACTGCAGACTCCAATCCGTCACGTCTGGGCCCGCATATACAATTTTTAATTAAATTCGCGCGGCATCTTTCTTCGTGCAACTTAACACGAAATCTTATTTGCACGGCAACCGCAATTTAATGTAGCATACATTCGAGCGCGCCCGGGCGGCAACCTTTTTATTTACGACTTCAATAACATGAAACGCGCCTAAAAGGGGGCGTGGCCACACACACACACGCACACTCACACCCACTGCCGAGCCTTAGAAGAGGGCGTCAAAAAGTTATTAAAATGTGCCAGCGTTTGAGCCCACTCCCCACTACCACCGCCAACTGTCTGGGACTTATTTATTGGGGTTCCACTCGCGACAGGTGGTTGCCCCACCAATTCACTTGGCGCCACATGTTGTAAGTGCTTGAGGTGGTGCCGCTGATAATAATGGAGCTGCTGCTGGTGGTGGTTGAGGCGCCAGCCATGTGGCACAGAGAGGAAACCGCAGATTGCAGGCAGCCTTGGGGCTTGAGTGAGTGAAATTGCGATTTAGATTCACGAAACTTGACTACAGCATACAAAAATAGGTAAATATTTATGTTAAAATAAAAGATTTATCGACTAAAAGGTTTTAAATCCTGTTAACGAAACTTTTGAGTGAATATTAACTAACTATTTCACACAACTGATGAAGTATTCCAAGTATTCGCAACTATGCAAAAAGGCGTACAAATTGTAAGCGTTTTAATTTGAATGTATCACCAATAGCAACCGCATTGCCAACATAAGCGAAACATTTATTTAGGTGTCGAATAACCACATCTGCATAAGTCGCCTGCAGATTCCAACCCAATTTCTGCTGCTTCTCAAATAAATTGCAACATTATTGGCAAGGAATTTCACCTGCATTCCTCGTTTTTCAAATGCATATTGACCTCACAGCCCGTTTTTAAAACTGGTTGCCAGACGTGGCACAAAAAGATATTTGCACAGCACTTGCAGCTAACGTAAAAATAACACAAGCACACAATCGCATGCGAATGCCATTGAAGTTGGCTTTTCAATTGCCAAGAAAAACTTTTGCCAGAAGTTCACTCTTTCCCTCCGTTGACTATTTTGATATAATAATTCTTTTCTCCAAGCAGACGACCAGCCAAAGGAGAGCGAGAATTAAAATAAACATGGCAAGTCCTGTAAAATATATATATATATATGCAAAAAATACATATAAAAGGGTACATAAAGTTTATAAAAGGGAAGTTGGATTTGACTCCAAAAGAATTGGAATATTTATAAAAAAAAAATTGTGCATTTCTGGCTGTGAGGGAATTTTCTTCATTGAAAAATTGTTTATTTGGCCGAGGAGTCTGGCGTTGGGGGCTTGGCTCTAACAAAAACTTTTGCCTAAGTCATGCAAATGCAACTTTGAAGTTGTATTAAAAAGTTCAACCTCTCATGCGCCAGCTCGTGTGCTACCAAAAAAGTTGGCTGCATTATGCGTCCAAGCGTTGCGACTCTATTAAAAATTACTTGTACATTTTCCGCAATATACAATCGCCGACGCCAGCATGGGTTAAGGTTAAAGCTTCCCCGGCAATTTGACGGCACGAGAATAAACACAAAACTTTTTCCCCAGAGTCACTATGCAGTTTAATGTTTGCCGAGTTTTTAGAGGCGTTTCAGGATGCCTGGATTTAATAGCTATAGCCATTGCTCCCTCCGAGTTTTTTATACAATTTATTGGAAAGTTTGAAGCCATCAAGTTTGACAGTTTTGCAAGTTTTATGGGTTAATTGGAGAGCTTGGCAAAATCAAAAATGATGGTCAAAGACTTTAAGAGCTTAAATGGGAGGGGGCGAAGATTTGAGCAATGCGTTTTCAACCCCTGAAATAAAAATTTGTTGGCACAAAACCAACTGACACAGTTCAAAAATAAATAAAGATCAAAGGTGTGCGCAGCGCGTAACTATGAAATATTTACACTACAAAATCCATAGTAACTAACTGACAACTGGAGCACGACCCGTTTAACCCTTTCAAATAAAATAAAGCAAAGTCCCCCCTATTTTTTCCATAACCAAACAGCCAACAAAACACGGTGTTAAAAAACAACAAATGCGTTTAATCAAACATGCAAGGGCTTAAAAAATGGACATACAGAATAGAAAGGAATATCTTCATAAAAAGCCGGGGCTTGGAGTTTTATCGACGGGGCACATAGTTGCCCCGAGCCATAGACGTGGAAAATAGAATGCGAACTGGGCATAAAATGCAGAAAAATCAAAAACCAACAAACAGCCAGCGCAAATATTTGTCAACTGTAATGAACATTTCATATTTTTGTCACCGCCCCCTTCGGCGGCCCATCCGCTTTGGCTTTTTTTTACAAATTCTTCAGCAGCAGTAACAACTTCACCATCAATGTTTTCCCTGCCTTTCCTCCTTTTCAGAGACCCATTTTCTTTTCATATGCAAAATTGTGTTCGGAGTCCAGAACTCAATGAGCGAAAAGGTTCTCACCCCTCAGCCATCAATTGGCGCTTCTTCAGTTAGTGCATTGAAAAGAATTTTGTTGGAAATTCTAAACAAATTTTATCGTAATAGCAAATTTTCACTTACCAATTGATGAAGTTTTGGACAAAATTACAAAAGATTTGAGGGGTTGGATAAACATTTACAATTACGATACCGATAGCGACACCAAACCCGATACCGAAACCGATACCGAACCGATGACCGGAACCGTATGCAAAATAACGAAATTAAATCCGACTTAACACTGATTTTAACACTGCTTTAAACACTAATTGTAACACTACTTTAAGCACTACTTTGAACACCAAATACTTACTATATGCGAACGATTTTAATAAAACTATACTTAACGATCGAATAGCGAATTGTTTCCCGACGCGAAAACGTATATTTCATCTTAAGAATGAAGTCAAGGGATTTTTCTTTTTTACGTAAAGATCCAGATTGTTGCTGAAATAAAATTAAGGTTTTAGTTACATGATTCCATCAATAATATAGTAATTTTGTTTTGTTTTATATTGCAATAAAGATAATGTATCAGGTATATATAAACCCAACTGAATATGTATTTAATTGGGTATTTTGTTTATTGAGAATTTCGCTGAGTGCTTTGGGCAGACGTCATAAATGGAAATGTGACACAACACATGTTGCTATCCCGCAGGCACAATTCTCCATGTCTACCTTTGAGCTTCGCTCCACATGCTGCGTGCCACGTGTGGCAAGTCTCACAGATGCACTCGCACATGTGTGTTATCACTTAACAACACAAATCGGTGCGAAATACGTAGCCAGATTCTAATTTATTTTCAATTTAAAAAGGTAAATGTGCCAAGCAGGTGAAAAGTAGGAAAGCCAAAAGGGGGAAAGCTGTACGGGCGGAGCTGTATGGATGGGTGGCTCTTTGGGTGTTTGGTTTCCCGGCAAGCAATTGCCCTGAGGCAAACTATTTGAACACAAAAATTGTTGCCAGCAATTTTGCAGCAGGTGAGAGAGGCTTGCAACACAGAGCAACAAGAAGGAAAAAAAAATAGGAGGGCTAAAAACAGGACACAAAAAAATGTGACACAAAGCAAATGTTTGTGTGAAAAGCAGAGGCCTTCAGCAAATACCATCGGGAAGTGTGTGCGAGTCGAGGCAAAATGTTGCAAACACAAAAAAAAGGGGGCAAACGGTGGGATGGAAGTATTAACAGATCAGGCTTTGAGAGCTGTGCAAATTGTTTAGACGGCCCCGTCAGTTAGAAAAATTAAAACGCTTTGCGCAATTTAACTCTCTGGCAAAAGCCGAACCTCCTCCTGCTGCCGCCTCCTTTCACTCGTTCGATTCAAATAGACAAAACATACTTTCACCGGCAAAGACTCCTTTAGAATTTTGCGGGATGCCATTGCACTGATTTAACTTTGATTGGTTACCGCGCTGCAATTTGTTTTGCATTGAAATTGCAATTGAAGGAGATTCTTTCGCATTTCACCAAGCAGATTTTGAGGCTGTCAATCAGATTGATGCCTTTAAGATTTTATTTACAAATTTAAAAGGTTTTTCAACCATCACCAAGAAAAATTAGCACTAACAAAGTAAGGCGAGACACTCAAAGAACATCTAAGCTGCCAAAAAAGTGTCAAATCTCACTCATCGCTGTGAACGAATGCATTAAGATACAAAGCAATCTCTTTCGTCTGAATTTATAATCCATTTGGCCAACATTTCATCAGCTTTTGGCGGTGCTGGGTCTTGCCCTGTTAGCTGTTTTTGTAAGGCTTCGTTTTGTTTGGTTTGTTGGCCTCTTGCATACACAACTCACGTACTTCACCTGCCACTTTTGGTGTCCTCAGACGGCAACGGCCAAAAGCAGTTTTAAAGCCCTAAACACTGTGACAGGCAGCAACAAACGAAAATATAGAACAACCAAAAGCGGCTTTATTTGAGGGTCTCGACCATAAATACCCGGTTCTCAGTGACCGCCTGATTTTCAGGGCATTTACATCTACAAAATGGATGTTTGAATAATATTTCCATGCTTCTAGCATTAATATTCTAAATTTGGAGATTTGTGGGGCAAGTGTGAAGATTTTTTAGACCACTCTTCCAGTTTTGAGGGCAAATTTCGATTGGGAAAACAATTTGTATACCCGGTAACCCTGTGCCCTTTGAGTACCGGGTATCAAAAACACCAACAGCAAACAGCAGCGACCTCAACACGCGGCTGCTTGCTTATCAGAGCAACAACAGATGCGACCGAAAAATATACACACCACTACAGGCACCGTCACCCACATAGATACACGTGGCTGTGTTACATTTTCTATTGCATAAGCCAAGGCGCTCGCGACTCTAAAACAGCCAACAGCCATTTTATTATTATGTGCAAAGTTTTTCAAGCGCAACGCTACAGCATCAGCATCAGCAGCGGCAGCAGCAGCATCAGCAGCAGCTATAGCGGGAAAATAAATAAAAATACAAGAAAATTCTGTGTGAAAGTGCGAAATACGAGAGAGCAGAGGCAGCGTTGGCTCATTTATAACACTGAAGGAAAAACAGAGAGGCAGCGGCAGCGGCAGAGGCAGAGGCACCTCCAGAGTGACAACAACGACAACGACACTTGATGCATGATGACAGCAGCAGGGTAATAATGACAACGACGACGACTGCAATGGAGCAGACAACGCAACGCCGTGTTGCAAGACCAAAACCATTGCCGCCGCTGTTGCTGCCGCTGCTGCTGCTGCTGCTGCTGCTGCTGATGCCACAAGGTTGAAAGTTGAACACTGAAAGGCAGCGAGACAGAGTGCGAGGAAGGTGGAAAATTTTAGATGCATTTCGCATGCAAATGTTTGCAATGCCAGATAAAAATGACTTTCGCAGAGGAGTCGCTCACGGAAAATGAGGCGAGGAGCAGCAGGAATTGCAGCAGGTATTCCATAAACTATTTCACCGCGAAAAATTTACCCCACCTGCCAGCAGGCTTTCAAGCTTATTGTTTGGACTTTGGCATTATTTTTAAAAAGCGTAAAAAAATTGATGAGGGCACTAAAAAACAAGATGAGGTAACAACAAGAAAGTTTAAAACGAATCTGTAATGTTTAATGCAAAACTATTCCAATTCATTTTTTGTAAACTATAAAATAGCTTTAGCAAAACAGTCATAAGCCGTTTTAATTGCCAAACATGCAGCTAGAATTTTTCTGTCATCTTTTATTGCCAATTTAAACAGACTCTCCCTTTAAACCTTCGCCAACAGTGGCTCTGTTTACTTTTAAAAACTTTCCTAGTCCACTTTAATAGTTTCTATGCCATTAAGCTGAGTTTTTCTTTTAGTGTTCCATTAGCCAGACCCGCATTGACCCCCAATGACAATCAATGAGACACAAAAGCAAACTTTTAGTAAGCTCAAAATGTCCCTCAACAATTGCGATAAGACAGAGGAAACTCAACCGAGAGAGAGAGAGGAAAAGTTTTGAGCCAGAACAGTGAAAAACTTTATAGAAAAGATATTTAGATTTAGTTGTGGACCATTGATGGATTGTCATGCTCAAGTTCGCTTAGTTAGACACACAAGTTTTACAGGCAAATTTAGATTGATCTGGCCAGGAAGTTGGCTTATTAATTTGCATCAGCTAAAAAGAAAAGTGGCAACAGCAAGAGCAGCTAAAGCGGCAATAGCAGCAACAGCAGCATCTGCTTGGGTAAAGTTTAAATGGCATTGAAATGGCGGACTAACTTTTTGTCAGCTAAAACATTTTGTGCCTGGGAAAATACAGCACAGACAGGTGGAAAAGCTGGCGGAAAAGCCCTGGGTGCGAGAGACCCACACACTTCAATCACTTTAATTGAAACACGAAGTCTACGCATTTATCTACATCAGCTGCAAATATTACTTTTTTGCACCCTCCCCCGATAATGATGAAGATTCCGCCCATTTCCCGCCCCGCCCACATTTGTACGTGTGTGAAAAGACTTCAATTAGGAGAATTGTAAGAAAAGGGAAAGCCTGCGACAACATTTTCCCCCAAAAAAAATGTTTATCTCCCAGACAGGAAATTGACACAATTTTTTGCTGTCACAGAGCGGGAAAGGTGGGATGCCCAAAAGGATGCAGATTCAACAAGTCTGCTGAATTAAAGCATACAAAATTTAAAACCAAATCTATAATTAAAAGATTATAATGAAAACTTCCACTTAATTTAACATCGGCATCTAAATTATCTAGTTCATTATTTGCATACAGTTTTCGGGGAGCTAAGCCAGAAACAAATTGTTGGCCAGTGAAATACATGAATTTAAATGTGATTTTAATTAAATCGACTTAATGTATGGCCACAGCAACACAAAAAACCAATTTGCCAATTCAATAGGCCACAACAAAAACCAAATAAAAAACCGAGTCTATGAAAATAAGCTGAACAAGTCGGTGTAATGACATATGCAAATTGTGGTTATCAATTTGTAAAAATACAAATACATAAAATGCAAATTAATTGCAAAATAAAACAAAATCTATACCTTTTGTTAAAACCTATACAAAGCAAAAAGTGAGTGAATTGTATTGAATTAAAACGGACCAAAGAATTGAATTATAATTGGTTGAAGGGTGAGCAAAAATTGCCACATGCTTACATTTAATATATGTTAATTTGAACATATAGTGGCATTGAAATGTTTACTTCTGAACAGCAACCGAATTAATCATTTGGAACATATTTTCTTTATCCAGTAGACCATACTGATTCGCTTGAATATATCCAATACAGTGTGAATTAAATTCCAAAGAATCCCTCCAACGAAAGTTTATCCATATTTCCCCCCTCATTTTCCCATCAATTTCTTCCCCGGGGTCACATCTTTAACTTGGTTTATTCCCCGAAAATCCTTTACGGGCCATACAAAAACCATTCGCATTTATGGTCGTCAAATGATTTCACTTATAATTTAACGTTTGGCTGGAGGGATCTCCTCTTGTTGGTTGGTTGGTTGGTTGGTTGGTTGGCTGGTAACCTGGCCAACGGCGTCTGCGGCCTTGTCTTAATGTCTGAGCCATAAATTGGGGGTATTTAGGGAGCAAGCCTTGTCAAGTGCCTGGGGATTTGATGCCCCCCACTCGATGAGTATTTACTACCAACAACAGAGTTGCACAAACTCTGATTTAAAATGCCAATAATTTTCGGGGCATTTTTCTTGGAAAAACTGCCCGGAGGGGCAGCAAGAAAATCATTGAAAACATTAGACCATCTGCTGAGTCATCAGACATCTGCTGGCCGGGGCTCTCGGCTCATTTGTCCAGAGTTTGCAGAGTTTGCAGAGTCTAGTGGACTATTTTTATCACTAATAGAGGCCACTTTGTTGTTTGCAACGAAAAAAAAAGAGAATCACAAGTTTCCTTGGCCAAATTGTTGACAAATTTCAAGGCGCACCTGGAAGACAAATTATCAAAAAAGGCAGGACCAGGACACCAAGGACACACTTTCTGCACGGTAATGAAATGATGACAAAGCGGCCAAGGCGATGATGGAAAGAGATTTTCGGGGACAAGAAAATGTTGGTAGGAAAAATTAGGAAGAACCAAGGAAACCGGAAAAAAAAAGTGTTTCTTTGTTTTGTTGACTTTGCTGTGGGATGTAAATTTTCCTTATTCCTTCACTTTTTCCCCCCATCTACCTCCAAACATCATTAATTACACGACCCGGAAGGCGAGTGGGCGGTTGGTGGGTAGGAAAGGTGAGTTTTGGGGGCTTGAAAGGTTAGACTTGTATATGTACCTTCGAATTTCAGTATTTGCCCGAGCGTCTGGATCGTAAAAGCCAAATGTCTGTCATTTAGTTGATTACAAACACAATTAGCCAAAGGTTTATTTGATTTTCAAGATGCTATGCAAAGAATGTCCAAGATTGAATTGCCTGCCCGTTGAGACGGAACTCCCTGGAGTGGTCACCTGGAGGGCACTCGATGGCCAAGGATGAGGGGCAAGCAAATATCACTGTGTCTGCACATTTCGATCAATCATTTTCGCAGAGAGACATTTGGCAGTGACAGGTGAAAATTACAAAAGGAAATTGCGTTTTAATGTCAATTGAAATAAATGTGAAATTTTAATTCGCTCAAGGTCTTATTGCTTATTGAATGCTTGATATTTTGAAGGCACTTAAAATTGATTTTGAAGTGGCATACAATATTTTAGAAACATATGCCTAATGATTGGTAAAAGCAACCAAGTATTACTCGTATTTACAACATTTTTGTGGGTGTAATTGATATATTTAATCTTGGATATTGATAAGCACAAGTCAATCATCTCAATTGAAATTTAATCACTTGCAAACTCTTTGACAACGGCAATGTTTAATCAATAAACAAATGTGCGAAAACACATTCTAGGCAACTGTGAACGCATCAGTGCAGACAGCCAGGACCCAAGGCAATTTTCCGGCGTTTCCTATTTTCCCCCACTTTACAGCCCCATCAATCCCCGTCCCCAGTCAAAGTTAGTAATCCGGAACTTTATCCCCCCGCCGGACAACGAAACCAATATCAATTTCAGGCTTCAAACAAGTGCTGTCCGGGGTTCGGACGGACGGGGGCTCATTTTTAATGCGCGACGACAGCGCGTCTGCATAATTATGCATGATCCTGAGGCAACTCCGGCTCTGCCACGCCCACAAAACGTCCCACTTACCCATGATAACACTTGGAAAAATGTTTTCGAGTTTGGAAGCCTAAAGATGGCGGCTTAACCAATTAAAAGGGCATTATAAAGAAGTTTTGCTTGGGTTTTAAGACATCATTACTCTTAGGAAGTGTGACCAAAATGGTATAAATAATAATAGTGTGACCAAGTTAAGTAAATGGATAATGTGAAAAAATTTTTTGTATTTTTTTCTAGCGTGTAAATACCCAGCATCCCAATTATTCCCCCGCAACCATTTAAGCCACCAATCAGCGTCATTGGCAGCAGCGCACAGAAGAGTCGCTCCAGTTGGCCGGCTAATGCCAACACGGCTGGCGCCTGTTTTGAATTTTCAAAAAGTACGTGAAGGAGTCCTCCCAGCCTCGCATTATCCTCTGCCACCCGCCGTCCAATCTCCATCTATTTACCATCCTGCGTTCTCCTGCCACAAAGACTGCATTGCTTTGGTCCAAACTGCACCAAAGTATGGCAATCATTTTTGCTTTAAGGCTCGCACCGAGCTCCCGGCTCGGGATCCAGAACTCTCAGGACGCTGAGGACTCCCGGACAGCGGGCAAAGGACTACGAACTACAGTCTACGGGCTCTCCGCTGCCCCATCTCGGAATGACCAACATTTTCAATTACAACAAAGGAATGCCGGTCATTATTTATTATGCCGACCGCATGGCCTCCAGACTTGACTACCTCCCCGCCTTCTTCTTTTAGCTTTTTGCTCCTCGGACTTAAATCGCTGAATTATGCACAAGAAGAAATTAAGCAGAAATTAGCAATCGCACAGATTAAAATTGGGATAACTTTGGATTGGATTAAAGGGTTAGAATTACGATGGTATTTTAAAAACTTTATATTATTGCCAACCCAAAATGCTTGTTGCAAAGACATTTTTGTGCTTATCCAAGCTTTAATTATAAACTCCTTAAATTGTGCTTTGAAGTTATTAAAAAATACTTTTGTCAATATTTTTTAAGCCAGTGTAGTCTTGATCCTTCTCAGCCTCATTTCAGCTCATTTCAGTTGGCGCGGCAACTTAAGCCTTCCACAAATGTCCTTTAGCCTCGCGTTTGCAACTCCCGCTTCCCTTAAGCCTTCTTTTGCTATATTCATGGAGAAACTGCTGGCGTACCTATACATTTTGCACTCACTGTCCGTGCTTCGTCATTTTTCACGAACAGCCGAGCTGTTCAAAGCGGCTTTTCATAATTTTCCGTTTATAAGACGTGCAAACTGCAGTCGCCGGGCGCCCCCCCTTGAATGCTGTCAGTTTTATGTGTTTATGAAATTTTTACGCTGCATATTTTTGTGTGTTGGTGTATTACTTTACTTAATTTTCCGAAGCCGAGGGAAACTCTCATAAATCAACAGCAGGCCGAGGAAAAGCCTCATCCATTTTCAACGCCAGCCTTTCGAGTAGTTTCTGGTTTTGTTTTTGCTGCCAAAAATATGAGCGAAGTTCATTGGCTTGGTGGGCGAACATTTTAATTGCATTCTAAAGAGCAAGTTTGTTCTCCCGCTGCCAAACTCTTCAATTGGTTTATTTCCATCTGTCGAGTTGAAAGGACAAAGGGTCAGAGACATCTTTTAATATTCATGACAGGCCAACAAATAGAGCAACCAAAAACAGAATCTGGGATAAGCATTCATAAAGGGCGGGTGGCCCTGACTTGATTAAACTGTTTATGGCCCATAAAACACACGATGCGTGGGGGCTTAAAATGAAAAGTTTTGCTAAATGGTCAAAGCCTTTGATTGGCAAATTTTCCCAAAAGTGAGTTTTCACCAAGTTTTTTCAATGAGTTTGTGGAGGGAAACAGAAAAAAAAAACAAAAAACCGAAAAACCTTTGGCCTTGTCCTGTTTGGCAGTTACTTTTGTATCCATTTTTTATACGAAATCCAACAAGTAGGTCGATTTTAACAAAAAGGATTGACAAAAAAAGCAAGATAAAAAAATCTACACTTGAAAAATAAGTCAACTTTTAACCAAAAATAAATAAGACCACAAGAATTTCAATTTAAATGCCATCCAAAGGGTAAGCCAAGTAAAAATCTCAACGTTCATTTTTAGTATGTCCTGGTTTGGTTTTCTTTTCCTTCATCGCTCGCCCGGTTTCCAAAGTTTTTCTTTTTGTTCGGTTCTCTGCACTCAGTGAACGGAAAATTAAGTTGTGTACAAGCTAACCCCAAAAGGCAAATGAAAACAATGATGATGACGTTGATGACAGACCAAGAAAACGCTGCTAATTTGCTCGTTTTGTATTCATGTTGATATTTCCACAGTAGAGCCTGCCTAATTGTTGACCAGCCCTGACACAGATATCGCAACAACAATTGGAATAGCAACAAAACGGGCCAAACAAAAGTAAACCCCTTTTTGCTAAAGCCAAACAAATGAGTTCGGTCAACAAGAACAACGTGGCGTATGCGTAATATTATTTGCTGCTGCGGTCTCTCCTACGCTTCGTCTTCTTGCTCTCAATTTGATTATGTAACAAATAAGCCACACAAGTGGTTACCCCAAAATCCAGCAACAATGATAATAAATCCAACAACAGAATGGATAAACAATATATAAATACGTTTTTGATTTATTTGAGCGTGTAAAAGGACACAGGAAACGAAGGCAAACAGCAGAAGCGCCAAAAAGTTTCTTCTTTTTACTGAAAGGTATTTCGTTCGCTCAAAGGTATATTGTTTTTGCATAAATTTCAGTTGAAGAAATAATAATAAATTTCGGTTAAAAAATAACATGACTTGTTGCTTTCAGAATTCAAGGGAAAAATTAAAAAGGCAGGTTAACAAAGTCAAGGCTAAGCAAGCAATAAACAAGAGTTTGAAGTATTTTTTGTTCGAAACAACCGGAGATTTCTGAGGCCAACCGTCTGTGTGACTCCTATTTTTTATCGAGGACAATTGTTGGCCGCCTGTGTGACTCGTTTTATTCCCGCCACACCTACGATAATCCTGTTAAAATTTGTTTGTTTCAAATCGTGAAAAGTTTTGCGCTGCTTTTTTCTTTGGCGCTTTTTTGGCAGCCCAAAAAAGTTTGGCAGGTTAACCAAACTCAAATCGATTTGGGAACCGAGCAGCTAGAGCATCAGCAGGAAATTGATTTCGTATGCCAAGAACCCATCACGTATTCGGGGAATTCCCTGCCCGCTCACCTCGCAAATCCCCGGAGCCGTGTTTTCGCTTTTGGTGGAAATGGTGCAATAAAAACACGCCAGCAATCCAGCAAAAATGTTTCTTTGATTTGACGCCGATGCGATGAGCAAATTAGCCAGCACCATAGTGCAATTTTCCTTCCGTTCCTTAACTTTTTTTTATGTCCTGACCATAAAATGTTTTCGCGCGAATTTTAATTTAACGGGGGAAAGAAATCCGTGGGTAGTTTCGGGGGAATGCAAGGGCTCCCCTATCAACATAAATTTTGCTCTGCTCCCGGCGAGTTTCCATTGTTTTCTTGTAACTCATTTGAGCGTAAAACATTGTTCCCCTTTTCTGCTTCTTACCCCGAGTATTTGCTCCATTTTTCTTGGATTTTTTCGTAAATTTTTTTCCTGAATTTTGCCCCAAGTGCTGCACATGGCGCACTTGTAAATGCAATCGATGTGATTCAATTTGTTCAAGCATTAGATTCGATTTATTAATTAATTTTGTTGGTCCCCAGCACACAAGCTGCGAGCTAGGAAAAACTTTTGCAAATTGGCCAACTAAATAAACATTTATTGAAGTGGACGTAGAGAAAATCTTTTCTTTGGCACGTAAAATGTGTAATTTCTACTACGAATTTTAATTGGGAATTCGGTGTTTTCGTTCGGTGTTTTTATACCATGTACCTTGAGGTACAAATGGTATATTAGGTTTGTGCAAATTTATGTAACAGGGAGGAGGAAGATCAGCATCAACTGCCGAATTGATCTAGCCATGTCCGTCGATCTGTCTGTCTGTCCGTCTGTCTGTCCGTCTGTCTGTCCGTCTGTCTGTCCGTCTGTCTGTCCATCTGTCTGTCCGTATGTCTGTACGTCTGTATATTTTCACACGTCGTTTTCTGAGATGGTAAAAGCTAGAGTCGTAATTTTGCTTGCTTTTGGTCCGTTATATGTATATGAAGATGTATAAAACTGTATTTTCCTCTCCGAGATGGTTGTAATCAGAGATATAATTCTTTACGTGCGTCTTCTTTATACGCTAAATATTTCCATTTTGTATTTTAGTCATGCCCCTTTCTGCCTTTGCAATTTTCACAAACCTATATTTTTACAACAGATTCGTTTATATCTTGGAAATGGTTGGAAAAATGGATACAAATTTATTTATATACAGCTAGGTATTGTAGTATCTAGCCATGTTCTAAGTTTTATAAAGATCGGACGATAAACAATTAAGATACGGGCAACAAAAATGTTCACCGTCCCTTCTCAGTGTTAATAAACACAGAAACTTTCTGCAAGGTAAGCAACACCCAAAGCTGGTTGCAGTATCAGTTGTGTGTAGTTTCTATGGAATGTATATAATTATTGCACAATTGCCGGCAAATGTGAGCGACAGCCCGCCCAGAAAGTAGAATACTTTGTGTTTACCCAAAGTCCGACCTACTTTATGGCCAACTTCGGGACAACTTAATAACTGTGGCACAAATGCGAGTGCCATAACTGCTGTCGGTTTATTAAATATCTTGCTTCGAAATGGCTTGTAACACATTTAGCAGATAGAGTATGGCAAACAGCAAATGTTTCATTTAAGCGAAACAACACTTGAAAGTCATTAACTTTCCCTCTCGAGTTCAAACGATTAGATGATGAAACGGTTTCTCTCCAACTGCATATTTCCCCCTCAGTTATTAAAAACAAATTATGCAACTATTTTGGCTCTCAAACTGACACAAATTTATGTAAACGATGGGAAAAAATTATCGCACACACACAAGGCGGCGACTCCTTTATCGTTGAAGGAAGTTTTCGGAAAAAACTTTTCGGGAAAAGCGGGAAAACTAATCAATCTTTATGTCGCAAACGAGCAACAAGCAACAAATTCACGTGTTGTTGCTCCGTTTTGATGTCATTAGAAAATGTTGCAGGTAAATGAATGTCTGCGATCCATTTTGAGAAAGCACATTTTCACACGAGTCCGGGAAATCGGGGGGAATGCTCAAACTTTAAGGGGCGTGGCACAGAGTGAATTTGACAGTGCGTATTTTGGGCTTCGTGATTGATGTCTCATCATTCAACTGGCAAAACAGAAAATTCTTTTCTTTCGCCAGAGAAAAAAAGAGAGAGAGAGAGGAAAAAAAACTGGGAAATCTCCCCTCCATGTTTTTCGTGTTCTACTTTTCCCTCAAACCATTTTAAAGCTGTTTTACAAATGTTTACAATGTTGCGTGATTTGCAATTGAATGAGCAGGAAAGTTAGCGGCGGGGCGCAAAAGGCGAAAAAGTCAGTGCAACTTGGGGAAAAATGAAGGTGAATCCTCTTTCACGAGCTGGTTGCTAGATGGATTCGTGTTAGGTCACCGAAAGGTGAGAAGTTCTTTACGGACAACATCCATTTCGGTGTGAAAAAGAATGAACTGCAGGTGTAGAATAACTTGAGATTTTTATAAATGAATGAACTGAAATCTCCTGGAAATGAATTTCGCTTTGAGTTCGTGTTTCCCTCTGTTCACCCTTCAAATTACGTTAAATTAAAAATTCCCTCGGCAGTAATTCTTCTAACATACAAATACCCTCGATTTGGCTGCGTCGAACTTAACCCACTTAACCCTAAACCGAAGCCAAGAAAACCCCCAAACTCCCGCATATCCTTCTAAAAATCCTTGCCATCCCCCCTCTTGTTTTATTTCGGGCAATCCCCCATCGATTACGTGTCGCTCCGGTAAAAATGTTTTGTAATCCAGTCAGCTTCTGCTGTAAATTGCCAAAGAAAAAATAAATAAATAATACTGAAATCGTTTAACCTTGAAAGGCAAACGGAGAGTGAAATGGCCAGAATCCAACCCACATTTTAAAGCAAAGTCTACCTTTTTTTTGAGAATTTATTTAATTTAAGCTTAGTGAATAGCTGGCTTGTCTGTGTTTACTTTTATTTTGCATGATTTCCCGTTTGCACGCGAAAATTTCACACGCAAATCCCATAAATACAACAGCAGCCGCCGATGCCAAAATAAATTATCTGAAACGTTCCCGGACCACACACATTTCCTTGCACATTTTCCCCCTGCCCCCCCACCAAAATACATACTTCAGATGAAATTGGCATGCAACATCCGGTGGCGTCTGCGCTTAGCATTGCAACACTTGCCACTGCGGAGCCCCGAAAACAAATGTCGAATTGAATGTCGGAATATTGGCGATGGGGTGGGCGTGAGTACAGGACCAAAACAGGACCTAACAGAGGCGAACAGGACAGAATGCCGGGCAGCTTTTGTGTGTAAGCCAAAATGCATGTCAATGAAGAATATTTTGGCGAGCGATATGCAAACATGAACCAAAAATGAATTTACTATACGGAAGGACCCCAAAAGCGAGGAGTGTCCTCCTCAAAATATTATGCCTGCAACAGTTTTAGCAAATTTTATGCATTTGTCATGACTTTTGCGGGCTTTCAATTTAACCAAAAAGCCATTCGATTTGTTTGTCAACTTCGCCGACAGGAGATGGAAAATACCGGTTAGGTTTCGGTATTAAAAAGGCAAAATGTCACATGAAAAGCGATCTTGGGGAAAGTTAAATCGAAATTCTATGGTACACTCCTCATCCAAAGAAAAACCAATTAAAATAATCCGCAAAACATGAATATTGCACATGTAAAATACGTTTAAATACCTTACGTACGAAATTCATGCACATTTAATTAGAAAATCAAAAGCAGCTACACTGCGGCAGTTGCTGGAAAACCCATTTCCCAGCACAGCAAACTTCACTCTTTTTAAACACAAAACTCTGTCGGGGCCAGCCCTTTTTTGACAGTTTGAGCTGCTTGCCTCAGATACAAAACACAGAGACAAACAAGCAGCAAAGGAATGAGAATGAGAATTTTCCAACCCTAACGCCCGCCCACAAGCAGGGCGAAAATACTTTTCATATTACGTATACGACTCACATTTGTGACCTGATTTTGGCCTTATCAATGCAATGCTTTTTGTTGTTTGCGGTTACTGCTGCTACTGCAGCCATTGTGCCAGCAACATGACATTACACAGCGAGAAAAGCAAGGTCCTAAAGGTCAAGATCGAATGGCAACAAATGTTGAATAATCTGACCCAAACGGGTATCATATTCTACAATAGATTTTCTGTATAATCCCTATATTAAATAGCAATTACTCTAGTTTCTTTGAGTGCTCCGGTGGCGGTGCAATCTGCAACACAATCTCTGCTCAACAACGGAAAAATGAAGTTATTGGAAATGACTGTCAAGCAAAACGGCCACAGCTCGGTCTACACAAAATCACAAGTCCCCGGCATCTCAACATATTTTCTTTTCTCTTCGAATTTTCTTCTTTTTTTTTTCTTCCTCCATTTCTTGTTACACAAAATGTTTGGCATCTTTGGATTTTCTTTTCTCGGGCTGAAGGTTGTTGCTGTTGTTTGGTTTGAGCCTGGTCCATGGGCCAGCCACATGGCAGCACTTTTTACTGGCAAGCAACAATCCCGGAACCGTGTCGATAATCAAACGTCAGCATATAAAACTCAGAGCTTTACTATTCCTGGCATCTCCTCAGCATCCACAGGCCGGCGGACACTTCTCTGGCTCTTTGTGTTGAGAAATTTGTTGGGGTTCCCCCGGACGTTCGAATTGAATTTGCGAGAATTGAATTTGGTAGCAGAATGAAAAGGTTTCAAGTAGGTGCCATATGAAGTGGCGATATCATTGGCCATGCTCGCCAGTAAAATAACATTTTCACTGTGTATTATATGGGCGGCAATCCTTGACAAAGAATCCAACATGAATAATTCAGCTTGTATTCTGCGTGATTAGTTGAAATAATGATTTTTCTTTCATTTAAATTAATTTAAACGTTTCCTTTGATAAAGAAACCCTTTGACTTTTTTAAATGCTTTACAATTGACTCTCATTCCTCGCTTTTATTTATACAATCCATTCATAATACTTTCACTGCGGTGTCAACACTTTGATTACATTGTCCATTAAATCTCCATTGAAAACCGCATTTATAATTCCCGGTCACGCCCCTGGTTCCGCCCTTTACCGCCTTTAATAACGATTAATTGATTTTGATCAATGGGCAAACAAAAAAACACACACGGCTTGAAATAATATTTAATTAATTAATAACATATTGACAATGAATGCAGCAATTAACACACAGCTTTGATTATGGGACAATTCTATTGATTATTCCGAGTGAGATCCCAGGATAAGCCTGAGTACCGGACCCGGACACGCATGTATACGAATATTTATATTTATTCTTTCATTTTATTGCATTTATTGGTTTAATATTCCGCCATCGTTCGGTGCATTAATGGGCAATTAATTTTTTATTTGTCAAACCGATGCCAATTCAAGCGTAAACATTTCAATGGAAAACCAGACGAAGCACCTACTCGCAAAATTGTCACCATAAACAATAAATGCACGAGCTAAATACGAAACAAATAAGAACGATTATAGTCGAGGGTCTCGACTGTAAATACCCGGTTCTTGGTTTCCACCGGTTTGCAAAGGTGCAGGGGTTCAAACTTGGTAGTTCTAGAGTAAAAGTTACCTAAATATTGTGTTTAGTGTTTTCGACGCTTCCGCGTAATTAGAATTCCCAACTGGTTCTAGCTAACATATCATATCGTGGCCGCTTTTTAGGGAATTAAACTATTTTTTCCCCTTTCTTCTACCTTTTGTTCCCTAAAGATCGAGATCGAGAGGTGCCACACAATTCTGAATATGCAATGAGTTTTTCCCTATCTATTATAGTCCGCAAAACTTAGACGAACGGACGGACATGGCTAGATCGACTCGGCTTTTGATGCTGATCAAAAATATCTTTGTGGGGTCGAAAAAGCATCCTTCTCTTAGTTACATACACTTGCACGAATTCAACATACCCTTGTTCTTTATAAGAACCGGGTATAAAAAAGGATCCCCCAATCGAGGACATTAAATAATTATGCAACAGCATAAACGGGTGCGGAAAAAGGTGGTCGGCTAAATTGCATTACATTTTGGGTTAATCAAATGTCAGAAAATGGCGGAAAACCGGAATGGTTCTGCATTCGAATGGGTTTCCATATGCAACCAAATTTAAATTAATAATGCAACAGCGACATCGAGTCGAATGGGACACGTTCGTCGGAATATGTACAGGTTCATGTGCCTTATCGGATGATGCATTTTAAATATATATATATTCGTATATTTTGCCTGATTTCACTTCCGTTGTTGGCACGAATTTTTTGCTCTTCATTAATGAATTAATTGTTGCACCGGATATTTCAAACATTTTAGATTTGTGGTTTTTAATTTCCTGCGCAATAATCGGCCAATATACCCGCGTGGAAAATCAAATAAAATTTTATACGAATGTAAACATTTTGTGGTAATTTTGGTTGCGCTGTTCTGACTTTAAATGGTCAATGCAGGAAAATTGGAAATTGGGGAAAACGACGGGCAAAGCAGAGAGAGAAATTCACGAATGTTGTGACAATGCTTTTATAATTTCCCACGATTGCCAAACGACTGACATCAAGTATGTCTATGTTTGCAGTCGAATGAATGCATATGCATATGTACTCGCTGTTTTTTATTTGTTTGTTTTGTGGTTAAATTAGACTAAGTGCAGTCAGCCAAATGTCAGTGGCGTGGACATTTTTACGATCTGCAAAAAACATTTTGCTAATAGAAATTATAAATTTGTGAAAGCGCTAAGAGTGTTTGGTTTTTTTTAATCTTTTTATTTAATTGGCATGTGAGATGTCAAATTTGGAAGTGTTAAAAACAACCCAATAGAAAAGCGAAGCTTAGATGCCCTAACCAAATGATATATAGCAGGACCTAGCTGAAAGAAATCCTCTTTTCGCTTGAAAGTTATTAATTTTTGCAAAACTTTCAACATAAATAAGCTCCTCAAAAATGATCTGTAGTAAAAGTTTCTGGCAATCTATCTTCTTAATATTTCTGGTGATTTACCTTCATCAGTTGAGAGATGATTTCGTTAAGCCGCTTACCCGAAACTGTTTTGGCTACACGGCTTTTGGCCTTTTCTTGGTAGCAACTTAAAGACTTTGGCCCAAGAGGAAGAAACTTGGCAAGCTCTCCTCGAACCAGAATCTGAAAGTTCGTTGTTTGTTTGCCATGTGCAGCGGGCCTACAAAACATATTTCCGTTTCATTTACTGGCCAACAAAAAGCGAAGAGAAAAAAACAAAAACCAGAACCCTAAACCAGAACTGGCGAAAATGCGAGAGCAAATTCGCTGGCCAAAAAATACCAGGACAACAAATTTGAAGAGGGCCAAAATACGAAACTCCGTAAACTGGTTGAGTCCGAAACCCCGAGCAGAAATTGCTTGTAACCTATTTGGCAGCCGAAATTTCATCATCGAAGCCCAAAAATTTGCTCGACCACAAAAATGTTCGCTCAACTTTCTTTTTGGCTTTGGTCTGCTTTCTTTCTGTCGCCCCTTCTCCCGCCCGCGTGGTGTCCTTCGTCCTGTCACACAATGTTTGCATGTCCCGGGTTCCTGTTGGCTGGCTACTTCATTTTCTGCTTTATATTTTCCATCGTTAGCACAGGCGACGCCAGCGCGTTTTCCGTCCCTTTCGGAAAATTCTTGGCATCGTTCGTAGGTGCCAGCCATGGAGATGGCAATAAATATCGAAAACGATATCGCCAAATGTGCGTTGGTAATATTTAATTCCTGATCTATTGACCATAAAAAGAAGAAGAACAGAATGGGTAGAGATCGCACAAAACTAGCTCGAAAACTTTATGCGGATATGCTTTGACTTTACCAAATCAAAACAGAACATAATATATAAGATTTTTAGAAATGGCTTTCCAAATCTTATCCCATAAAATAATAACCCCAAGTATTTCTATGATTTTTTTTACAATTCCCTAATTTTACAAACCATAAAATTGAATACAATGGCATATCCTGGATTCGATATCCAATTTTTAGAAGCTTACAGATGCATCCCTATATTGCACACCCTGTCGCCTTCACATTCATGGGCCGACAAGATAAACAGCATTTTAGGCAAAGGTCTTGCTGTGTTCGTCCTGTCCAGGACTCTTTTTTTATTTCGTTTTTTTTTTCGCTCTCTTTTGTCGCGATAGCTGCAATGACTTTTATTTTATTTTTTGTTGTTTTTCGGCTGCGGACCACATACATATGTGTTCATTGACCGCATTTTTGGCCAACGTATTCGAAGTCATTCCTTTGGTCCTCCCGCCCACTCGCCCCAATCGCGTGGCAAGTGCATATATCCAGCATAAATGGGCTGTTTCACATTGGTTTCGATTTCGCATAAAGTTCAATGAGTTTCTAGAACAAACGGAAGTATTTGGCCAGCCAAAAGCTTTGGGTCTAAATTGAGTTTAGGATATAATGCACATTTATGGTTACAAGGGAGAGTGTGGGACATAAAACAAGCACTTTAAGCCTGCTAATTAACCCAAAACACATTAAACAATATTCAATTAACACTGAAGATTGTGCATTTAGGCAGGCCATAACTATTTGGCACGCTTTGCAAAACAGCCACCGCAATCAAAGATCTTAAACGGTTGCTTAGCTCGGCCAAAAGGGATAATTTTATGATTTAAATGCAGCTTAATGAACTCGAAGGGGCAACCGCTTTTAGTTCAAACAGGCAGTTGACAAAACCACAACAAGTCAAGCATTTGGCTGCCATTAAAACCAAAATAACCGAAAGCCATGAAAAGACAATAAATAATTTTAAAATGACCGCACGATTTCCTCAACCATACTCGCTGTGTGAAAATTTCTTAAGAGATTTGCCCAAGTGTTAATAGCTCATAAATATTTGAAAATGTTTTGCATTTTCTTCGTCGAGCCGTGCTGGGGCCGGGGGGGGATGGGAATCCTTTTAGCAAGGACTCTTGTGTGCGGTCATAAATGGAGGCCGCACACGGATCCCTTAAGTGTGACATAATATCTAAAATATTTTGTGCAAAGTTACACAAAAGACGCCGGAGCAGGACGAAAAGGAAAAGGACCAAGGCTTTTTGAGGAGGAGCACATGTGCTTGCCTTGCATGGCCATTTAATTTTGCAAAATGTTTGTTTGATGTCCTTAATAGGCTTAGGAACGCTCTAGCTCTCGCTCGCTACCTTGCAACCGAAAAATGATGAAATATTCAAAAGTCCGTGGCACAGGAAAAACAGGGGAGTAAGCCAGAAAAGCTGCAAGTCAAACACACACAAGTTTTCTTCCAAGATTCTTTTTTTCCTTTTACTCGCTGGCGCTCCTTGGCACCCACCCACATACCATACTATATTTCACTTGATAATGCCACCGACAAGCAGTCCAAGTCCACCTTCAGATATCCTTTTAGCCAAAACCTGATCCCCCTGCTCTTGAATTGCATTTGCCTTTCCACATGTGTGCACAGCACGAAAAAACACCAAACGTGAATATTTACATAACATTGAAGAACGTAAGAGAAAACATCTTCCAAGACTTGTTCAGGCTTTGAATAAATCGATAAAAGATTTTGAAATACAGTTTCCAATAATCATATCTGATTATCCAAATGAATGTGGAAATATCCAAGACATAGAGTTGAATAACTTTAATATTTTCTTCCTGTTCATGCCTCAGGGAGATTTCTATGTGCATTTGTTCCGCTGGAGGACTGGGAGTCCAACTTTTGCACATTGAGGTTGTCGAAAGTTTGTCTATTCATTAACCTAAATACTTTGGGGGGACAGGGCACGGGACAAAGAAGCAGTAGGCCAGGTTTAAGCTAAAGTTCCAACAAGCTAATTTGCATATTTGAGTGACTGCACATAGGACTCTCGCTTTTCCAGCTTTTCTTGCCGTTTCCTCCGCTTTTCTTCCTTTTGTGAATATTGTGTGTTGTTGGCCATGACAGATGACAGTGATAAGGCAAGAAGTTCGCAGGCCAAAATGGGGTTAATCGGTTTTGCGGTTTTTTGTACACGACGTCAAAGACCACTGTGCATATCTCTCGCCCAACTGATTCAATTATTTTCCACTTTATTCTTCCTGGAAACTTTCTGAGTTTCATACAGCAATTTAAGCTACGGATTTCTTGAAGAAGTTGGTCAGAAAAAGTTTGCAAAAATCTAGATAAACTTGAGCTTCGATGTCCTTTCTGTTGTAAATTCATACAAAATTAGTAATCAATGGGCTTACTTGCACAGCTTTATGTAAGAATCTATTCGATTTATTGATTCAAGCGATAGGGGAAAATGTATCGATTATATACAAAAATCGAAAATTTCGATAATTTAAGAGATGCATTTGCAATGTCTATCGCCCAATTGTGAATTTTTCTTTGAAATAAAAGAATTTTATAAATTTGTAACTTATTTTACCCAAAATATCGTTTATCGCTAAACACATACTACCAACTCAATGTTAGCCTTCAAGCCCTTGAAGCCTTGTCTGCACAATCGTTTCCTGTTGCTTCAGCCATAGACCCAATCATCTAATCAACAGATTTTATCTTCACATCACACATGATTGTTGCGTTGGCTTTTATGACAATCAAGGCCGCAAATCAAATACGCCCAATTAAACACTGCCTATTTTTAATCCCAGTAGCAGCCTTTTTTCGTAATTATTTCCAACAAAGTGAATTGCGGTTAAACGTTAACCGTTCATAGAGAAAGTTGAGATAGATTGCGTGAAATCAGCGCCAACCAATTTCGAATCAATCACCAAAACTCGGGCTGAGAAAAAAAGGCAGCCCCCAGGAAAATCCAGGACCTAATCGAGCGTAATGATTGCGTTGCCCTCAAAAAGAACAGAGGCGAAATAAAAAAGAAAAAAGTTTCCATTTCTGGTCCTGAATTTGTGCTAAATTAAGCGCTCATTATTTTAAGTGTGTGCCAAAGGAATGAACGAAGAAATTCTATCTAATAGAAATGTATTTTTCGAAGGGATACAGCCCCAAAACTTTAAGCAAGAATTTAAGTTTTTTGTGGTGGGGCTCGAAGGTCAAACATCCGACATTAATGAACACATGTTCGCAAAACATTAAAATTAAATGTGCCGCTCATTAAAATTTGAAACATTCCAAAGGGCCGGGCAGCAAATGTTGCTTGACATACGCAATTTAGTCGAAGGATTTTCCAAGGGTTTTCCCCCCACATTTTCGGTATGCATCATATCACAATAATAACGAAGCAGCATTTAATGCTAAATGCCAGAAAGGGTTTCCAGACCTGAAGCTGGGACGTTTCGGGTTTCATCATCATCAGCATCACATCGATAAAGCCAAAGTGTTTGGTCACTCATTTCCAGGATGAGGGATTGTGCGAGGAGATGACCTCCAGGCATAAGGGCCATAAAACAAAACCGACATATTGCTGGGACTACTGGGTGGGATGTGCATGTGGATATGGTTAACGGGGGACGATAGCACAGGACACCCGCTGACTGACCGACTGACTGACATGGACATTGCCGGGACACAGGACCCAGGACACTGGACAAGCCTGGACACAAGTTCAATTCAATTTTTCGGCCATGTTTTTGTCATTTCCATATATGCAAATGAATATGTTGAAAACCGGAAAATCAGACAGAGCGAGGAGTAGGAGACATGAGGATACAACGTTTATTGGAGTCCCTTGAATTTAGGGTACAAACAATTTTGTTTTTTCTTAAGTAAATTAAATGTTTTGGGAAAATAATAAAAAAAAAACTTCGAAGTATCCAACAAATTTAGTAATTAAATTGGGTACGATCAGAATAAAAATCTCTTGAGCCTTCTATCTCTTCATTTGCGAACACAATAAACTTCATTTGTGAATAGCTCATAAACGATGACAAAGGGTTATAGGAATGAAATAGGGAACATTTTTAGGCCCCTTTTTGGGGGCAGTCGACTATAAAGGACAAACATTTAACGCTGCCAAATGATTTGCAGCTGACGAAAAGTCAAACAGGACGCGGGCAACAGTTGTTGTGCACAGAAAGAAAGTTTGTGAAATGATTCAAGACTTTACCAAGACAAAATTCCATATATATGACATAAAGGATCACCAAAAATAAGCTCAATAGATAATGAAATATTTACGCCGAAAACTTTTAAAGACAATAGTTGGCTTGTAGCCTGACCTTTGACTTCCGTGTAGCGACCGAATGGTGTAATGCAGGGCGAGCCAGATGGATAGATAGATAGTGAGATAGAGAACGATACAAAATACAAATGAACATACGCAATGCGGCAATCAAAATCCAACACGCACAAAACTGCCGGCCAGGACAAAAGGACGAAAAAGGGGTCCCAAGGATGTGCAGCGGGGGAGTGACTGTTTTAGAGAGGAGGTGGACCCAGCACAGAAGGACATCCGGTCTTTGGCCATACAACAACGACAAATGTCATCAAGCAGTCCAAATAATAATAAAATATACACTTAAGCCCCCGTTTTGTCTGCCTGCGTGTGTTTCTATTTTGGCCACATGTGGGGTTGGGTGGTGCCACCAAAACTCCACTAGCCCCAACCTCAAAGCTTCTGACTGTGCGTGGATTTAAATAAAACGGAAATTTATTTCGACAAATGGCATTTACTTGCAACGGATGTGCCGCCATTACAATGACACGGAAAGGCTACGTACGCCAATGCACTGCAAGAACTTGTATTTTTCGATGGATAAAATGCTCCAGAACCAGTAAAAATAATGATTCTATGCATACAACTTATTATACCAGCAATGGGCACAGATTTTTGTTCTTAGGGGCCAAAAGAGCCAAGGGCTGCCCATCGCTGTATAAGACAATGAAAATATTGATGTATTTCTTGACTTCATGAGATTATTCACAAGGTATATCATCATATAAACTTATGGGGCTTAATTTCCCGCCTTAGCTTATAGATTTAAAGTTTATTGAACCAATAAGGACACTACAAAATACTAATTTATACTTCTTTCAGTGTACATACAGTCAGAACTCTACAGGATCTCCGCTCAACTCGTGCGCAATTCAAAAACGAGAGCTGACTGGGAAACCCAGCATGAAATCTAAGGAATCGCAGGGACTAAAGACACCAACCGACTGACTGACTGGCTGACTGACTGACTGACTGAATGCCTTCAATGGCATAAGTGGGATAATGGGTCAGGCTAAGCCGCAAGATATCCAAGTGGCTGCTGCCGCATCACGATGATGACGATGGCGATGTCTGATGATGATAATGACGGGGGATAATGTCTCCGTACCGGAAAACCCCGCACGCAGAGCAAAAGTTCTGGGAACACGCACACGCTCCGTTTCCCAGTTTCACAGTATGATAAATTGTAGAAGATATCACGGCAGACTCTCTTTTGCATATGCTACATTGTACTTTATAATTTTGCACTGCAAGAAAATTGGTGTCAGCCTTTGGGGACTTGCAAAATTGCAGAAATTTCATACAAACAAAACCATATCCCCAATACGCTTATAAGATATTAATAAGATGAAATACCTTGTAAATAATCTCAATTTGAATTTCAATTTGGGATCTAAGATTCAAATTTAAAGAGGGTTTTAAAATTCCTTAAAACAATTTAATATTATTAGTGTTTATTACAATATTTGATGCCTAATTTAACAAAAATTTTGTCAATTAACTGAGTATTGATTATTTAATCGAATTGAGAGATATTTTTGTAGAATATTAGGATTTTCTGTTTAAGATTTTGTAAACCCCATTTAATCATAATTTTAAAGTCAGCCCATATTTCTTTCGGCGCAGGCATAACTTGCGGCGCAAGGACTGCCTCACAAAATATCCTTCCATCATATTTCTCCCCACAGACGCTGTGGGCATTTACCATTCATGAGATAATAACAACACACAAAAAATATAAAAAAAAACAAAACCAAACTGAAAAAAAAGCAAAACTGAAGCAAGTGGACAGCAATAAATGATTTCGAGGCCATACCGAAAAACATGTCATGATTCTTGGTCCTGTTTTGTGTTTTATACTTTTTCGGTTCTAACACAACAGTGCGTATACGCAATCGTAAGTGAAAGTCCGTGTTTTGCCCTCAGGCATTGGATAATTTGGGTTAAGCTCGCACACCCCCTAAAACACACACCCATAATACTTTTCGGACAATTTTTACTTTGATCCATTTATGGTTTTCTTTTTTTGGGTGGCGCTGTTGTATTTGTTTGGCTTTTTATTAAAAACAAAATGTTTTATTTGACTAACTTGTTTATGTTTTGGCCTTAAAGCTGAAAGGCCTCCCGGAAAAAGGTCCCTAACTGCGAAAAGGGTTTCTGATTGTGCGTATCAATTTTTATGGACACGGCGGCAAGGGGGTGTGTGGGGATTAAACGGTGGATGAGTGTGAATAGCATAGGAAATGAAATTCTTATCAGGCCGTTTGGGATTTCCTCTCCACGGAAAGATAAAGTGGGTGGTTTGAAGGGCGGGGTAGTTATTTGAGCGATGGTCAATTTAATATATTAAAGGGAATTTGGAAAAGCATATGTGGCTCATTTAGACTCGCCTTGGTATGAAAGTATTGAATGATTATTGAATAGAAACTGTTGATAGATCTTTTTTAAAAACACGTAGGCAGGAGGTCAGGCGTAGACTGCACTTAATTCGGTCCTGGCACTATGAATTTAGTTTTTCTCTATTAATTATAGGAAGATAGGTTTTCATATGGACAGACTTACGGACAAGCTTACGAACAGGCTTACGGACAGGCTTACGGACAGACTTACGGACAGCTATGCGGACATATTTGCGGGCATATATATGCGGACATATATACCGTATATCTATACGGACAAATATACAAACACCTATACGGACAGATATAGTGACAGATATACAAGCGAACGGACAAACGCATATACAATACAAATAATAGGTTGCAAATCCAATAAAGCCTGGATCTTTAAGGGGACTAGGTTTATCGCTTTTCTTTTTACTCCTCACAAAAAAATACAATAATAATTTAAACATTTTATACCTACTACCAATCTATCAATTAATTATACACCTTGTTCCCATTTTACCTGTAACTGCAGCTTTTTCAATCAACACTTTCACCTTTAAGACCTGTAAACGCAACCGTGACCGCAACCTCATCACCAGGTCCGTGCATCGACGTTCCCGCGCCAACATGACCCCGCGATAATTGAATTATGAAACATCACTTCGCCGTCTGCGTTAACCGTAAACGCATTAAGTTCGCGTTAATGAAGAATTATGCAGATGATGTCCAGGGCTGCCAGACCTCAGACTAGACTTCTGGGGAAGAGCGAGCACAAACGAACCCAATAGGGCCGCAGATCCTTTTGGGCCATTAGCAAGTCTGGTCCATTAAAACTGCACACACAAGGGGGGGTAAAAAAAAATAAAATAAAAGAGGAGCTGCAGCAAAGAGAAACTTCTGCAGTGAATTTGCTGAAATATTAATTAACCTCAAACAATTCAAAGTGAAATATTTACAAAAAAAATTCAACGCATAATTAAGCCAAGTTAAGGGACTACGTTGCTGAAATCCTATTAAGCGGCCAAGGAATGCGTTTAAGAGACCGAGGCGAACAAAAGGAAGCGGGTGCTGGAGCCGTTTCAAGAACGATAAACAATGTAGATTGTAATTAACCTGACCGACCTGCACAGGCAAAGGCAGGAGGCTTAATTGCATGCACGAAATTCAGGACTCGAATGAATGACATTCATTTTCGTTTCACTGTCTTTGCTGCACTTCCGTTTCCCCATCGTCCACGCACAGGAAGCGGGAGAGAGCTAAAGGATTCAGCCAGGATATAGCAGGGGGAGCGGAAAATGAAAAGGGCACTGAGCAATTGGGTCGCCCACTTCGAATTTCATAAAGCATTCGCATTGAAAATAATTAAAATGCGCCAAGCGTTCAAAATCAAGCAGCGTGGAAATTTAATTGTATTGAATCCCATGGCGAAAGGTTTACCTGCTCCCTGCTCTGCATACATACATATATTCCCCCTTATCGACTCCCAATGAATTGGTTCCATTTGGCAATTGGGCCAGCAAATGAGTTCATTTCTTAACGTTCTTTTTTTTTGTTCCCCCTCATCGAATGAATAAAACAAATATGGCAAAAGCCGGGAGGAGTAAAAAGCAATTGGTCCAAGAGGGAGACTACAATTGCAGCAGAAATGGTAAGGATATTTTAATTTTGTATGATTTATTAAGTATAAATTTTAAGGATACTCCAAACAAAAATAAAGGAATGCTTAGTCTGCACACATTAATTTTCCCGATATGCCTGCTGTCGTGGTAATTTAAGTATCTTGAACATTTAAAGGCCATTCAACATGATTAAAATGCCTCCACCTGGCCGGCACAAACAGCCCGTTCATTTGCAAATAAAGGCTTAATTTTCATATGCATATAAATGTTTCTTTTCGTGTTTTCTGCTCCACTTTGCCGCACAGCCACACATGCTACATTTCCCATGGTCAAAGGGAAAAACGGACGCTGCCGCCCAAGGCCACAAGAGTACAGTGAACACAGAGAGACGAATGTGGCAGTGATGGCTGCAAAAAAGCCCACAGCTGCCAGGCTGCCAGCCAGTTGACAATAAAAATAATAACACCCAACGCGAGGGCTCTTAAAAAAGTAACAAAAGCAACAAACAGTCAAATATTTGCGCCACTTCGATTTTTTATCAATCACAAAATAAACACTTAAACAACAGACCGTATGGATGGAGTTGTACGAGTTTTTGTACATTTATGCGTTTTCTTTTCAATGCAAACAATTTTTTTATATTATCATATTTATTTATAGGTACTTCGCCCCCCTACCAGGAAC
Source organism: Drosophila ironensis (assembly GCA_021223825.1). Lineage (NCBI taxonomy): Eukaryota > Metazoa > Arthropoda > Insecta > Diptera > Drosophilidae > Drosophila > Drosophila ironensis. Next base: position 111,209 of record JAJJHQ010004446.1, on the reverse strand, counting down.
CGCCAAGCATAATATACACCGTGTATCACTTTGATATTGTTTGACATGCTGAAAACACATAAAATGTTTTCTTTTTTTTTAATTTTCCGAAGAACACATTCAGGAGCCTGCTGGTACCATAATTGAAGTAAAGGCAAACGCCATTTGATGATTTGTATATAAATAAAATGTTCGAGTACATTTCTGGTTTTATATGTTCTTTTTTTTACGATTTATTTGACAAGGCATCAGGCAGCACAAGCAGCACCCCGTCCATCTCGACAATTTTTCATTTCCACCGAAATAAAAGAAATGAAAAGTCCTCCCATAAATAGGAGACCAGAAATCAATTGGCAATTTATTGTTGAACATATAAAAAATGAGCGAGTGCTAGTTGGGCAAGGGGGCACAAAAATCTATATTAAATTACGAGCCATCCCGCAAAATGTCAAAATAATAATAATAAACAAAAACAGGGACAACAAAAATGGTTGAAAACGTTTGCAACTTCCTGGATACTCTTCAAATAAAAGATAATTAGCAACCAGTCCTGAATTTCGGGAAATAAACTAATTTGAAATAAATAAAATAGGTTTATTTTAGGTCTCGCAATGCCTGTTGCATTTGACTCCAAACTAAATCAGATTTTCCGCTCAATTTGACAAAGGGTATCCCCCATGGACAATAATATATTTTATTTGATATATATAAAAAGAGATATTCTGTGTGCACTGCTTGACTTTTTGTTACCATTTTGTGTGCTGTGGCTGTTGCTGTTTCAGTTCTCTGTTGTGCCCAATTGCCTTTAAATTGTACCGAGTGTTAAGTGGCGCACGTTAAAAAAACATTTAACGTTTTTATTTACGAGACAGCAGAAAAAAGTGGCTACAGTTGCGGGTACAAAAAAAATGGGAAAGGCCCAGAAGGATGAGGAGGCAGTGAAAGTGTTTTGTTCTGGCCCTGGCATTAGGTACTTGCAAAAATACAACACAAGTGGAAAAAAAAAAAAAAAAAAAGGATATTGGAATCACGGGCGAATGGGAGGCTCTAAACGAGGAAAAAAGCGGAAATTAAAGTTAAAATATGGCAGGAGACTCAACGGCCAAGAGCGATTGGGAAATCGGAAGGGGAGGGGACAATTGCGAGTGGAAATGTGAAAGTGGAAAAGTGAGCAAGTGCAAAAAAGTTATCGCAACATTGAAATGCTCATATCCAGAATCAGAATTGACTATTTTTGTGTGCCAGTGAAACGAGCGATCATAACCGTTCAAGTGGAATAAGTGGCCGGTCATGTGTGAATTTTAATATGTCTCGCATTTTAATCAAATTCGCAGCTCAATTTCACAAAAGTGTAAAAACAAAATGCATCGAAAGTGTGAAAATTTTGAACATTAATTTGATCAAATCCAATAGGCAATGAATATGTAATTTGACTAGTAAAAAATGGCAAATTGAAATGATATAAAAACCATAACAAAGAGTAATCAAAAGTCAATAAAACCAACATGAAAGGTGTGAAATTCATGAAACAAATTTGTCGTATATAAATGCTTTCTAGAGAAAAATATAATATTATTGTTCCTAATTTCAGGGTTTCAAAAATTTGGGAAAAGACGCATCAACATTTTGTTATCGAAACTACCGATTTTTTTAAGCAGTAGGCCTAAAGCTTGCTGTCGATATCCTGCGCTAAACTAACCCTGGTGTTTTTTATTTCGAATAATTGTCAAAAGATGAACATGTTTGGCGTTGCTTTCCCGAATTCTTTCCGCTTTCTGCGGTACTGTGCCTATTCCACAGCCTCACGACTGCCACGCCCCCTTGCCCCCACCCTCCCGGAAGAAAAGCCCGAAGATGTGCGTATCGTGCAACTGGCAAAGGAGTTTAAGCTTCATTTGCTGCCGCCGGGAACAGGTCCCGATATGATCGTACCCCTGAGTAAAACGGACGCCCTGCGGTACTACCATCAGCTGGTGGCCCTTCGTCATTTGGAAACGGCTGCCGGAAATCTCTACAGGGAGCGCATGATACGCGGATTCTGTCACCTGTACAGTGGCCAGGAGGCTTGTGCCGTCGGTATTCGCGCCGCGATGGCCGAACAGGATAAACTCATTTCGGGATATCGCATCCACGGCTGGGCGTACATGATGGGCGTGCCCGCCCAGAATGTCCTTTCAGAGCTTACGGGTCGCTCAACAGGTAAGCGCTCGCGGCGGGAATTAATTAAATGTGTGCGCGTTTGTAATGTCATTTGTAAGCTACTGCCATTGGCAGGGCTTGTGACAAATTTAAAGCAAAGATTCAACTACTATGAGGTACGGCGATTTCCTTTGAGATAATTTACCTATTTTAATTACAAAGGTTTACCAAATATTCTCATCAAAAACCTGAGTTAAAATGAACTCCTAAAATTCCTCCTATTTCAAACAATTTTCTGTTTCCCTAAATGAAGAGTAAGGAAGTATAATATTGTACTTGATGCGGGCAAAGAACATGTAAAATTGTAAATTTATAAGAGAAAGATTATCTTGATTTGTCCACAATAAATAAACATAGGTTTGAGATCATCAGAGAGATATAATTTCGGAAATAATTTCCAAGAAAGCTTAGTTAAAATGTACTCCTAAAATACGTTTTATTTATAATAATTTCCCATATTTCCCACCCAAAATCTCAGGCTGTTCCAAGGGCAAAGGAGGCTCCATGCACATGTACGGCAAGAATTTCTATGGAGGCACTGGCATCGTTGGAGACCAAGTGCCTTTGGGGGCCGGTCTTGCACTAGCCGGAAAGTATCTGCAGGATGGCAGCGTTGCCCTGGCTCTTTACGGCGATGGTGCCGCCAATCAAGGGCAGATATTTGAGACCTTCAACATGGCTCAGTTGTGGAAACTGCCCATGGTGTTTGTGTGCGAAAACAACAACTACGGCATGGGCACCAGCTCTGAGCGGGCGGCCAGCAATAATAAATACTACCAAAGGGGAGAGACCATTCCAGGAATCCAAGTGGATGGGCAGGATGTCTTGGCCGTGAGGAGTGCCACCCAATTTGCCATCCAGCATGCCCGGCAAAAGGGTCCCGTGGTAATGGAATTGCAAACGTATAGGTATGGCGGACACTCGATGTCGGATCCCGGAACCAGTTACAGGACCCGCGAGGAGGTCCAAAAAACCCGCAGCGAAAGGGATCCCATCAAGGGATTTCGGAAGCTGTGTGTGGACCTCGAGCTGATGTCGGAGGACGAAATGACGGAGTTGGACAAACTGGTGAAGAAAGAGATTCAGGCGGCCGCAAGGGTAGCGAAGCAGGATCCGGAACCGGCACTGTCGCAACTCGAGAACCATGTCTATGCGGGAAAATACGAACATGCTCTGAGGGGTACAGTTGGGTATCCCTTGAAACAATAGATATGAAAACCCTAAATTAAGCGTGGCAAGAGGTTGTGCAGCGAGTTTTTTTAAAAATATACGTGTTTATAAAATAAAGGCGATAAAAACCAGTTTTTAGAACCGATACCTGGTTCTCAAAGGATACAAAATAATTAATTGGGAGATATTGGAGTTTTCCAGTAATACTCCCTATGAAATATTCTGGCAAATCGATTTGTACATTTGTACCTCTACTATATCTTTTCTACCATCTTTAGGATCTTATTGTTCTGGCAAATCGAAAATACTGCCTCAGTTTTTACCCCTACTAAGACTTTGCACTCTTTGTTCTGGTTAATTCAAAATACATTTTTACCCCTAAAAATATCATCGTTATCGCCTTTAAGAATTTGTATACCATGTACCTTAGGGTCCAAATGGTATTAAGTTTGTGCAATTGCATGTAACAGAAAGAAGGAAACGTTCCCAACCCCATCTTTTTTTTATCAGTATCAACAGCGGAGACGATCTAGCCATGTCCGTGTGTCCATCTAGGGTCGTAGAACACTTCGTTCTTCGATATGAGAAGAGCTAGGGTCGTAATTCTTTTTGCTTTAGGTCCACTATATTTGTACGCAGATCGAGTTTATTTCAAATTTTTGCCATGCCCCTTTTCACATTCGTAATTTGCAAAAAACTGTATTTTCTTGGGCATATTTGTCTATATCTCTAAATCTTTTAGCTTAGATCTAAAACTTATAATATCAAACCATGTGCCAAGTTTTATAAAGTTTGGAAAATATGTTCCCCGCTATGTTCCCCCATAAACTAATGATTATGAAAATTGGTACATGGTATTTCGTTGTCGAGAAAACTTGACTGCAGCGTTTCTACTGGAAAATTGAAACAAAGGCTTTATTATTTCTTACATCATCTTTACCATCTTTAAGATTTTATTGTCCTGGCAAATTGAAAATACGGGGAACTCCCCGGCTCTGCCTCCACATCCACTAACCTTCATTAGCACTTGCGTGTGCTCTATTTAATTTATGCTAAATGATCAACGGCTGCTGCTCGTGTCTACGTTTTATTTTTATTTGCCCGGCAAAACGAAAACAATAATTTAGCCTGGCAGTGGAGCTGCTGAAACAGCAAAAAGAAAGCACGGCAGCAAAAAAAAATGCTACGGCTCAAGAAAACAAAAAAAAAATACAACAAAAAATGTTAAAAAGGGTAAGCAGGAAAAGGAAGTGTACGGCACATACACATACACATTGGGGGCATGTATCGCCCCCTCACCCCGCACACCATCAAGCCCTCAGACCCCCTCCTACGCACTCATTTGCCTTTGCACTCACGTCTGTGTAATTTATGCCAAAAAACAGTATGCAAGGATGTACCCTGTACAGCTGCCAGGACTGCAATGGGCATGTGAGAAAAGCTGTACAAATTTAATATTTTTCAACACGAAATTGAATAGTTTTTAGTAGCTGAGAGATGGGGATTTTCCATCCCCAGGATTGCAATAAAATAAAAAAAATATGCCACAAGTTTTTTTTATTAAATTATAAAAACTTTATGGAATTCTTAAGAGTAACAGTTAATTTTTATCAAAATTTAGTTTTGTAATTTTTACACACGTAAAAATATACGTGTAAAATATTCGTGTCAATTTACGCGGTAAATAATGCAGCCCTGAACAGTGGCGCCACCTATGACAGCATGTAGAAATAAAGGAACAGAAAATAAACGAACTTTTCACGTATATAAATTATTACTTAGTACTTTATTAGCATCTTAATAAATCCTGCTCATCTATAAATGTGCTTTCATGGGTTATCTGATCTTGAGATTAATCTTGCATAATAAATTTAAAAATAGAATACCGTCTTGAAGGTAATTTCTACATGGAACAATGGCGCCACTCTTATTTACATAAGCCTCTTACCTGTCAAAAATTGTTTACCCATGACCCGGAAAATCGGGCTGGGGGACTTGTATTGCCACATATGCCCCTTTTTTGTTATTTTCCCGACATGTTTGCCACCTCATTAGGCAGATGTATGGCTTTAAAACCCGCAAAGTGCCACACGAAAAATTCAAAACTAATTAACTCACAAATAAAAGCCAAGTAAAATTATAAGGGAAATCACATTGCTTCGCAACGTTTAAGGGAAAATGTGTGCAAAATGCTTCACTGCCCAATGATGAATGAAAAAAACGGAAGCATAAGGTATAAAACTAATTAAATGAAAATTCGCTCACATCTTTACAGCGCAGTAGTCTCGAAAAACTTCCGGAAAACAGGTGGAGACCGGAAATGAGATATCACACACAGTAAATCCGCTGCCGCTCGGAAAAGCCATGGATGTGGATGTGGATGAAAGGTGTTGAGTGTTGGTTGTTAATGAAGGTGAGTTAGTGATTGAATTTTCAATTTTTTGCAGCTATTTTGTATTGCTGTAAGCCAATTATAAATATACCATTAGTTTTTGTATAAACATTTGTATATCATCTTATCCTATGGGTTTTGGGGTTTTAAATATTTTGAATTTATTTTTCAAATTAAAATTTCCGTAGTCCCAAAAGGAAATATAGAGTTTGGATTCCAAATTCCAATTGGGCAACTACGGATAAGCATATCAGACGTGGGGATCATGAATGCTTCAAATTTAAGAAAAGTTCTAGTTAGATTTTTATACATACTCGTATCATACGGGGGTACCATAAGGTAAACCATTAAAGTCTGTATTTATTCTAGATATCTTATCATTAAAGATCTTTTCAGAACCCGGGTTTCTGTATGCTTATAAAAACAATGTTATTTTTATGTTATATACGGCTCAGCATTTAAATCTTATCTATGATCTGTTTTGGTTTAAGCCAAAAATTCAGATTTTCGTAAAACTATCCAATTAGAATTAACTTGCGAATAATTGATTCCGTTTCTACAAGTTGTCTATGAATAAATCATATTCTAGCGAGCGAGAATCGAGTGATTCTTACTTACTTTTCCGTAGATGTTTAAGCAAATACAATACCTTGCCGAAGGTTTAAGTTTAAACAGCAAATTATACGAATTCAATGCAGTTTTGTGAGTTAAAAGTTAGGGTTAGATTGTTACTTCTTGGTGTTAATGAACTTAAAATCACTTGCGATTAATCCATTTAGTATTTACTTACTATTCCGTGAATTCTTAGGCAGATGCAATACCGTTCCGAAGGTTTTACTATCAGTTTATACAACAAATGATAAAATTTCAATGCATTTTTGTAGGAAATATGAGGCTTATGTTTGATACTCTTAGGAGTTTGTAAATTCGCAATAACACGTGAATTAGCGATTCAGGTTTTACAAGTTTTTTTATGATAAAGGAAATTCTTAGGAGTGACAAGTGGAGTGACTATTTTTTGGTATTACCTTGATTCTTAGGTCAATACAATACCTTCTCGAAGGTTTAAGTTAAAAAAAGGGATAAGAATTCAATGCAATTTAGTAATTTATAGTTAGGGTTATTTTGTATTCTATTTGGAGCGCAAGAACTCAAAATAAATTGCGCGAATGATCGAAGCATTTCGTTTTTAAATTTTTGTGGATGATCATGACAATTTTTCGAAACGAAACGTGGAGTGAATATTACTTAATATCCCCTAGTTTCTTAAGAAAATGCAATACCTTCCGAAGGTTTAAGTTAATGCAACGAAAGGATGAGATTTTAATGCAAATTAGTATGTTAAAAAGTGGGGGATATGTTTGATAGTACTTGCAAATTATCAAACTCTTTTGATGATATATTCTCATTGTACCATTCCGAAAGTTTAAATTTTAACAGAAAATTATACGATTTGAATGCACATTAGTAAGTTAAAAAGTGAGGGTTATGTTTGGTAGTATTTGGAGCTCTGAAACTCCAAAAAAGTTGCGAAGGACCGCAGGTTTTTACAATCTTTTCGTCGAAAATGTAAATTTTTACGAGCGATTAGTGGAGAGACTTGTACTTACTATTCCGTAGACTCTCAATTCCTCTCCGCAGGTTCAAGATGATACGAAAAATGATTTGGAGACGATTTGGAGGCGAGATTGCGAGTCAAGTGAGGGTTATGTTGGGGTTAATGAACGCGAAGTAAAGGTAAACTTTCGATTTCCAAAAAACTGAATGCCGTATATTTCCCGTCTCGTTCGAATGTGAAACTAAAAAGACAACTTGCTAGGAGGATGTTCTGCTCCACAGGCATCCAGGATTCGCATCCGGCGATCCGGACTCTTCTTCTTCTTCATCGTGGGGTTCCTACTTCCTGTTCTGGTTGTTGCGGGCCATGTCCTTGGGGAAGGAGCGGAGCGGGGGCGTGCGGATGCGACGGGCCTCGCGCGAACGGTTGCGCACCACCTTGGAGTGGATGGCGCAGGAGACGCAGTAGTGGAGCTTCGCGTAGAGCTTGGGCAGCACGTACGACTCCCAGATGCTGGCCTCGGTGATGTCACGGACGGCGGCAGCCTCGACGATGTTGCGGATAACGAACTTCTTGATCGCCTTGTCCTTGGGCACGCAGCGGGCGCAGTTGGTGCACCGCACGGGCTTCACATGGCCGCGGTTGTGCTTGTTGCGTCCTCCGTTACGGCGCTTCTTGGTCATCCTGCCGGCTGCATTCAATCATTCCGCATGCGGAGGGCACTCGTTAGTGAAAATCTAATAGGCATTGCCTTGGATGGCCGGTGTAATTACCTTATTTATCGATTTGAAATTCCACCAAGAAAAATCCGCGTGTTCACCGTAGGCGAAACTTGTGCGAAAAGGGGGTTGCCAGCTCGGGGTTTTCGGGTTGCCAGATAGCTCAACACCGGCAGGGCTGCTCTGGCAGGGCTGCACTGAAACTAGGGATGGGCGCAAATTAGTGATGGGAGAGGGTACGAAATTGGCTAGAATTTTAAATTTTAAATTGGTTTTTCCAATTTATAAACAGCTTGATCAGCACTTTTCCTTTTTACTAGCCTTCCTACCAATATTCTACGTCGATTGAAACTTCTTTCGGAAGAAAATTTAAAAAAAAAGAAATCTTGGCTCCGGCCAAAAAGTGCAGTGAAATCCGTGTGCTCTGATATTGTTTCTATGATTTCTGAACTTTATCAAAATTACAAATATATAAAATTGGGGCGAATAACTCCATATCCTTTTTTCTACGTCGATTTGCACTTATTTCAGTACAAAATTAAGAAAAAAAGAAATCTTGGCTCCGGCCAAAAAGTGCATTGAATTCCGTGTGCTCAAATATTGTTTCTATGATTTCTGAACTTTTCCAAAAATATATCAAATAGCCGTGATTAACTGATTTTATTCCCCAATTTCTCTCTAGTTAAATAAATTCAATTACAAGTAGTAAAACCAAATTTAAGAGCATTCCATATATATTTTATTGACTTAAAAGTACCAGTAATTGCATAATGTCATTTTAACCTTAAATAAAATAGAATAGTTGAAATGTACACATATGTTTATACAACACACATATTGGACAAATTATAGAATTACATTTTATCAGTGATTAAAAACCCTTACAAAGTTGGATATATACAATTAAATACAATATAAATCAGTGTCAATGCTTAATACTATTTAAAAAAAAGTCAACCTTTAAATAAAAAAGTCATTTATTAGCAAATTTAAAAGTCACATTTGCAGAATATAAATAATATAAATTTTTAAAACATATGCTTTGATAAATCATTTTATTTTTTGACCATTTGATTTTGTACATTTATTCTTGTTTTATCATATTAGTGGGGTTTTCTTTGTACACAGTTTACATGTTAAATATTTAACACAATTGTTTACAGTGCCTTTTGTTTTCGTCAGTCACCGATTCTTCTGATGTGATTGTGATTCTTCCGCCCTAGGCACGCCCCTTGGGACGTAGTGGGCTTCGCTCCCTTCGCACGCGATCACGGGAACGGTCACGGGAGCGGTTACGGGAACGGTCACGGGAGCGGTCACGAGAGCGGTCACGGCCACGGTCTCGTTCACGTTCACGGTCGCGTTCCCGATCTCGCTGTCTTTTCAAGTCACGTTCTCTATCACGTTCACGGTCACGGCGATCTCTGGAGGACCGCCCATTGCCACGCCTCTCCTCGCCGCGTCTATCGCGTGGGGAAGAATTGCCCCTCTTGCGGGAGACTGACCTATCCCTTTTACGGGAAACTGACCTATCCCTCTTTCGGGAGAGTGATCTTTCCCTTTTCCGGGAGAGTGACCTTTCCCTTTTGCGGGAGAGTGATTTTTCCCTCTTTCGGAAGGGTGCCTTTTCCTCTTTTCGCGGGAGCGACTTTTCGCGCTTTCGGGGCGGTGAATTGTCTCGTATTCTTTCGTGCGAAGAATTGGTGCGTCTGCGGTGACCGTTGCCATTTGCTGAATGATAACGCTCCTGATCAGATTTGGGTCCTTCCAGACTGAATTCTTCCGTGTCACGGGGTTGGGTACGGAATTTGTTCTTTCTCCGGATCTCCTCCTGGCGCCGAAGTTTCTCTTGAGTTTCTTCGTCACTTTCGCTGGAAGAATTCGAGGACGAAGATTCCGAGGAAGATTTGTCGCTGTCGTCGCTGCTTTCACTGGAGGTATCTTCTTGTTTCTTTTTAGACTTGGGTGATTTTTTGTCAGCCTTCTTTTCTTCGTCGCGGTTCTTCTCTACTTCCTTCTCCTTCTCCTTTTCCCTCTGCTTCTGCTTCTCCTTCTCACGTTCTCGTTCCTTTTGTTTCTCGCGTTCGAGTTCTCGTTCCCGTTCACGCTCGCGCTCTCGCTCCTTCTGTTTCTCTAGATCTTTTTCTCGTTGCAGCTCTCGCTCACGTTCTTTTTCCTTTTTCAGCTCCCGTTCCCGCTTTTCTATGTCCTTTTTCCTTTCTTTCTCCCGCTCACGCTCCTCTTTCTCCGTCTTTGCTTTCTCCTTTTTGCGCTGTTTCTCCTTCTTTTTTCTGTCGGCCTTTTTGTCTTTGGCCTTCTTGGACTTCTCCTTGCTTCCCTTCTTCGATTTCTTCTTGCTCTTCTCCTTGCGCTTGCGTTTCTTCTGCGGCTCGGAGCCCGAAGAATCGCTCGACTCGCTGGAGGATTCGGCGCTGCTCGCTTCGCTGGAGCTCTCGTCGCTGGATGGCGAAGACGACGACGAAGAATCGGAGGAAGGGGCAACTAGCAGGGAATTTCCAGTTGGAGCTGAACCATCTTTGAAGGGATTCCCCGAAGCTTTCCCCAGAATCTCCGCATTGATGGCTGGCACTGCCTTGGGGGCATTCTTCAGGAATCTTCGCAAATCATCAGTGAGACCTCCCAAGCCGATGGAGGTAAAGAAGTTGATCGAGAAGCGAGTGTTTCTCGGGTTATCCTTGGGAAACAGACCCGCCAGGCTCTCCACCAGCACTTCCTCCTTCAGTTTGCTGTTCAACTTGCTCAGTCCCATGTACTCGGCCAGCTCCTGGAACAATATCTTTATGAAGATTCGGCTCGACGAGGTGGTGTCGTCCTCGTTCAGTTGAATGCACTCCATTACATCCCAACTGATGGCATCCGTGAATAGCAAATGGGCAAAGAACTTGCTCACATTCCGCAACCGATTCGTGTCCAGTCTGTGGGTAGTCTGATACGTGCCCTTGAAGATTTCCTCAAACGGTGGCACATAGATCTTGTTGATGTTGCAGAATCTCTGGGCCAGCAGGCCGTAGAACTTCTCGTAGGTGCGCTGCTCGGCACAGCAGTCGAGGAACATGTGACACAGCTCCACCTCCTGGCCCGGCTTCAACTGCATCTTCATCAGCTTGTGGGCGCACTCCTCGTAGTCCAAACTCGAGTTGATGGTCAAGTAAATGGTGCGTCGCAAGGCAATCAGATTCGTTTCAGTGCTGTCGATGATATCGCCCGCCTCGGTCTTTGCTTGGTTCTCCGCCTCCGAGCCCGACTCCTCGTCTGACTCGCTTCCCGAGCCGGAACCCGATCCCGAACCGGAGCCGCTTTCGTCATCACTGCCCAGGATCTCGTTGCTCAGTCCTTTGTATTTGTCTTCGTTCTCGGCGTAGTTTTCGTCAAATTTAAAAACATCTGCGGGAGATTGAGAAAAAAAACATTAGCATATGATTGTACCCGCTGGCGACTCTTTACTCACTTAGTATATCCTCCGTTTCGGTTGCCTCGTCAAGCATCATAAGATGCGTAAATTGATCATCTTCCTCCACAAGTTCCAGATCATCCAACACCGCCTGGTGATCCTTGAAGCCATCCTTGCGCACCTGGAACAGCACCTCGATCATGTACTGCACCCGCTTGTCCAGCTTGCCCTCGTGCAGGATGTTCCGCAGCATCTCGAAGATCGCACCGATGCCTTTGGACGACACCTCGGACAGTTTCATGCCGCACTCCTTGAGAAAGGAAATGGCCACCTCCACGGAGTCATCTGTGGGTGTTTCCACGAGCAGCGTCAGGATCTCCAGGGCCAGGATCTCGTGGGCCACACGCTGATTTACCAAATGGCCAATAAATCGGGTGGCCGACATGCAAACCATCTTATCATTTCGGCGAAATGCGCGACGAAACTGGATTACCAAACGCTTGAGCAGTAGTTCGCCAATATTCGGAAATTTGGAATTTATGATGGACACCAAGGCGGCGTAAACATGCGTGAAGGTGGGCGAAGCGGCCTGGGCCTGGATAATGCTCCGGCAGAGCAATCCCCGACCCCGGACGACATTCTCCCGCAACAGATCGCGCGTAATGATGGCGATATTTGTGACGTTCACTTTGTTGATGTAACCATGAATGGATTTCTTGAGGGCCTCCCAGGCGATTCTCTGAAACGCGGCCGACGACTTGTCCGTGATCTCCGCCTGCATCAGCCGCAGCTTGGCCGGCGGAATGTAAGCACCACCCGTGCGCGAGGTGAGCACATCCACGGTCTTGCGCTGGCGTTCGGTGATTTTGGCCGCCGGCTGGCCGACGGTTTCATTATCCGCATTTGGCGCGGCATGGTTGGACCCCTTCGAGCCGGAACGGTCGCGTTTGCTTCGCCTCCTCGAAGTGGATCTGTCCCGTTTGCGTTCCTTGGAGCGCTTGCGATCCCCGGACTCCCCGCGACGACTGCTGCGGGATCTACCGCGCTTCTGATGACGCCTTTCGCGCTCCCGCTCACGCTCCCTCTCGCGCTTGTCCCGCTCCTCGTGACGTTTCTGTCGCTCCACGCGCCTGCGCTCCAGAGAGCTGGATCGGCGCCGGACGGGGCTCTTGCTGATGCTGCGAGTCCTGCGGGACCGGCTGCGGGATTGGCGGCGCCCGCGACTGCGCGGCGAGCGGCTCCTCTTCGCGATTCGCTTCTCGACCTCTTTGGGTGGACTCTTCTTTGGGGAGACCGTGGCCTCGACGGGGCTGGCATGCGGTGTGGCGGGCTCCTTATCAGCAGCCTTCTCATTGTCTTCTTCTTTCTGCAAGTTGGAGGGAAACAATTTAGTTGTATAGTTTATTTTCTAAGAGAATCATTCAAATAGTTCTATTAATTGAGATGTATGTGTGATTATGAGAAGTATAACTTTTAGCAGCTGAATATTGTTACTTTGGATATAACTTTAAGGCTTCAATGAATATTAACTATTGGAAACGGATTACCTTGACATTATACCTAATATTTCTAGAGTTATTCGGATTAGAATATGTTTATACCATGTACCTTAACGTACAAAATGGTATATCAATTTTGTGCATATGTAGGCTGAAGGAGACGTATCCGATCCCCATAAGGTATATATATTCTTGATCAGCAGTCGATATAGCCATATAGCAGTCGGTAAAAGCTAGAACTGCTATGATATACGCAGATCAAGTGTATTTAAAATATTTGCCACGCTCCTCTTTCGCCTTTGATATTTTCAAAAAAGCTATATCTCCTAGATGGTAGAAGGTAGAGCCATAATTTGTGTAGGCACAAATCTGCTGAATACCTTACACATATTTCCAAAATATTATTCAAATCGGACAATAAATATACAAGATACGGTCAATTAAAGTTTTAACCATCCCTTGACAGTACTAATGCCCGATGTACTGCTTTATTTTATAATTCCTTCTATTAAAAGAATCCTTTTCCCAACCTTTATACCCTTTTTTGATGAAATTAAGACCGAAACCTTTAAGATGTTCCCAATTTTCAGTCTCAGGCTCTTAATTTTTAATTGCTTCCCCCCAATGACCCCGTTTACCCAACAAATATTCAATGATGTTTGATTTTCTGATACAGTTTATACAGAACCTTTGGGTTTTTCGCAATTTACATGCTTAGATTCTTAATATCTTATTGCTTCCTCTAAAACAATCCTTGACCCTAATGTTTTTAATGATATTTAGACTAGGAACTTTATATTTTAAACAATTTACAATCTTACTTCCTCTAAAAGAATCCCTTTACCACTAATATATTCCAATTTCTGCTACAATACAATCTCAGACTCTTTAAAATTGATTCTTCTAAGTGAATATTTGAATACATCAATGAATTTAATCAATGTATTTAATATATATAAAAAACGTTTAGGTATTTCTCAATTTAAGATCTTGCTTCCGCTAAAAGAATCCTTGTAACTAACGTATATTTTATTTTCTGATGACATTTAGACTAGAACTTCAGGTTTTTATCACTTTAAAATCTTAATATCTCATTAATTCCGCTAAAAGAACCCTCTTACCTATAGTACATTCCATTTTCTGATGATATTTAGACTTGAAACTTAAGGTTTTCATCGATTTACAATCTTGCTTCCTTTAAAAGAATTCTCTTACTTATAGTATAACTAATTTCTGCTAAAATACAATCTCCAACTTTTTAAAATTGATTCTGTTAAGTGAATCTACATACATTTCTTGTTTTCTGATGAAATTTTAACCAGAACTCTTGGAGTTTTTCCAATACAACCTTAGGCATTGATAAATGAATCCTCCTACCTAAACTATATTCCCTTTTCTGATGAAATACGACCGGAACCTACCACAATATCTCGGTGTTTCCCGCAACTTACATCGGTTATTTCGCCCTCTTCCGCGGGGGTTTCTTCTTGCGGAGACTTGACCGCTTCCTCGGCTTCGCTTTCCCCCGACTCTGGGGAGGCCTCGTCCTTGCCATTGGTGGTCACAGGCTGCTCTTCCTCTCTATCTTCCTCCTCCTTCTCCTCGTTCTGTGGTGTCTTGTCGGCTTCCTCACTGGTCGCTCTTGTCGGCGTTCCTGCTGCCTTTTCGGCCTCCTCGGCCTCCGATTCGTCAGATTCCTTAGCAGCCTTCTCTTCCTCTTCTTCTCGCTTATCCACGACATCGGCAGGCTCCTTCACCTTCTCCTTCTCCGACTCTTCCTCGGCCTGCTGTTCCTGCTCCTCCTTCGGCTCTTCTGGCTCCTCTGGCTCCCCCTGCGATCCCCGTTCGGAGGAACACTCTGTGAGGGCTGGCTCCTTCTTTGGGGAGCCCGCCTCGGTGGCCTCCTCGTCGCTGGGCAGCCTGTCGGGGGATTTGTTTGCCTTGGGCAGAGGGTCCTCCGCCACCTCCCGGTCGCTGCTGCGGCGACTCGACTTTTCGGAGGAACTCGAGGAGCTCCCCGAGCCGGAACTGGCGCTGGAGCTGCTCGAGCCGTCGCTTTCGTTTTCGCTGTCGGGCATGGGGGCGATAAATGCTGCAGAAGTCGGAAAATAAACGTTGAAAATTCGGACAGCAAAAAAGCAAACGCGGCGACTTGCAGCAGTGCTGGGTAATGCCTCAACCACTGTCAGGAGATGTCAAGCGCATATCGATAGACCGGCTATCGATAGCTGCTCCTCTAAATTGGCGCGATATTTAGGGTTGAAAAACCAACTTGGTTGATGTTTGTTTTCTAAATTTTTATCCTGTAGGCAACTGCCTACAGGAACACACGTTTTTATTGGAAATAATACGCAATTTTTTTTTATTTTTATTTATTTATTAGTTTTATTTATTTTTTTTTTGTGCCACGTTATTAATACATTATTTATATCAAGTACTTAGCTTTGTACCTGTATGAAAATATAATACTGAGTGTAAGTCGACCTGATAAAATATTTAGAAAATAAAAATAAAAAATATTTTGAGACGATTTGGAAATTTCATCATCCGAAAGTGGCACATCT
>JAJJHQ010004446.1:0-95381 GCA_021223825.1 Drosophila ironensis | reverse complement strand
TTTTTTTTTTTTTTAAGTTTTAATACATAAGCAGCAAAAGTATATTTGAAGTTATATTTATTCTGTTAATATTTGATTGGCTCCTCATATATAGGCAATGCAAAGTTTAAAAAAAGAAAAATGAATATTATAAACAAGTGTTTAGCTTTATTTTTATTTTTTTTCTATCTCATAACATGGGTTTATAATCTGTCCTCTTAATTTTTCTTTTTTTATAAAAAACTTAAATCAAACATATTTCTTAAATAATCAAACATCAATTTCTAAAAGAAAATCTTCAAGATTATAAATTTTTTTATTTATAATATCAAAAAACCTAAACAATTTAAGCAATTAATTTATAGTGAGGGGGTTATTCAAATATATTAATTGAATAGATTGGATTTTAAGTCATGTAAATCTAAATAAAAAATTTAATCAGTTAAAATACCATCTCCCCACATCTCATAGTTCCCTTCCATCCCTCTGCTAAAACATATCCTCATACTTTCTTTAATCCATTGGTTTCTATTTATTAATTTACAATAAAATTTGCACAAATAATATAAGTTTTATGCCACGTTGCTATATCTTTAATCTATGTTAGCTTATGCCATTTTGTTTAAGCTAAATAATACCTAAACAAAATGTAATTTCTAAAATAGGATCCACAAATTTGTAGTAAATTTTGAAAAAACCTAAGAAAAGTAACAAATTATATTATTCGAAGTAGTTTGAATAGATTTAATACATTTTAGAGATATACAATATATATGCAAATGAATAATCAAATATTGGGCCCAACAAAATAAAACAATAGAATACCTTCAACACATTACTGCTTCAAAATTCAAATTAATTTAATTAACTTGTTGAGGCTTGATTGCAATCCCCGGAAGAAAGACTCTGCTGGTATTTCTCGCAACAGAACAATTAGGTTTATTTAAATGTACAAATCGTTTATCCATAGTAAATACATTAAGAATAAGCATTAATCACGACGGGTTAAACTAGCCAAAGAATCAATTATTTGATTTGTTTCGGGGAGAGAGGCCGGGTTTCACACCTTCACCGTCGTTTGTGTCTGGGGCTGGGGCTTGGGAGGAACCGTTTCCGGTATCGAGGGCGAAACGTCGTCGTCACTGGAGGAGGAGGAGGAGCTGGAGGACGAGGAGCCCTCGGCCTTGGTGCGCTTCTCGGGGATCGTGTAGGGGAACTTCTGCGACTTCTCCTCCACCGCCTGCTTGAGGCGCAGCAGTGCCGTCCGGTTGATGTTCTCCAGGGAGACATCCTTCACCGCATTGCCCAGCACATCCATGGCCTTGTCGTGGTTGCCCTTGTTCGTCTGGATGTCAATCAGGCAGGAGTAGGCATTGCCGATGGCTCCCTCCGAGATCTTGCTGTCGCGCAGCTGGGCAATCACCGAGGTTGCCAGTTTCTCGTCCTGCTGCTCGCGAGCCGTTTGCAGGACACGCTGGAACATCAGGCGCGGGGCATTGGACAGATGCTTGTCCCAGATCTGCTTGGAGGCGGCCTCCTGGCCGCTGGAAATCAGATGCATCCACAGCACGTTCATGGGTCCCAGCTGGTTCTGGGCGGCATACTTCTCGGCCAACGTTTGGTCTGCAAGGAAGAGGTTTTCAACTGACTACCGGGTCTCGAAACTATTACTTACATTGCGGCACCAGTTCCGGGTGCTTGTCAAGGATGCCCACGGCTCCGCCTCGCGGGAATTTATCTGCCAGCTTGGCCGCCTCTGCGGGCGTCTTGGCAGCCTCTATCTCGGTGGTCAGTTGCTTCAGAAACTGATCCGCCTTGCCGGCCACGATGTTGGCGTGACAATACCGATTGTCAAACGACACCAAACGCTTCTGCTCCTCGTTCAGCTGCTTGCCAATCTTCTGCAGCGTCTCCAGATCCCCGGAGGCGGCGATTTTGTTCAAATAGAACTTGAAGATCTTGGGCTGCGGATGCAGTTTCTCCGCCAGCAGCTCCTCCACGTATTTGGTGGCCTCCGAAAGGCGATCGGCGCGCACAAGGAGTTCAATCAATCGGGAGGTGTCCACCACGCCCACCCTCTCTCCTGCAGCGAAGCTCTGCTTGTGGGCAATGGCTGCATCGGGATCGTTGGCCAGGAGGGCTTTGCGGAAGCCAGCGGTGTGTGAAGGGGCCTTTGGAGCGGGCTTCGGAGCTGGCTCCACTGTTTTTGGGGGCTTTTCCTTGGCTGCCACTTTCACAGACTCCAATTTCACTGGCTCAGTTGCGCTCTTATCTTTTTTGGGTTTCTTATTGCTCTTGACGTTGCCCTGTTGGGTTTCTGGAATCACAAAAGGCACTTGGATGTTCTTCCTTTTGAGGAGCTCTGCCAGTTTCAAAAGGAACGCATCGTTGGGGGTCACAGCCTCCTCTTGCATTTTGGTCCACAGTCCCAGGGCCTTCTCCGCCTCATCGGCCTTGTCGTAGCTCAGCAGCAAAGTGTAGTAGATCTTGTTCCTGTCAATGTGTCCCAGATCCTTGGTGGCCTCAATCAGACCCTCCAGGGGCTGCAGCAATCCCTCGTTCTTGTACCGATCGCAGGCACTGCTGATCCTCTGCGGACGTGTCCGCAGTCCCGGCGTCTCCAGGATCTTGCGCGCCTGCCTCACGCGACCGCACTCCACGAAGGAGAAGACCAAATCGTACAGGCTGTTGACTTCGCCATGGATTCCCGTACTGAGGTCGGTGACCTTCTGAAGATTCACAGCGTCTTCCTTTTGGATCAGCCGGCAGGCCAGTTCGTTCTTCCACGGCGTGGACTTGTGCTTCTCGCAAATCTCCTCAAACGCCTGAATGGCACTGGGTATATCGTCCTTCACCAAATGCACCTTGATCAGGGGACCCAGGAGCACGTTGGTGGGCACAATGTAGTTGGCAGCCACCAGGGTGTCGAAGAGTTTACGCAGCTTATCCGGCTGACCCGACTCGGCCAAAGCATTGAGACTCCGCCACACGGTGGTCACGTAGTTGAAGCTACCCTCGGCCTCGCTCATCGGGGCATCCTTCTTGTTGTCCTCCAGCACTTTGTAGGCCTCCTCGACGCGCTCCTCCTGCAGCAGAAGATCGGCCAGGCGAACAGCCTTCAGGTTGTCCAACTTGAAGCTGGCATCCTTGGCTTTCAGCTTGCCATAGGCCTCCAGAGCCTCGGAGCTGCGCTTGTGGTGCGTATACAAGTCGATGAGCTGGGCATGGATGCCCAGGGGAATTTGGTACTTCTCCGACTCCAGTTTCCCGATCACCTGCAGGGTCTTCTCGATGCTCTGCGAGCGGAAGCAGGCGTTCAAAAGCTGCCGCTTTATGTTGTTGGCATTGTCGCCCTTGGCCTCCACATTGACAATGAATCGTTCCAGTTCTGATTAGCAATTCAAGTTAGTTTTAAATAGTAAAGTAGTTATGGATAACTCACCATCAATAGAGAGGGAATCCAGGCTCCTCTTGCCGGTGCTTGGCAGGGGCACAGGCTGCAGTTCCCCGGAACTTAGTTTCCCCAGCAACTCGGAGATCCGGGGCGTCAGTTCGCCGCCCAACTGCTCCGACAACTGGGTGGCCTTCTGGCTGCTGATCGACAGGCCCTGCTTCACCAAACCCTTGAGGATCTTCTCCAGCGTGGCCACGCGATCGCGCCGGAAGTAAGTGCTGGCCTCCTGGACAATGGCACCCACCACATCGGGCGTGGTTTTCTCGGCCGCTGCTTCGCCGCCCTGCTCCACTTCCTCCTCCTTGCCCTGGCGGAACTGCAAGCCCTCGTGGATCTGTCGCACGCAGCGGATGAACGAGCTGTAGTCGTTCGTGTGGCTGAGGGCGAGGATCAGGGGCTGCCGGAAGAGGAAGGGCAGGTAGTAGGCCCGGTTCTGCTCCATTATCTTGGCAGCATCGGCAATCTGGTGCGTGGCCAGGGCGGAGTACACAGCCGAAGTAACGGCCGTGGAGTTGGGAACGCCAGCATCTCGCAGGGAGGTGACAATGCGCTCCCAGTTCTTCTCCTTGAGGTTGGGAATCACATAGTCCCGGATGGTCTCCGAGTTGGGGAAGACGGCGAACTCCTGCTGCATGCGACGCACAATGTCCAGCACCTGGTTGGACCCCACGGAGCAGATCAGGGGCCAGAAGTAGTGCTGACGGATGGGCAGGCCGGCGTTCTTCATCTCCTGCAGCAGGGGCAGGGCATTGTTCACCACGCCGTTCGTGAGGCCAGCCTCTGTGGCGATGGTCAGGGCCTTGGGATTGAGTCCCTCGGCCTGCAGGGTCTTGCAAATCGAGAGGATCTTCTCCACGGGCCGATTGGCCTTCACCAGCTGGCGGATGAAGAAGGCGCCCACGTCCACGGGCTCGCCATTCACGCGGCTAGTGCGCGGCATCACGCGCAGCAGTTTCAGGCCCACATCCTCGTGTCCCTTGTTCACCAGGCGCAGGATCACATTGACGGCATCCTGATTGAATCCCGGCGAGAGCCGCAGCTTGGTCAGGAGCTCGTCCACGTGCTCGCCGTTGCCGTGAACGGTCAAGGTGTAGATGACGTCCAGGACGTCCTTGTCCAGCAGAATGATCTCCTTCTGCTCGCACTCCGCGAGCGTCTCCTTCACGGCGGCGATGTCTCCGTGCCGGGCAAAGGCGCACAAAAGGGTCGTGTAGGTGTCCGGGCTGGGTTCGAGGCCCGCCTGCTTCATCACTCCGAGGATGCCCTTCGCCGACTCCAGGTCGTTGGCCTGCAAGGGGTCAAAAACGTGGGTTGAAGTTAAGTTATACCTATGTTATGAGCAAAAGGAAATGCGCAGGCGGTACTATAAACAACAGCTTTTGAATTAATTAAGGAAATGGGTAATACTTCAAAGAATTTAAGAGGGAAAAGAGTATAAAGGGATTGCAGTTTTACGAAGTTTCTAATAAAATACTATTTCAAACTTTACCAAAAAGTTTTTCTAGTGGAAATTAAGATACTAATCGTAAAACCGAATTGGTAATATTTCAAGAAATATAATATTTCCTAGAAACATATAGATAATATTCCTAGAAACATATAGGTAATATTCCTAGAAATATATAGGTAATATTCCTAGAAACATATAAATAATATTCCTAGAACCATATAGGTAATATTCCTGGAAACATATAGGTAATATTCCTGGGAACATCAATCAAGAAATCATTTTCATTTTGTAGGAATATTATCGATATATTTTTTATAGGAATATTCCTAGAAACCCTGGAAATACCCAGGAATAATTTTTAAAAGTATTTGAGAATGTAGTAACGGAAGTATTGCCTAATTTGGATCATAAGCTACCCAGATAACACCCTCGATTTCTAGCTTTTAATTATCATATATAATTTTAGAGAATTTCTAAAGAAACCCTTACTTTTCGTTCTTTTAAAATGTCTGGAACTAAAATATGAAAGGTTATTCTAATATAACAAACCCAGTTATCCAAAGCTACAAAAATCCTATAATGTTCTTGTAAATCTGATGAAACTTAAGGCTAACTTGAATCATAGGAAAGAAGTTCCCTTGGATTAGTTGCCATCCCCAATAGGGATGGCCAATTCGAGGGAAAGCATGCTCACATCCCTAGCAATTAATAAAAGCTTAGCTGTCGGAAGTTATAATAGTAAATGCCTATAAAACAGCCTAATTTTCCACCTTTTAAGATCCCTGGACCGATAAACCTTCTTGCAATTGTCTCAGGATCAGGGTACTGCAGTTTCATAGCTTTCAGTGGATTAGTTCCCAAGATTGATCTCATTTTGTATCCAAAGTTTTCCCAAGTTCTAGTTGGCCACCTCTTCCTCCCTCTATGATCTTTAGTCTTAAGTGGTTACCTGCGAGTGTCCCAGGATGAGGGAGTTGAAGACGTTCTCGTTCACCGGCAGGCTCTTGGCGCGCATAAACTCGAGTATCCTGGTGGCCCCGTCGATGTCTCCCTGCTGGCAATACCGGGCAATCAAACGCTGATAGGTGACCCTGTTGGGCTCGATGCCCTTCGCCTCGATCTCCGCCAGAAACTCCGTGGGCGCAAAGCTATGCTCGTTCTCCAGATACACCCTCAACAGGGCATTGTAGTGCGAAATGTCCATGGGCACGTTGAGGGCGTTGAGGGTCTTCCAGATCTCCTGCACCATCGCCGTCCGCACCTCGGGCAGCTCCTCGGGCACCAGGTTGCCGCAGCAACGTATCACCATCAGGGACTGCGAGCTGGTGGCCGTTCTTTGGGTGCGAATCTCGTCGAGCACCTCCTCGAGATCCCTTCGCGAAATGCGTCCCATGCGCCGCACATCCTGGTCCAGTCGCCGGATCTGCTTGTCCAGGCTGAGCTCCGTTTTGGCGGCGGCATTGGTGGCAAAGCCGCTGCGGGAAAATCAAAGGAAAACTCGTGAAAAACATGCCACCCAGAGGACAGAGGTTATGTAAATACACCGGAGGTTTGCCAGGGAATTATTCAATAACTAAAGATATCTGAGGAAAGATGGGTATTCTTATGGGTTAAAGACACCCCCAGGGCCCTTTGGCGCTGCCCATTTACACGAATCTTCGCGTGCATTGCGTAATGCCGGCTCCCAAAGAGATCGCCCGCACGGTACTCACTTCTGGAAGTGGCCGCACATGCAGGGCGCACTCTGCAGCAGATTGCTCGTCTCGTTCTCGCGCACACTGCTCACCACCACGTTGCGCGTGAAGCCCGCGAAGTAGCGCAGCAGCTTGCCCGTCCTCAGGATGGATGCCATGCTCGGGTTGCTTGTTTTTAATTGAAAAAACGTCGAATTTCCAACAACTTTCGTTGCTTGCGCTGCCCACGAGTGATGTGCGCGAGGCCGAAAGAGCTTCCATCCCCAATAGGGATGGGCAACTTGAGGGGCAGCACGCTCCCATCCCCAACTAGCCAGCTGGGGCGCAAAGTTTTTAAGGCAGTCTGGCAGCTTGGCCGAGAGTGGGCGGCAACTTTGAAACTAAGGGAGGCCAGTGTGATCGTGGCAAGCCGTTTCTTGCTTTTGCATTTTATTTATGAAAAACGTAATACGGGAAAAACGTTAGGTTCTTAAATTAAAATAAAATAGAAAATCTTTAAATATAAGTGCAGAATTTTAAAATATGGCAACAAAAAATTGTGAAATGCACTTAAATAAAAAATATAAAAACACATAATTTTTGGAAAAAATATGTTGCATTTTTTATAGCAATGAATTAGGGCTTACCCAAAAAATATATGCTAATATTTACTTAAATTCTTTATGTTTGTTTATTGATATATTATGTTGTGTATTGTTTAACAATTTCCTCAATTTATTTACAATAAATGTATAGCGAGAAAATAATTATCAAATTTGTTTAAAAATTACAGTTTATTTATAGTTTATGAATCATTTGTTATTAATTATTTTAGTAAATTGTCCAGAATTGCTTAGGAACTTCGTAGGTTTTCCAAAATTAACACCTAGCAGGGGTTAAATTAACACCTAGCCTGAGGGGTTAAGTAATTAATAAAAAATTCTTTAAAAATAACTGAAGAATGTTAAAAATTTTAAATAAAAATTGAAATATTATTTGGAAAATTAGGTAAACAATTTAATTCTTAGAAATATGCCACATATAACAAATACTTCATGGAAAAATTTGGGTCGCTTAGGCAAATTTAAATACAAATTGTTAAAACAAGAAATATTTGTAATTGTATACTTTAGGAAGGGTTTATAATATATTTGTCATCTCCGACATATTTATAATGAAATAATTTAAGAAATTATCCAAAATCGCTTAGGAAATTCGTAGGATCTTCAAAATTAATTTCTAACTTGGGGAATTAAGTAACTAATAAAATATTATTATGTAAATTGGCTATATTTTTTGTGTTAAATTGTTTCCATAATTTCAATAATTTTTTGTTAATTTTTTTTATAAGATTTTCACTGCCTCGAGAAGAGAGGGAGGCGGAAGAGAGTTTGCTGATAAGAGCGGGCAGGTGCTAAGAGAAAGTGCAATCGCTCTCTTGGATGCAAGCTTCTGCCTTTGTTGTTGTTGCAGGTCACTCAATTGCTTCACTTTGTGCAGCAAACTTTTCTCTGTCTCTGTTTCTGCCTCTGCTTTTGTCTCTGCCTCTGTTTCTGCCTCTGTTTCGGTTTCTGCCTCTGCCGACGTCGCTTTCTTTTGTCGCCATTGGGAGGAAATTGCATTTCTTTCTGTGGCGGATTGTCGGGTTGCATTTCATTTGCAAAAGTCGCGTGAAGCGCGGCGGTTGCCTCGCCAGCTCGCGCTCTCTTCCGTGGCCTGTGCTCGCTCTCTTCCCGCATTTTTGGCGAGTGTATGTGCGTGCGTGTGTGTGTGTGTGTGCATTGCAAAAAAAGAGGAAACATTGCAAATTTCAGATTAACCCTAAAAAATTAATTAAAATTTAGTCAATAAATGGTAAGAAAACAGATGGGCTGGAAAATTGTAAACGATAAGAGCGGGCTAAGAGTTTTAGAGCGAGAGGGAGAGTGCAATTGGAAATTGCAATACACACAGATACACGCAAACAAATTGCCACGCAAAAAGCGGCCGGCTCTCCCCTCCCCCCTACCCCTCTTCCCCTGCCAACACACAAGTACACCTCGCTCTCTTTTGTGTGTGCAGTGCACTTGGTTCCATTTATTACCATTTTCTGACCCGTCTCTCCATTTTGTTCGCCTTCTTCTTGTTTTTGTTGCTTCTTGCTTTTCGCCTTTTGCCTTTTGCATCTTGGTTTTCCTCTTTGCCCCCTCTTTTCCCCCATTTTTCCTCGTTTTTTGCCGAGTTTTTTGGCGTGTAGGGGGGCTTTCTGGTCGAGGGTGGCAACGCTGGCGGCGGAACCGAATGCGCTTGAAGAATTCAATTCTCTACCCTTCCGTCAGTGTGGAGCGCGACTTTGAAATGCATGGAACAGCGGCAAAATGCAGGCCCACAAAGTACACCAAAAAATTGCAAATAAATCAAGAATGTATAAAATACAACAAAGAAACCAAAGAAATAAAGAAACTTCTAGAAAAAAAAAGGAAAACATGGTAAAGAAAGCTCCAAGTCCAGTGGAGAATCAAGACCGAAAAGCTCTACGATTTGTGTGCAAAAATAAATCTATCGAAATCTACCGGTAAAGTGACAAAAAAAAAAGAAAAAAATATATATATAAGTGTGTTAAAACTGCGCATTGGAACCCTTAATTTGAATGAATTAAAAACGAAATATATTCAAATAAATACCTTTGACCAAATGCAGCTTTAAAGGCGAAAAAGAAACCACAATTAAGGGCAATTAAAACGCATTTTCTGTGCAATTGACGATGACCTACGACAAAGGAAATGAAGTCATACAAAAACAACAACATGCAACCCTACGGCCACCGAAAACAACAACAACAAATGGTTGAAAATTGCACTGCGCATGCACTTACACATTCACACACGCACACATACCAACGCAATGCAATGGAATTAAAAAAAATGGAGGAAAAAAAATTAAGCTGAAACTCACACACTGATCTTGCGAAAGTATTTGTGAGCTTTTGTTCGCTTCGCTACAAAAAAAACGAAAAAAACGGTTGAAAAAAAATGTTTCAAAATTAATTTAAATCGGGAAATCACTTGAGAAATCCTCGGAATATTGCAGCGGAAAATGTGAGTGCTGGTGATTTGCATATACTATGTATATTTTCACGATTTTCTCTCTCTTTTTGCGGAAATCATATTTCCATTTTTATAAAGTTGAATGCACTCGTTTTTATTTTCCTTGCAACTGATAAATTTAATCAACGAAATAATCGCGTTTTCAATGACAGCATACCAAGAGCGGTTTAAGAAATATTAAAATTAAGATTTTGATAAAGAAGTTGAGGATATACAAAGTGGGAGATCTTTCAGAACAAGGTTTTCCAATGAATAGACTTTTTCTAAAGATATTACTGGGTGCAAAAGTGCAGTGTAGAAGGTATTTTGACCTTGATTTATTTATTTCTACGGTAATATACAAAACATGCATATGTGCAAAGTATTTAAGGTAGCTGGCAAAGCGTTTGCCCTTTTCCTAGAACTAATATTTCCAGAATATTGAGCATACGCCATGTGAATTACTCATTAGCATATTCATGGAATAGAAGCTTAAAATTCGAGTAGCTGAAGGTTTTAAAAGCCGAAAACCCCCTAATAGTTCAGTAAGAAAAGAATGCAAATAAATCATAGAGATTTTTCTGATTTTCCTTCCTGAGGTGCTAATATTTCTTCTGTTTTTTATTGTTTATTGCAACGCAGAAAAGGATAGCAGGCTGGGGTGGCCCTGGCGGCAAAGCCGAAGGCAAAGGACAATGGTTCAAGTGCAAGGAGGATGCCAAGCCGCATGCAACAATGCTACCAACAAGGACAAGCATTCCTGCATTTATTCCTCGTTTTCGTTCCGCTTTTTTTTTTTTTTGTTTGCCCGAGTGGTGGGTTTCGTGCATTGCGTATACGCCGTGTGGTGAACTTGAGAGCCGGGTAGCCTGTCAGAGAATCCGAGAAACGGAGCCGAGAAAGAGGAGCTATTTATAGGAGGGCGTGGGGGGGTTCCCACCTCAGCCTTGATTCCGCCCTTGAACTAACATTGCTGCTCCTGCATCTTCCTGCTGGCTCCTGCATCACATCCCGTCCCAGCAGCAGTCATCACAGCTGGAAACCCGTTCTCGCCGAGTGGGATACATGCGGCGGGGGCTAGACGACACATAGTGAGAATATGTGGCCAGTCAAGCGTTCATTTTTTCCGCTCACACTGCCCCATGTCCTTGCCCAGTGAACCCAGCAGGCTTTGACATTGATTTTGTGCATCCTGTGCCATAGTTTTTGGCTTGGGTTGGGGTTCGGTTTGTGGGTTGCCACAGCTGCGGCTTATGTCATGGAAATTTTACACTTGATGGCTGAAATAATTGTTTATCGTAATGGGAGATGGTCGATATTCAACCTTGGATGTGACTCCAAAGAGCTGCCTTTGTTTGCCGAGGTAATTGGAGGAGTTGTCGCTTGTTTACCGGCCAGTTGAGATACACAAAGAGTAATCTAAATATTTGCCTCAAATTGCCATAAAAGGGTATCCCTCGGCTGTCGTTACACTAAAAATTAATTGAATTTGATGTGCAATTAGGCTATGCATATGCAAAAAACGAAGAAAACGGGTAAATAAAAAATGGAAAATTGAACTTAGAACAATGAAAAGGCCGGCTAATAAAGTTGAGAAGCAGCAATTGAAACTTGAGCAAACAAAGGGCCACGTAAAATGTTTGCAAATTGAATTTCAAGTTAATATGAGCAGTGCAATGCGAAAAGTAAATACGGAGAGCGAGAGCGGATGTATCTGTGGGCCGCAAAGTGCACTCACAGATATCTTTGTATCTATCGAATGCAGTTGTACGCTTTAAAAGGAATTCTGTAGTTTATGCATGCGATGCGTTGTCTATATAAAGTTGTTCTGCCTCAGCGTCTGCAGCTCTCCACGTCGCTGTTTCTTATTTTATATATTTTTTTTGCAATTTTTTTCTCTCTGTCTCTATGACTGTACTCTGGTAGCAGATACTCTGATATTCTGGTGCTCTGGCAGCCATGGAAACGACGTCATCGCATCATCGTCGTGCGTTCTGATGCCGAAACCTAGAGCAGCACCCAGAGCAATGGCGGCTGCTCTGTCGCCAGGAGGGAAAAAAGAATCCATATATACACATATACATATACATATATATATATATGGATGGGTGTATGGGTGTATAAAGAAGGCGCAGAGCATAGTCGGCGGAAAAAATTCATACAAAAACTAGCCGCAACAACAATGCAATCCACCATCCTCCCGCCCACTTGCTCGCTTATCTTGCACTGAGTCAAGTCCATGTACTTGGCTCTTTTTGTGTATCTATAGAATGCGTTCTCATCCTCCGCTTCGTCGTATCTTCGTCGTCTTTATCGTTTGCCAGCTGCATCTGCTATGGAAACTATGGCCAGACTTCTGGGCAGAATGTGTGCTTGTAAGCAGCTTATAGCACAATTAAGGCCTCCTTTTTTTTATTCTCATTGTACGCGGTACTCGGAGGAGTACAAGGGTATGTTGTTCAGGTATTCAGGTTTTAATTTAAATTTATTCTATATTTAATCTATGTAGCCTTGGGGTTTCCTTAACTACTACGCAACTTTCAATTAGCTATAGCTAAAAGCTTACCAAGTGTTATCGAATTTATCGAATTTTATCGAAACTTTTTTCTCCAAACTTTTACCGCATTAAGTTAATACTGTCTGATACTTTTTTTGTGTTTTCCATAAAGTTTTTTCATACTCAAATGTGCTTCAAATTCATATATCTAATATTTTTACATATTGTACAATAATATTACAAGTTCAAGCTCAGTACCGGGTACTTACAGTCGAGTCTTTTTGCAACAGCTATGTATTTTTAGTTGCTTTATTATAACTCTTTGCAAGAGTCTTTGGCAAAGTATTTCAATTAAAGTAAAAACCATGCGAATGCCACGTTGCCTGCGGCTTGGATTAAAAAAAGCTAAGAAGATTATATTTCAGGGGAAAATTGTGATGGAAATTATAAGCTGCAGGAGTAGCCAGAGCGTTTTTAGGGTAAATGAGGTCACTAAGCAAGTCGAAACCTAACTTAATCTAAATTGAGTTTCAGAAGGAATATTAAATATATTTATTCCTTCCAAAAGTTATTAAACTTTTAGGAAAGCATTCAAAGCTGTTTGCGCAAACTAATCCCGTAAATCCTTCGGCTGCAGGTACTCAAGGACCTCAAATTGCACTCTGGCGATGTATTTATGTACAATATATTGAGTATACGCCGGGTGGGCTGTCTCAGAGCAGCTGCACCTGCTACGGGCTACCTGCTGGGTCATCAATAACTAACGACCGTAATCCTGGTCACCCGCGGTTAACCTCGAGTGCCACCTCAACCCCTTAAGGAACTAATACCACTTGCTGCCGCACCCGTTGGAGCGAAGATGAATTCACAATTCACGAACGACTGATTGACAGTAACAGGCAGGGCAGTCAAGAGCAGATTAACCCTCGCTGACTGACTTTCGTAACAATTTGCGACACCCTCCTAGGGAACTAAAAAAAATTATAAATAAGGGCTTGCAACCTGCCACATAGCTGTAAAGTAATTTCGAATTTTTCAGAGCATGACCATTGAAACAAAAGGGGGAATCCTGCCGAAAAAGTAAGGGTGAACAAACAAGAAGATATAGAGATTGCATTGCTCATGCATCCACAAAGGGTTAGCTTTGTCCGCACTGCAATTTGTGCAATTTTTCCATGAGTACGTTGGTGTTTTTCTTTCATTTTTTTCCCCCCTCTGACGTACAAATGCATCGTAATGAATGTCATCCGTTTCACTTTGAATTATGTCATCATCCTCCAGTGTGACACACATTTCCAGACCCAGACAGCCTGCTTAGATGGATGCAAACACAGATGAACAAATAAAAAAAAATAAAATAAAAGCCAACCCAACTGTTTCTCATTAGCAATACGGATAAAATGGACTTTGTCTCTAAGTAATTTTCCTTTACCGCGTATGATTACAATGCAGATTGGATTTCATTTAGGGTTTGTAACAAGAACAAAATGGTTACTTTAACATCAATAGTGCTATACATTTCAAACCGTTTTAAATTGTGTAATTCGAGATGACTCAACAATTACAGCGAATTGCAATAAATTATAGAGACTAGACATAGCAACAAAGCTATTTCAATGAGCTAAATTGAAATGAATGCGAAAAATAATAGACCCAAAGTGCACAAAAATTATTAAACACCATGCAGGCACAGTAATTACTCAATTTATATAAAAAACATATCGAAACCCATATTATTTTTATATCGGTTTTTTGATCGGCTCTCTTCGAATGTGTAACCATAATTTGGCAGCCCAATTTCAAGCGATTTTATCGCAAACATAAACCCAAAATTGCACTCCAATTCAACATGGTTTTGCGATATCAACACCAGCAAATCCCATTCACAAAATGGCCATTTCTTGTTGGGCTTGGCCAGAAATTGTTAGCAAATTATATGGTAGCTGTCTTAACCCCTTGTCGCCCCCTCCCTGATGGTGGTGTCCCGGTCGCTGAGTTTAACGGGACAACTAATTTATGCCGCCGGCCACGGCAGAAACTTCTGAAGAATTGGCCCGAAACGATGCAACAAAAAGGCTGCAAGAGCAAATGAACTCAAAAAACTGAAAACGGTTGAAGGCGGAAGTTCGCCAAAGAAGCCAATTGAATGCAGCAACAAAGTAAAGGCACAAAAAAGGTAAAAAGAAGCACCGACGGGAATTGAAGAACAAGTGCAGTTCAGCGAAGCTTTAAACTTTTGGTGAAAGGGTCATAAACATGCATACAAGCCTTAAAATGAAGAAAGGGAGATTGTCTCTGCAGGATACCCTTGCAAAAGGTTGTCCTAACTTTGCTAACTAACTTCACAAATTTTCCCCAATAATTTCATTGGAAATACACAAGTTTTTATTTGAGGAATATTTATGAAACCCTGTTGATAAAGGGTGTAACCCTTTGGTGTTTGTTCTTTATGAGAAAGTCTAAGGAAAAGACCCCCAGGAGCTTACTTTTTTGTGGCCGCGGGGCAGAACTTTCTGTTAATTGGCAGCTGTCTCGAACAGTCAGCAAAGAAGTCCGAAAAAAAGAAGTGAGAGATCTGCAACCGGTTGGCAGACACTTTTTTCTGGCTTGAAATTTGTTTGTTCGGACCACGCGGCGTATGCGTAATTAGATCTGTGTGCTTGCATTAGCTTTGTTTGCTAATTGGACTAAAGTTGCCTAGCGCATTGCACTCGCAAATTAACAAAGAATTGCAGTAAAGCAGTTAAACACACTGGAAACAAATAGGGCTGGATATTGAAATTATTCTTGTATATCTCAAGCATTCTTTGTCTTTTTTGTAACCTTTTTGAGATGCTGGCACTGTTTTTTTCCCAGTGCCAGACAGACATTGCACTGATGTTGATAATGACAATCATGTTTGGGAACTTTAAACGATCCTCGACTTGTCTGCCTCTCTTTCCTGCCACCACAGTGACGTTGCATTTATTCAGTTTTTGCAACAGCACCATCAGAAGCTATAAAACGAGTTTCTGCCACTGTTCTTCCCGCTCTTTTTGCCATTCTTCGGTTCTTTCTCCCCTCGCACACTCGTTCACATTCTTCGCAACCTCCCCTCGCCATCCCTGCCCCCCCCCTCCCCCTCGGGTTGCACCCAAAGTTTAAAGCCCCTGTGCCCCCGTCGGTCGGTAACGCTCTATTGGATTCTTGATGCGGCGGGACTTTGGTTCGTCTACCTTCTGGCTTTTGTTGTTTAGTTGCCATGTTGCATAGGATTTTGAACCCGTTTCGCTTGCCCCTCCCCCCCACCACCCGTCTCCCGACTCTCGTGACTCGGCCCCGCTTTGTTGCATGTGGCGTCCCTAACCTAACCTAACTTTCAGCTCAAAGCCTTTTGTTTCTTCCCCCTTTTCGGTTTTTTTTTTGATTTGCTGGCACGGTTGTGTGTTCCCATCTCATATAAAGAAAAAATAAATCAAACATTTACATTCTCTGGGGTTTTATTAACCTAATTTACATTAAAATCACTTGAATTGTCCCGGTTTTGGCTTGATTAATTCAACATTTTGAGTTTAGAGGTTATAAATTCCTACTACAAATTTTTAGGTTTTGCACCTTTGGGCTTTGGAATTATGCAAATTTTCCGGAGAACTTTCGCAACTCTTTTCACTGCGAAACTTTTGGCTGTGGAAAAGCCAACTCTCATGTGGCAGAGACTTTTTTGAATGGGCATAATTACAATTTCGTAAATAATTTATGGTGGCAAAGAATCTGCTGCTCTCATAACTCACTCGGGCTTTTTCTTTTCCCTCCTTCGTCTTTGAGTTCTTCTGTGGCACTCTCTCGTGAGCCTTTTGGGGCAAATAAAAACGTTAAAATGCAATTTGTGGCATATGTGGGTGGGCAATGAGCAAGGCGAGGGGGGGCGGTGGAATGCAATCAACAACAATGAGAAATTACAGGCACCCAAGGCAGAACCAACAAAAACATCGCTGCAAGTTACGCGCACTTCCTGTCGGAGAGTTTGCAAAGTGAATGAAACGCCAGTGCACTGGCGAAAATTAAAATGGTCAATTTATACGTAAATCAAGAATGATGGTAGGGCTGTGGCTAAAATCTTTTNTTCGAAGAGGTATTAAACCACAGCCGGTCAGAACCAATTGTTATAACAAAATTAATTAACAGCTAACATTCAAAATTAAATAAAATTGCACGAACAATATCTTAAATCCCAATTTTGATAAATTTATACGTAAATCAAGAATGATGGTAGGGCTGTGGCTAAAATCTATTTAGAAAACCTAATTATATTTTAAAAGTTCAACTTAAAAAGAAGGCAAATACTGAAGCTTGGTTCTATTTGCTTAAAATAAAACCAATACTTAAAAATCCCTAATAATATGGTAAAATAATGATTCTAGATTCTAGTTTCTAGGTTCCAAAAGAATACTACCTTTTTATCTAAATAAATGTAAATGAATATGTGTGCCTCTAATTAGTTAAAAAGTTTTTTTTAACAATTTTAAACTTTAATACAGTTTTTTGCAGTGCAATTGCATTCGCTGAAATAAGGGAGACGAGCAAAGAGAGCTTCGCCAAAAGGGGAAAGCTTTGTGTTTGCGCTCTTGCGTCGCTCTGTTTTTGCTGGCGCTCTTTCCTGCGCTGCTGCTGCGCTGCAAGTTGCGTGTCATTGACCTTTGAAATTGCATGTTGCTGCTGCTCAGTGAGGCTCAGTGTTGCCGCTGCTGCCGTTGCCGCTGCTGCTGCTGCCTGCTTCTGCCGGCGTAGCGTTATGTGCTGCCGTTTGTGCTCTACGTCATTCTACGCTACTTCGCATTGAAACTGCCACATGAGGCAAGCAGGCAGGCAGGCAGGCAGGCAGGCTGCTGTCTGGCCGCTCACGTGTGCCCCCCCTTGTTTGTTTGTGCGAAATTATATTAAGGAAGCAACTTGCTTTGCTGCTTATCTTGCTTTTGCTTCTTCATTGTTGTTGCAAAAGTTATTTCAATATCTCGAGGGGTGCCTCCTTTTGTTCCCATCGTTGTTTTTGCTTTTCTTTTGCAAATATAAATATTGCATATAATTTTCTTTGCAAAATTCTTTGCTTTCTCAAGATTTCAATTAAAAGCGTAACTATAACGGCTTTGAAAGTTATTTCAATATTTCGAGGGTCGCCTTGCCATACTTTCTTTATCTTTCTTTTGTGAATATTAATGTCTATATTCATAAATTTAGTTAAGGATCTTTGCTTTCTTATGCTTTGACTCAAATATTGCATATATGTTTTGAAAATCCTTAGCTTTCTCAAGCTTTCAGTTAAAAGCATAACTATAACGGATTTGAAAGTTATTTCAATCTATTATAGGGTGCCTAGCCATCCTTTTTTTCTTATATCTTTTAAATATTTATATCTATATTAACTTATTTAGTAAAAATTTCTCGCTTTCTTATGCTTATGCTTTGAAAACCTTAAAAAAATTGCTAGCCAACTTGCAACTTTAACCTCCTGTACCACAAACAAAAAGCCTCATAATTGATACAAAAATATAATTAACTTCCTCTGAGCATCCATCCAGTTTGGAGACAAAATCCGAACAAAATTGAAAGCAAACTATGAGGAAGCGAGACTGGGGAAAAGTTTGCCAGCAATTGTCTGTCGTGTCTCAGAGTTTCCGACTTTTCTCGGGAGTTCATTGAACGCCTTCGCCTTCGCCTTCGGATCCGCCTTTGGATTCGCTTTCTGCCTTTCCATCCATCCAGCAGACATAAAGCAAAGGCAAACTCAATAAGCGAACGCAGCGGCGAGCAAATAAACAGCAGCCAATAAGAGATACGCGAATGCAAAGATACAAATCGCAGTCAAAGATACACTTCTTCGCTCCAAGAACTCGCTGCCAAGAGCAGAGCCAAGGGAACAGGTTGCCGGAGTCCCGCAGTCCACGGGCAATGCTCACAAAGCCCTCTGGGATCGATCGATCAATTTCGATTTTAATAATGCATTTGCTTGCAGATCGGTTGGGCCTTTAAAGCACCATGAAGAGAACTTAAAAAAAGGATATACTTTTTGTTTTAAGAACTAGTTTAATATCTTGAGATGATGGGAGCAGCTACCGAGAGGTTCAATTTCGTTTTTAATAATTTACTAAAATTTTCAAAGCTATAAAATCCAAAAAGCTTTCTTCGTTCTTGCGATCCGACCGATCTGCAGGTCAGGCTTACCAGTGTGACTGCTGGAAATTTTGTCAATTTTCGAGGATTTACAAAAAAAAAGTACTCGACAGAATATTTTTTAAAAAACTCAGGATATATTTTTCCAATTTTGGACAATACAATATAATTTTTTGATAATTAAATATTTAAAATTAAGCGACTTGTGCCCAATTTTCAGAGGCTCCATATAAAACAGCCCCAAAAGGTTCTATTAAGGTTATGTTCGTATTTCCAGAAAACGAGAAACTAAAAAGATTTAATATCTTTACCACAAATTAGCTTTCCATAAATGAGGCTTGAGATGTGGAGTTTTTTATAAATTACATTTTTTGCTTAGAAAATCCTAACTTGAATTTGAAAAAAGTTTTTTTTTTCGCATTCAGTAAGCCTTAAATATACAATATTATATTTATTTTAGGTATTACAATACCACGCCAACTTTTTTATAAGCCATACAAATTTAAATTTCTTTTTTTAGCCGGTTGTTAGTAAAGGCCAACCTAAAATATGTATTTTGTATTTAAGAATATTTTGAATCAGTTGAAATCCAGAAAAAGAATGGATCGTAAAATATATTATGTATTTTATTTTATTTTTTTTTTAAGTTCCAATTGTTTTAAAAGGATAGAAAAAATTAAGAGAAAAAAACTAATAAGACTTTTTTGGAAAGCATGTCAAAAAGACGAAATTAAAATTAAAGCTTAATTTCAAGCTCAAAATAAGGGTTTCATCAGCAAACACAAAAGCAAAGAAAAGGCAAAGATCAGCCGCGAGGGACACGCGTCATCCTGCCATATGATTTAATTGCATAAAAGGCCGGGCGACAAAAATATTGCACAATTTAGGGGCCGAGCGAGGGCCCAACAAAAGGCCAGTCAAAACAAGGCAAGTGCTGTGTGCTCTGTTTGCTAAAAGGAGCGAAAAAAAACGTAAAAAATTAAAAGCCAGACCCAGACCCATAAAAAGGAGCAGTCAATGTACCCAAAAGCAAAAACAAAGCCAAACCCAAATCCAAAGCCAGAGCAAAGGGCAGGGGAGCAAAGTCAGGCAAAAGCAAGGCAAAAGGAACCGTAGCATGACGCGGCAGTGGCAGCGGCAACAACAACTGAGAGGCAGCCATGACCCACACCAACAAACAGGAAGGGAGCAGAGAGCGAAGCGCAGCGAAAAGCAAATGCCAAAAACAACCTTTGCCCAAAAAAGCGGCAACTGTAATAAAAATGCAGGCACCCGTGGGAGGGGCAGAAGGGGAGAAGGCAAGGGCGCATAGAGAGCGAGCATTTACTCGCTTCAACGCCAAATTTCAATTACAATTACTCCGGAGGAGCGAGGCAGAGTAGGGAAGTGCACGCGGAAGAGAAGATGGAAGAGGAGGATGAGGATGAGGGGAAGGTGGAAGGTGGAAGGGAAAGGGAAAGGACGAGGAAGTGGCAAAGAAAAGCAGGAAGTTTCGCATGCAGGAGATATTTGAGTGGGTGGTCAGTCAAGGGGAGGTATACACAAGAGGAAACTCAAGATTTACGGTTGATTGCATCCTTTAACTATTTATAAAAACGTATTTATCTTTCGAGAATTTAAGATAGAATTTTTTATCCTAAAACTTATTAAAGTCTTATAGGTTTTGGGACATTTCATTTGTATTTTTCCAATTTCTGAATAATCTATATATACAAATTTAACAGATTAAGAGTCAGTTTAGTCAATTATTTTTTATAGAATGGGGTTGGAAACCAGATCTATAAAGTTTATGGAACAAATTAAATAGAAATCATTACCATAAGTGATACATTATACTAGTAATTCCATAAAACAGCACTGCTTATCATTCACACTTTGCAGAAATTATATAAAATTATATAATATTAACCTTATCTTTATGTAATTTGCATACTTTTTAAAATTCTATTAAAATACCCTTTCATTTGTGAGACTTTTTTGGGAATACATATTATTATGAGCATATTTCTTCTTATACAAATTATAAATTGTTTCTATACTCTTTTTGAGAGTTTTTGAGAGTAAATCCATGACCAAAATAAATATTTTTTAAGATATTTCTTTTGGTTATCAAAAAATGTAATATTTATTCTTATTATTTTGACTGAGTATCATATTATTGGCTTGTGGGGATTTCAATAGTTGCTGTTGAAGATTTTTATATACAAAAATTCAAGATTTATTATGTTTTATAAGTTCGTAACGGAAACTTAATCCAAAGTACTCCTAAGCCTTAAAAAATTCCCTTGGATGGGTATTTTCAGCAGCCACTCAAAAACCTAATCATATGCTCACACATAGTTACTTATATTTTGATCGAAAATATGGAAGCAACCATTTTTTTTTTTGAAATTCGGAAACATTTAAGTTACTCTTTAGAGGCAAAAGAAGGTTGGGGCTTAGTGTGAATGAAGCATAAACTGGGATTCAATCTCGGTCTCCCTGGGAGACGCTCTTCGCTGTGTTTTTTTGGTGCTGCTTGGGATCCCTCGTATATGGCCATTAAAAATGGCTGCTAACATGGCTGCGAACAACACACACCACACACATGCGGCGGAGAGGAGACAGAGACGGACACGGAGATGGAGATGGAGACGGAGACACATAACCCACACAATTGCACTTGGGGCAAGAGCATTTAAATCGGAGCAGCTCCACGAATGGAGTTGCAAAACAGAACGCCCAAAGGTTAATCAACTCTGCATTTTGCAACCGAAACCGACGCTCTCTCGCTGGCCAGGGTTTCCCCCTTACCCCTTCCCCCCGCCCGCGGTAGGGTTGCCATCGCGCAACTCCATGTTTGTTGTTGTCTGTGGCAAGGAATTCAAGAGGACAGAGAGTGTAAGCGAAGGCCAAGCGTCTAATTGAATTGGTTGCACGACTCGGCCCGGCCGGCTCTCTTCTCTCTGTTGCACGCAGTCTTCTGCGCCACCCAGTCTCCTCGGCCGGTTCTTCTCCCGCCTCCCGCCTCCCATGTCCCATGACAATGGCATTGAGTGGCTACCAGCCCGAAGAGAATTCTCCGCCGGCGAAGAGTGTGTGTGTGGCGGCGAAAGAGTTTCCTATTGCATAATTTTGTGCAACTGCTGCAGAGGGGCCGCATGTGTAGTGTAGGTGCCGCATGCATGAGTGCGTCGGCGGCGGGGGTGGCTTTGGCCTTGGTTTTTTGTGGCACCAACAGGGAAATTCTGAAATTGCATAAAAAAGTCAGCTGTTGGCGATTAAAGGCCTTTAAAACTTAATTAAAACCATTTAAAGGTTTTTGAGTTAAAACTTTGTTGTGGCATCAACAGGGAATTTGCAAATACCAAAAGAATTGTTAAAAAATTTATCCTTTTCTCTTTAAAGTTTAATTTCCTTGGAGTTAATCTTTAACTCTTTAAACTCAATTTGTTTACTTACCTTTCTTTCTATTATAATTCCATGTAAAAATGTCCAATATTTGATCTGCAATTTAATTTAAAGAAGTGTAAAAAAAGTGTAAATTATTATCGGAACCTCGCAATTTTAATTTAAATTCCGCCCGCGGCGATAAATGAAAATTAATGGCCCAAGTTCCATTTGACAAGCTGGCGGCGAAGGAAAAGCAAACAGTTTCCAGATGATTGCATCCCGCCGACTGGACACAAATGAAAATGAATATTTTTGATTAATGAGTCATGGGGCAGAGGGACAGGGGTTCGCGGTGGTGCTGCGTATCGATAAGTGATTTAATTCTCATAAATATTCAAATGATAGCAAGTAATTCAATTCGAAATTCTATGATTTCAATTTAAACAATTAAACTCTTTGAGTGCGAATTTCTCCACATGGCGTATGATTGATATTTTTGCTAGTGCTTCAATCTAAAAAAATTGTGCAAAAACTTAATGTTTGCAATTAGTTATGGAAATTCTTTGCAGCTTGGGTAATAAAGCTCAAATTACGAGATATTTAAGATCGCAGTCAAAGTATTTCTCGAGATATTAAAGAAAATCTCGAAACAAAATTTCATATGTGAAAATTTTTAAACTTTGTGCATCATAACTCGGCCAAAAACAATCGCAGCGACTTGCAACATGTCTTAAACGACAGCTATTTCATCCACCAGTCAGGAGAGGGGCTGCACTCTACTATCGCTTTCATATTTCTCGAGATATTAAAGAAACTTCCGAAAAAAAGATCATAAATGTAAAAAATTTTAAACTTTACGACATCAAAACTCGGCCAAAAACAGTCGCAGCTACTTTAAACATATCTTAAACGACAGGCATTTCATCCAGGAGTCATTAGAGTTGCACTATAAAATTGCTTCCTGCGATATTAAAGAAAATCCCGAAAAAAAGGTCATAATATGCGAAAATATTAATACTCTGCACCATCATAACTCGGCCAAAAACAATCGCTGCGACTTGCAACGTGTCTCAAACCACAGTCAGTCTTTAGTATCGCATTCATAGGTCTCGAGATATGCTGGAAATCATTAGAACCTTTCTAATAACTCTTCGAAACTCTAAGATATGTTCTAGAAATTAAGTGCCTCTATTTTGAAGAGCTGTATTTGCTATTAAATTGCCAGCATGCCTTGGCTTGTATTAGCTTTAAAATCAAATATTCAGTGGTCAAGTTTCATTGGCATTTAATTGCATTCCCTAAGAGGAAAGTAAACAAAGGTGGCAAGAGCACCAGCGAGCGAGTTAAGAGAGCCAAAAGAGTTGCACAAACATGCAAAAAAATCGGGGGAACAAAAAAAACATAAAGTGGCAAGAAGTGGAAGCTCTCCGGTGCTCGGTTGTGCTGCTTGCAGCGCTGCTCTGCCGCCTGTTACCGGTTTTTATGAGGCAGCAGCGGCGGCAGCAGCAGCCGCAGCAGCAGCAGAAGTAGGAAGGAAACCAGAAAGCCGCCCCTCTTCGCCAGTGTGCGGCGTCTGCTGTGCGAATTTGTTGAGGCAGGTCCTGGCTGCCATACGCGAAAATAGGTACAGCCAACGAACTGTGCTCCAGACCGAAAAGCAAAAGCATTGCAAAGGCAAAAGCATTGCAAATAAAAAAAAAAGGGAAAAGCAAAAGCAGTGGCAAGCATGGAAAACATGTGGAAAAGTGGCAGGGCCAATGGGTGAAGTTGGAGCATCGGCAACAGCAATAGCAACAACAGTGCTAGTTGCCGTACCAGTACCAGTACCCGTACCAGTACATATGTATGCTGCAACATGGGAACTGCTTTCTTGCTTTTGCAGCAAGCAAACTTTGCACAACAAGCCGTCCGTGGCAACACACTCACAGAGACACTATATAGCCAAAACACTCCACTCGATAGATACAGCCGCTCAGTCGCCGCTCTGCCGCCGCCGTTGCCGTTGTCGTTGTCGTTGTTGCCGCAGTCGAGCATTGTGGCATGTAGCTTATAGCTTCAGGTTCAGCCTCAGTTTCGGTTCTGAGCTTCAGCTGCAGCAACGTTTTCTGCAAACTATCCAACCAAACCCCCCGAAAACTATCCATCTATATAACCATTTGGTACATATAGTTTCGGTCTAACCTGCCTCATTTATTGCCTTCTTTTTTGTTTTTTTTTCTAGTGATTTCCCCTGCTTTTCCGGAGGAGCAAAAAGATGAATATGTAATGCAGTTTTTCTCTCGCTGGCTTTCCTTTGTTGCAAATTGAATTGAACTGCAACTGCGGGCAATCGGCTTACGTGGCCGGAGAGACAAATCTATTGAGGATTAGGCCAAGTCAAGTGGAATTGTTTCCCAGATGCCGATTGTCCCAACTTGGAAGTGGAACAAGAATACACCAAGGCATTGAATTGCAATGCTAATTTTGGAAATCAAACAATATTCCATATTTTGCACTACAAAAATGTGAAAATAATGGAGCCTAAATTACGATTACCAAAAGCAATTAAATTGAAAATTACAATGCAATTTTTGTCTTTAATAGCAGATGAACAATGCATCACATTTGCCTCACATCTAGTAACCCAATAAATCGTAACTATACTATGAAGTAAACCTTAAAAATTATATCTAAAATTTAATTATAATTTCAGATGACTCACGATCTGGGATCTCCATTGTCCTGCAGGAATTTCACAACTTTATCTAATGGATTCAACATGTTTCCCTGCCTCGAGGGGTTGATTCTTTCCAAGACGGAGACACTGAGACCAAACAATAATCCAACACAAATGGTGCATACTTACATATGGACCATTAACAGAAACCCGTAAATCCGAACTTGTGCTGTTTTATATCTGTTACAAGACCGGCATTATGGGAGTCTGTCAATGCAAACAACTGGTTTTTGGCAACAAGAAACACAAACGAGCGCTCTCGGTTATAAAATAATAAACGCAATAAACTCAACTAGATCAAATTATAAAATAATTGAACAAGCTACAGACTTACAACTGCTTTTTCGATATTCATTTTGAAAGATCTTGGCAAACCAAGAACTATAAACTGAGTAATTCACTAAATAATCAAATAACCTTATAATTTTTCGAAAAACTTTTAGTGAAATCATTGAAATTGTATATGATTTTCATGGTTTTATTTCTCCCCATTGTTCCACTTGTTTGCAAACATTTGCTTTACCAAAAACCAAACAAAATAAACGCCTCCTGAAACCCTCTAAAATGACCTTAAACCACCCAGCAAAAAGGACTACACCAAGGACCTTTTTCTCTCTGGCAAATTGAGGTAGTAGGTTGTATAGTAGTAACTAAGAATCATACTATACAATGTGCTAGCTTTCTTTGCTTGACAATAAGCCGCAAATCATTAAAAATTCATCTTGAACCGAATCCCTAACAATACCGAAGCCATACAAAAGTTGGTGATGTGAAAAAGTGTAACAAAGTGTAGCGAACATATTATTCAAATGATTGAAAATTATATTGCGAATGAAAATGCAGTATGTAAATATTGGTTTATTGGTGACATGTGCAAATGTTTGTATGGCTGATTCCCTGAGACCCTAACTTGTGACTTTTAATACCAGTTTCACAAGTTTTGATCTCCGGTATTGGACGCAAACTTGCTGATGTTAGTATAAAAAAGAGAGAACAAAAAGAGTCCCTAAAAGGTCCAATGCCGTTGGAAGTAAGTGATGAATTTATTCACGAGTTTATATACCAGTTTTGAAAATTGAAATGTATTCATAAAAATATGTTTTTCTCTTTCACAGGAGGGCATCGTTGGATGCTTTGGGATGATATAAAACCCAACTGCCTCAAGACCAAGGAAATTCGGATTAAAACACCTTTTAACAATTTTTATTTATTATAATTTATTTATTGAAAACCCTCTGTTTTTAAATACCCCCTGAAACCAATCCATTTCACACAATGTAAATATATTTATGACTATAAACTACATCTATATCTAGAGATACAATGTGAGAAAGTTCTGTGAATAAATCTAAACAATTGCATTGTTAAGAAAGTACAAAATGTTGGATAGATGAAACGATTATTTATGGTTCACTGATGCGTGCACTTGTTGTCCTTGGACTTCTTTTTACGATCTTCACTCGAATTTGATCGTCGAGTACCCTGAATTGGCATGTAAGGCGGCGTGGGGCTGGCACTTTGATCTGTTCCGAAAAATATATAGATCAATATATAGCGAGGCTTGCCAACGTGGAGCCTTTAAATACATATATACCAAAGTTTCCGGATTTCGAGTACTTCATGTGCGGCGAAATGTCCTGGCCGCTGTGATGGGAACTATCGTGCGATCCTGCCTCGGAACCATAGTGCTCGGACCTAGGAAAAGTATAGTTGGGTGAACTAATCCAAAGGCAAATGGCAGGCAATTACTGCATACCGGGTCATGGAGTTGTGGGCCAGCTGCATCTGTTGCACCTGCTCTGCGGCCATGTGCAGGGAAACGGGCCGTTGTCCTGGCCTGCAATTATCCACCGGCAGTGTATAGATATCGTCTTCCCCCCTCGTTTGTGGCATGTTCCTTGGCTGTGGGCGTTGCATGGAGCTGTGATTGGAGCCCATGCCACCCTCCCGGGTCAGACTCCCGTTCGTTAGAGGTCCGTTGTGGTGTCTCTGGTGCTCTCGACTGTTGTTCAGCACATCAATGGGATTTGAGTAGGCTTCCACGTCGATTTCGGGATGCAGATTGTGGTTATTGTTGTTGCTGCTGCTGGAGGAGGATATGCAGTCCTGCGGCAGGGCAAGCAACGGCCCACAATGGGAATTCGTGCCACAAAGCAAGCTGCCGTTTCCGTTTCCATTTGCCGCTGCGGCGGCTTCCTTCTGTTGGGATTTTCGCAGGCGGGCCTTCTCCTTGGCCCGCTTGGCTTTGGCCTTCTCCTGGAATTTTCAGAAAGTGGTAAGTGGTTTTAGGTATCCGGTGGGAATTCATAAAACGAATGAAAACTTTGCCAGGGTCGGAATGTTATTTGACTCGGAACTCAGCTAATACTTGTTAATTATCTTTAAGGATAAGAACTAATTTTTTAAATAGCAGATAAATACCTTTTCCTGGCCGTAAATAAATAATAAAAAGCCCTAATATGATAGGAATTTAATTAATCAATGTTGGGCATATGTATTCATTTATTCAATATTTATTCAATATAAAATCCTTTAGTTTAATTTAATTGAAAAAACCTTTAAAATAAGATAACTATTTATTATATTATATTTCAATGGACGCCTTTTTGAATTGCTAAAACTTTTTTAAGCTTTATATTTTCACACTCAAATATTCTGAAGAAATTTTAAAATCATTGTAATACAATGAATTCCCTCATGGGTTTTTTAATGATTTACTTCTAATAAGTTCTTAAATAGTACTTTTTATGATATAAAGAATTCCAGGAAAACTTTTCTGCATATTTTAGGAGACGTTGTTCAATAAATATTGCCTTTATGGTCTTAATATTTAGTTTAATTTTGGCGGCTTGTAAATTTTAGCTTTTAAATTTCTATATGAAGTTCGATTATCCTTTGATTCTTACCCTTTCCTGCAGCATCTTGGCCAGCTCCTTGTCCTGCGCCTCAATGGCCAGCATGCGATCCCTGTGCTCCTGCCGCACGCAATCCTTGGACTCGATGGCCTGCAGACGACGAGCCAGCAACTGCAAGCGGCATTAAATTAATGTAATATAATAGTCAAATGTAAGGACAAACAGCACCCACCTCGTCCTTCTGCTCCTGCTTGAGCTTCTTGCTAATCTCCTGAATCTCCTCCGGCGGCAAGCCGATCTCCCTTAAACTGGCGTAATCACAGGGATCCACGTACAACTCAATGTCATCCGCATGTTGTTGCATGTGCCGCTCGGCCGCCTTGGCGGATGCGGATGCCGCCGATGCAGATGCCAGTCCGAAATTTCCCACCAACTGATCGTACTTTTCCGGTGACAGTTTCTGAAATTTTGGTTCGGTTCTTAGGAGATTCTCGTGCGAGGGCGAGCGTTGTTTTTGACTTTGTAGTGAGTGTGTGGCAGCTGCTGCATCGACAACACTGGCCGATGTTGCAGCCGATGTTTTTGGTGCTTTGGGTGTTTTGGGTGTTGCAGTTGTTATGTTATAGTCGCGTATGCTGTCAGCAACATCGGCATAGTCTACAAGTTCATTGATGTCGGCCTGTGGCAGTGTGCATGAGGTGCTGGGTATGTTAGTTGTGTGGGCTGCAGTTGCAACTGCTGCTGCTGCTGTTGCTGCTGCTAGTTCTAGTTGGCGACGTGCCGGCGATGATTGATGTGGCTGATGAAAACGTGAGTGATGTGACTGCTGCTGCTGCTGCTGCTGCTGTGGCATTGATATCGCATCACTCACCAGCAGCTGATTGTTGTGTGTCTGTGCATTTCTACTGGGAGTGGTGCAAGTTGCTGGTGCTGCCGTTGGCATATCTACAATATTTGGTATGAGCGATAACCCTACATAGTTGTCTGTTTGTGAAAAGTGTTGCTGTTGTTTCTGCTGCTGCTGCTGTTGTTGCTGTTTCTGCTGCTGATATCTAGCCTGCTGTGAGGTGCTCGGTTCTGACAAATGTGTGTGATGTGGCTGTTGCACCTGCTGAAGCTGATGTTGCTGTTGCTGCTTTTGAATACTTGCTTTGGCGGGGCGTGGCGGAGGGCGGCTCCTGTCGCGCGTTGCCGGCGGCGGCACTGGCGGCAGATTAACATAGATCTCCTGCAAACGATTAAATAAGTTTAAATAGGTTTCTTTCTTTGGCAATAAGGTATCATGAAACGCACCTGCATTTGCTGGGCTATCAACTCGCTTTGCTGCAGCTCCCTTTGCTGCTGCTCCTTCAGATCGCGCTCCAGCTTGTCAGCAATTTCTTTGGCCACTCGCTTGTCATGATCCTCCCTGCGGAGATATTGTGATTAGTTTCATTGTTCCGGTGGAAATTCACTTTAAATTGAAATCAGAGTGACTCGGCGAAAGTAAAACCAACTGAATAATAGGCCATACAAATTATAATGAAATGGAAAGGTACGAATACGAAACAATCCACAAAAAGGTGTTTGATGTTTGAGTTTTTGCTAGGTTTTCCTAAGTTGGATTCGAACTGATAATAGTGTGCCCAAAGTGTAAATTTTCTTAGGTTATCAGGCACACGAGTATCCTGGACACTTATGAACAAAATTATAACGTTTCGAGTGAGTACAAATGTGAAATGCTTTTAACTTTACACTCATGATTGAATAGTTATGGTATAAAACTTCGGGAAAATGGAATTCTTTATATATCCTGATGGCAATATTTTATATTTTATGGTACGAATTGACTCATTTTATTGTTTAAACTCCACTTACTGCTCCGTGAGGCGCCTTCTGTAGGCCTCCACCCTCCGATCGGCCTCCTCCCTTTCCTTGATTTGTTCGTGCAGAGCTGTGGGAAAATCCTCTCGTACGACCGCATTCCTGAACCGATTTCCCTTGTAGAAGTCATTAACTGCGGGCAAAGGTATAGCGATTCTTTTAGTTTAAAATTCCATTTATTTTATTCCCCCCAATGGGGATACTCACTCTCTTGGGACTGAAGCTTGTAGGCCAGGGCGCCGTCCTCACGCACGAGCCACTCCTTGCAAACTGCAAT
The DNA here is from genome assembly GCA_021223825.1 of Drosophila ironensis. Taxonomy (NCBI): domain Eukaryota; kingdom Metazoa; phylum Arthropoda; class Insecta; order Diptera; family Drosophilidae; genus Drosophila; species Drosophila ironensis. The sequence continues at coordinate 66,033 of JAJJHQ010004446.1, read as the reverse complement.
GCGGAAACGATAGAAAAAATGCACTTTAGCTGCGAGTTTTTTACGGCACTTAATTACAGAAACAGGTATCTAATGACATGTGATATTTAATGCTGCTACCCGATCAGATTACCGCACTCAAAATCTCTAATGAAGCCCCCCAAGATCGTAAGATCGTAAAGAAATCGGTGTGCCCCACTTGGCGATGGTAATGCGATGACTCACATGCAAGATGCACTTGGTCTCGAAAAAGAAAGGGGAGCAACCGGGCTCGGAACAAAGGAATTCCATTGAAGATGTAATCCCCTTTTGAGGGGAGATGTTCTTCGGACAGCTTTTGATCGATTTAACCGAAGCAAGGAGGGATTTCAGCTCATTGATAAGCGAAAGCGTGGTTAAAACTTCCCGCTAATTGCCTGCGTAGAATTTTGTTTCGGGGTCTCTTTGGGGTTATTTATGTGGTTTTGATGATTTTTAACTTATGTGCACTGTCAAAAAAAGATATATACACACATGTATAGGAAAAAATCATCACAAAGGATTGGGCATTTGAATGTGATTTGAAATCCATTTTAATTATTTTTCAATTTATTTTACAAGCTCTTTTCACTTTTATTTTGATACTTTATTTAATAATCAAATTCTAAAAAATAAACGAATAACCCATTATTTGAAAATCTATAAAACTTCGATTTAAATTATTTTTTATTAAATTAAAGCTTTAACAAGTTGGACTTGGGTAGCATCGTAAAGTACGTATATTATGAATCTTGAATGTGAATCTTTTCCTAATGTATGTAAAGTCCAACGAATATTTTTTAGGGCTTTAAAATGTATTCCAATAAACTTCTAAAATTTAAAGATTTAATTTCTTGTATGAAGATATTTTTCCCAGTGCATTTGCGCACGATCGCAATTGGAAACGTCTGGTTTTGGTGTTCTGGTCGTCGCGTTTGAGTTGCTGTCATTTATCATTTCATTAAAAAGGGGAGACTCTCGGCTCTCCGTCATTGTCACTGGAAAGTGGAAGTGTGGCAAACTGGGAAAGTGGTTGGTTGCCCGATGGGGCATTGGAGCTCTATGCATGGAGTGCATCTTGTTATCGTATTGATACCCGGTATCTAGTTAGATAGTAAACTTGACAAGAGAACTTGATCGAAGTTGTTCGAATGTTACCAAAGTTACCAAAGTTTAAATAAGAGTTTGTTGTTTGTAACCATCTTTATAATTTTTCCCTGCTTCTGCAAGTTTAAATACAACTTAGATTGTAATCTATTTTGACGAGCTTTCAGCTGAAAGCATATTTTGATTATTTATCACCTTTGACCATTGTCTCCCTCGACTTCCCACACTTCTAGGTCCATTAGGTTTTCTTCCTTTCGAAACCCCTCTTAACATTAACATAATTTTCTTATCTGTGCGCTCGTATCTCCCTTAATTTAAAGGCTCTTTGACTCGCAACTGTCAACTGGCAATTAGCTGAACTCTGACCGTAGCTTTCCACGCTGTCGAGTGCTTGTAATTAGAACACTCTGAAGGAAAATGAATTATGGGTCAACAACCTGCCACGACCCGACCCCCGCTTGGTTAATGCAATTTCACTTCAAATTAACTGCAGTTTCAAATAAAAACTGCTGTGGCAGCATCAGCCACGAGGAGATAATCAATTTAGTTGTTTGATTTCTGACTGCACTTTAACATTGCAAATGTGGTTGGTACAAACCTAAGCCAGTAAATAAGCGGCTTTATATATGCACGGGCATGACTGCTAAAAAACAAAACATATAAAAAACTGTAGGTATTTTGTGCCGCTGCATAAACTGAAACACAAAGTATATGTAGGTTTTTTTTTTAGCAAAGTCGCAGTTTTCTTGGTTCTTGGGTCTGGTGAGTGGTTCGGCCTGATTGCTCGGCTCAGGTTGCTTGCCCCACTCAACTCCAACCACTTCTCAACGCTATTTCATATACCCTGCAGAAAAAGGTAATTCAAGCAGGGAAAAAGGGTGTTTTCCAATACGGGAATGTGAAAATATTGAATACCAAGTTGAATACCACAATGTAAAGATATAGTATACCATTTTTCATAAGATTTTCTTTTGTTTATCTATCCTCGAATCAAAAACTTCTTTGAAATTTAGTGGTATTATAGGAGCAATAATTTCTGAAAAATTGTGTGTGAAAAATTGTGTGACATTTTTAAACCTCAACTTAATAGTTTCCGAAAATTGTTCTATTATTTGTACTTTAGTACTGATTGAACATTATCATAATAATGTTCGATATTACGCTAAGGTTGGACTTTAAAAAGTAAGGGGTAGTTTTCGAGGGTATTGAATGCGTCGTCTCCTCCCTAAAATTGCTATTTTTTGTACTTTCAGCATATTACTTACAAAGTCTGGGCATAAGTGTCAGTATGTGTATACATATGATTCTCTGTTGTTCTTAGGTCTCTGCGCTTTTTGCAATATAATGCCTTCGTCGAGCGCGGCTTTGGCTTTTTATTATGCACAACGGGCAACGGGCAAAATACGCAAACAAATTATACGGAAAAAAAAGCAAACAAACTAGAAAAATCGAATGGGGGAAACACAAAGAAAACCTGACTTACAGTACTCCAATACGGTAATCTTACGCTTTGGAAAAGCGGAAATCGAAGCAGTAAAAATTGTGCAGCAAATATGTGTCTAGTCAAATAATTGACGGGGCAGACAATTCAAAAAATTCCTTCGATTTCCTGTTTGCCACAGCTGATTTATTGCGGTTGGCCGAAATAAAATATTCAGCTGGCCCTGGAACGGGTTTTGGCCAACCAAATCAACAGTTAACCTTTGCAACAGCCCAAAAATTCACACACAATGGGCGGGCGGGTTGGTGCAATATGTGGGTCACCCAAAAGCATTTTATTGACTTGACCAAAATAACATACAACACGGAAAAAAGAGAGTCACGGATCCGAGAACGGGTTAGTAAGTCAGTCGATTCGGTGATTCATTTGGTTTTGAGGTTTCTTGAGAATTTCGCGCAGCGGGTGGCAAGTGCAGGTGGCAAGGTAGAAAGGTTTATGTATTTTTCAACGGAAATCAGCTGATATTTGAGCGGGTTAAAATGTGCTGATAAAGCAGTTTTTGTTTATTTTCAACAAAAACAATTTGCAAACATTTTTCCAAGTAAGCCGAGCCATTGCATTCCAGTTCCCTCCTCACAAAAACCACTTAACTTTTCCTGTAAAGCAACAATTGTTGTGGCTACTGGGGGGCATTTAATGGCCTGCAACCTTTGGCGAATTCACCTGCCAGTTTCAATTAACCTTGCCGTCGATTTTGCAGTTCACAGGTTTTCGCCAGCCCACCGCACTCTTGTGCATTCACAGGGCTTCACCGCCTTACTTTTCTTTCGCTGGCTTTCCCCATTTCCCCGGTGCATTCTCTTTGATTTTGGCCAAGTTCAGTTTGGTTGCACACGCATGAATGGCTCTCCGATCGCGTGAAGAGTTACATAACCCGAAATGGTAATGAATATATACCCATATGTATAGTATATGCATATGTGCATACATAAAAAAAAAACTATAGACAAAATTAGAAAGCAGTTTGACGGGAAAATTTATGAGAGAGCCGCTCAACACATATCCAGGAAAAACGTTGTGACGCTTGACGACTGCAACTGCAACCTATGCCGCTGCTGCTGCTCCTGCTGCTGCTGCTGCAACGAACACAAAATATATAAAAGAAGACGCGGCGCCGAAAGTGGAAAAACCTGACTCAAGGTTGTTGAACATGCCACTGCCACTGCCACCGCCACCGAACGAGAAATGCGGGCTGCGATGCCGACTATTTGAATGTTGCATCTGACAGATACAGATACTCACGAGCCAGGCGTGTGAGCGGGCGTGTGAGCGAGTGTATATTTAGCCAGTATTACATTGACCTTAGCCAAGCTGCAGCATCATCATGCCATCACCATCATTATGCATCATCCCGAAATATCCATTTCATTCAACTGAACTCGGGTTCACTCTTTATTGATTGATTGAATGGCTCGCCTCAAGCCTCTCATACTCGTCACTTGCAATCAAGTATCATGCATTCGTTACGGCCAAAAGCAGAATGGCTAATAATTGTCTATTCGACGGCAAACAGAGCCAAAAAATTAGCTTAATTTCGGTTTCATGGCAACGTACGATACTAATGAATTAAGTGAGTGAAGCTTTCTCCGAGGAAGTAAGCTTATTAGGCTGATTGTGACAAATGAATGTTTGGAGTAAATGAACCATGCTCTGATTTGTAAACAAGTTAAGCTAGATTTCTTATGGATATAAATATACTAGGTTGTTCTATTACAGCTTGGCTTACATTGCTAAATTTTTAGGGAAATATGTTAGGTTACCCAGGGTTCCCAACTGTTTCATAAAAGCTATTGTTCACGTGACTTGAAACCATCTAGTTTTCCGCAAAACCCCGACTGCATTTAAATTCTTTCCCAAATGATTGTTGGGCCCCTCTTGCACTTTGCATTGCAATTTTAAGCCATGTACCTTTAGGTGCAAATGGTATATTAAGTTTGTGCAAATGTATGTAACAGGCAGAAGAGGACTTATCCGACCTAATAAAGTATATTTTTTTGGATCAGCATCAACTGCCGAGTCGATCCAGCCATGTCCGTCTGTCCGTACGTCCGCCTGTGTGTATAAACATGTCGTTCTCCGAGATGGTAAAAGCTAGAGACGTAATTATTTTTGCCCTAAGTCAGGTATATGTGCAGGCAGATTGAGTTTATTTCACATTTTTGCCAGCCTTTGCAATGTGAATAAAACTGTAAAAATCTTTATGCATACAGCTAAAAATTCTAATATCTAACCATGTGTCAAGTTTTACAAAGATCGGACAATAAACAATGAAGATACGCCCAAATTCTCACCGTCCCTTGTTAGATTTAATTCCGGATGCCGTCATATAAATTTCTGCATTTGACAGAATTAGGGGTGATTAGGGGTTAAAATATTTAAACGGAAAGCTAATTGATATTGAAAATAGGTACATGGTATCTTGTTGTCGAGAAATCTCGACTACAGCGTTTTTACTTGTTTCACTTGCAATTTAACAGCTCGTATTTTTAGAATTGCATCTATAAAACAGAACACTCCAGATGGAAACTTCATTATTTGGACATCTTTTGTTTTGGCTTTTTTTTAGGGCAGCGAGAAAAGTGTTTTAGGGGGGATTGCATGGTGTTTCCTGTAAGTGCTGTCCCCATAGAAATGCCACGGAGACCTCTTTCCTGGCACTTGCACATCCTGTCATCGTGGCAAGTGAATCATTCCTGGCTTGCAGAAAAAAATAAAAATAAGAGTAGAAGAATGCAAGAAATAAACTGCATTCAGGCGGCTCGTCAAGCAACTGCTGCTGTTTCTGTGTTTCGGTATTGCAGTTTGTGCGGCTCCTGAAAGTCCCCGCCTTGTTTTGCCCCTTAGAGCCCCCAGGATTTAAAAATGCCCCTCCACTTGTCAGTGGGCCTAGCAAAAAGTGCAAAAAATAAAAGGAAAAAGAGGCCAGCAGTCGAGTGAGTTTGAGTTTCAAACCGAGGGCCGACTCTTTGTGGGGGTCTTTGGGTCTTTTTGGTCTTTTTAGACTTTTAAGTCTTTTGTCATGCGTGCTTGGGCGCAAATGAAGCGGCTGCAAAATCCCCTCGGCAAGCCGTCAGCTGTTGCAGTTGCTGCTGCACGCGCCGTATCTTCAAGATACAAATGCACGAGACCACAGGCTTTTTGCATGTCTGCTCAGCACCGTGAAAAAGTTGTACAAATCGGGCAAAATATCATCTGATTGTGATTTTCTAAATATTACGTGTATTTATTAATAGCTTGATAGTAATGAAATATCAATTTCAAGTAAATACAACTAGAAACGCAGATTTCTTGACAAGGAGATACCATATACCTATTTTCATAATCAATTAGGCAGTGAACAGACGAGATTTGTTGGGTGAATCTTCATTATTTATTATACGATCTTTATAAAACTTGGTAAATGCCTAGATATTATAATTTGTAGCTCTATGCAAAAAGGTTAATATCTCTTACTTTAACCATTTTGGAGATATAGATAAAATAAACTCGATCTGCGAACACATTTGTACCTTAGAAATATCAGTAACCAATTGAAGAGATACACTTTTATGTGTTCCATCTGATAGTTTCAGGGTCAGATTATTAATAAAATAAACTATAAAACAAAATCATCTCCCAGCTTTAATTGTCAATGATATTACGATCGTAAAAGCCGTAACAATTTATTGGCCTTCGAAATATTGATCTTTAGATTGATTCCCATTTAAACATCAATCGAGTTTGGCAACAGCCTCCCCTTTCTGCCTGTGTAATTATTAAATGGAAAGTGCTGGCGGCAATCATTTTTGCACCTCCAAAAAGAAGCGAAGAAAATTCAGTGAATATTTTCCCTTTCTGTTAGAGGGGCCCCTGTTGTTCCCCTATTGCTCCACAAGCAAACTATATCGCATAGCCGGCCCGGGCCCGGGCTCCGGTGTTTGTTTATTTTCCAACAGAAATTTCTTTCTGTCGGTCGTTGGTCTTCTGTACATACGCTAATACTCCGTGCTTCAGCTGCTGCTGACTGGCAGCCTTTGTTTTTGTTTATCGTCTCACGGAGACTTTCAAAACCAAATTCGAGTCGGAAGCCCCCTCAAGCCCGGAACCGCTGTGGAAAAAGCAAAACCCGCCAACTTCTTGCGATTGTGATGGAGACTCGAGAAAGTTTGTGTGTTTATATTTCAACCATACTCGTTGTTTGGCTTTTTCTTCTTTTGGGCAATATTTTTTTCATTAGCATAACGAGAAATGTGTCGCTGGGCGATTTGCACAACACAATCAACAATTTCTTTGTCATCAGCAGTTTTTGTGTTTGGATTTCAATTAATTGGCCTTATTCAATGCTGGGCGAGTGAGCTTTTCCATGTTGTAATATGCAAATATTTTGATCATTACATAAGGTCAAAAATTATTCAAGTATATGTATTTATCATAGGCGATAAGGGTTTGCGGGAAACGTGCCTGCGGCGACTTTGCTTTTTGTTTACATCGCTGACTCAATGTATACAATTTTCATGTATTTGAGCTTCGGGGCATACACGACACTTGAGGAGTTCTAGGAACTTTAGATGTTTGTTTTGGCTTATGCGTTGTGGCATTCAAAGATATCGCGTCGGGGAAATGGGAGAACCGAGGATATCTTTGAAATTTGTTTGTAAAAGCCATGGAGATCCAGGGATCACGGAAATGAAATGGAAACATTTACGAATATTGTGAAATTAAACATTCCCATAAGAGCTCTTTGAATAGATATCTTAATTTTTAACAACAAGAATTCCCAGGGAATTAAAAACAAAAGGCGTTTGGAAATCTTTAAAAACAAAAGGACAGCCAGAGGAAAAAGAAGATCCCCAAAATTGATTGTATCTGCGTTCTCAAAGACTTGAAATTAATCACTTCTACGAGTATGCTGCTCCCCCGGCCAACTGCGAACTGCGAACCCCTAACCCAATCAATTTCCAATTATCCAAATGCCCGTACAAAATTGTTCATGTTCGGGGCAATTTTTGAAAATGCTTTGGTAATGCTGCTGGTCCTGGGACCCGTTCGGCTTACCCTCATTAACATGTCCTGATCGGGGCAGGGATTCCTTTGGTGGTGCGGCTGCTGTTGTGGTTGTGAAATTATTCATTGCTCTCCACTCCGTCGACCGCGTTTCGAATATTAATTTAATTTATTTCTCTGGTGGTTCTGTCCACAAAAACAGGTGTTTAATTTATGGGCTCAAGGACGCTTCCAGTATGCTAAGCCGCTCCTTCCACTCGAGTGGCTATTGTTTTGCTTGTCTGGTTACTTGTTGAGGGCGATGCAGATACAAAAAGCGGGGCGTGAGCACAATTAATGAATGAACATGAAAACGATTTTCATTTAATTGCGTCGCTCTTGAGTTTAGTATTTGAGAAGTATTTCACTTTCGCACTGGCAGCGGCACACACGAGAGGTAATTGTTATAATTCCACAATTTCCATCGGCAACACGCGCGCATCGACAGCTGCAGTATGCAATTCAATTTGTATCTGAAAGATACGCCTCGACACCGAACCGAACCGAACGGGCGCTCGTTCTCACTTCAGTCAGTCAACAGCGAAAGCCGCTCAACGAATGGAAAATGGGATGTTGTTTCGGTTTGGCTATCCAGCGACTAGAAACAACAACACCACTGCAGGCCGCGGCTCGAACTGGAAGCGAGATACAAAAGTATCTCGGCAAGCGGAATGCAATGGAAGTGCCAGCGCGAGATACAAAAATATCTGAGAGACCATGAGAGCGTGCATGTTTTTAGAGTGCCCAAAGTTTGTTCAGGCTGGTGAAGTTCCATCTCAAAAAACAGATGAGTTAAATTTAAGCGCCATAATAACAATTTAAACTCTAAGGAACTGGCCAATAAATCTCAAACAAAATAAACTAAAAAGATTTAACACTTAACTAAAGCTTTGCATTCAAATTTATTAGTTTTTCTATTTGGGAAAATATCTTTAAGATATCTTTTAGTGCCAAATTTATAAACAAAATTAATGTTTTCCATATTTATTCAATGTTTTCTACAATTTTCTATTTTTCTATGGGATATTGTCATTAAATATTTGTTGGTGCATATTTTGTTATATATATAATATTCATAAGAAAATATTTTTTAAAAATGTAAGCATTTTTCCATCTCCTTTAGCTAAGACACTAACCACAGCGGGTTCCACAACCTCTATCCATACTCAAAACAGGTTTTTGCGCCAACATTACAAGCCCATGGAAAGGTTTATGGCAACAAGAGCAACAAAATAGCAACAAAATATTTGCTATTCTGAGTGGATTCTTAACATTGTTATTATATTTGATTGGCCAGATGACATCAAAAGGTTATTTATATTTACGCAAGTTCCGGTTATTGGCAACCAGAGAGTTGTGTAAATTTAGCCACCACAAACGTAACACTTCCGTTACACCCTAATAATTCCATTAATAATTTGTATAAGCCCGTGAACGTGCTCGGTATGCTATTATTTAATCCCCTGTTAAATGCGAATTCGCATCTTGTTCAGGCGTAAACAAATAAAATGCAGACTTCGAATGCTTATCACGCAAAATGTAAACAAACATCCGAAAAGCCGAGTGAGTGGATTTCGATATATTTATTTGGCTGAGCCGCTTGACTCGCTTTGTATCGTCCACCTTCATTTGTCCAAGTGCTGCGGAGATCGCAGCAACTCAAGCCGGGTTCAAAGTATGCGCCTCGGACGGCAAAGAAAATAGATTTCGACTCGGCGGAGATTGAGTGGCTGTGTATCGGTTACCTGCCCCAGCATAGGCATAGAGAGATACTTTCGCATCTACGGCGTTCGACGTGAAAAAAAGGTAAACAAAAGTCAAGTCAATGGGCAGGTATTCCAAGTGTCTGTATCTAAAAGCGAGTATCTGTGTGAGCAGGGTGTTGCTGTGAGTGCGCGGAGTGCGGCTGTTGCCAACAAAAGTTGAGCGAGCGATCGAGGCATTTCCAGTCAGTAACGAGTTGATTGTGGCCAAAAACACGTCGGAAATCGCACGTAAACAACGGAAAAGTGTTTGAAATTCAATTTAATCACTTTAAATATTATTAAATACTCAAGTGACTGTTTAGTGTGCCATAGGAGAACGTGTGGAAATGTTAAACATGACAAAAATGCGGTGAAACTTGGCCAAGACAAACCCGTTTGCCAAGCCACACAAATACACAGACTCCAGAAGCGAAACAATTAAAAAAAGAAGTTAGTCAGTCAGTCAGCGTCGGTGGATGAATCATCTTTTGGAAACGCTTACAACAAAAAAGCTACACTTATTTATATTGCACCCCCCAGTGTTTATGTAAAACTGCACTCAGCCGTGCCAAAAAAATACTAGAGATCCGGTTGCATTTTGTTAAATAAATATAATTAGTGCAAACAAATGTCGGGAAAGGAAATGCGCCCATTATCGCTCTCATTCGGAGCTTTGCTGCCGAGTTTTTCCCTGGTTACTGCCGCCCAAAATGATGGCGCCAAGGATTGCCATGGCAAGGTTTGTCATCCGGTGGACGAATATTGCTCCACATTTGCGGAATCCTGCGAGCCCTGCGCCCCCATCTGCGACAATAGCTCCCACAACTATCAGCAGGCTATGTGTGCCAAGGAATGTTCAGGTGAGTTGCATTTACAGACTTTTACCTGTGATTACCTCACGCCTCAACAGGTTGTTGGGCTTTTCCATCAGGCTTCGGCTTCAATTGTATTCTAATTATAGTGCTATGGACTTATCGGGGGATTAGCTCATCCTCAGTTGATTTTTAAGAGAAAACTCTGGAATTTATATTAGATTTGTAGTTGGAGTTGAGAATCGCATCGTTGCATAAACACCTTGACCTGAAAAAGTTATCTGCCTAGATATAGTTGGTAAATATTTGCTTCAGAAAACTGCAAGTGCACTTTTGATACATAATTTCATTTGTTTTAGATAGCAATTACAAGATAAACTTTAGCCGTTTCCTGACTTGACAATCACTTGCTAAAGTGTCATCCCTTTAGGTTGTTGGAGAAAAGGAAAAATATTAAAATTAGTTTACAATTCAATAGATAGTATAGGAAGACATCTTTAAATTTCTAGAAAATTTCTATAAATCTTTAAATGATATTAATTTGTTTTGGGAAGCCCATTCTTGAAATAACAATCACTTGCTAAAATTAGTTTAAAATTCCATAGATAGTACAGAAAGACATCTTGAAATTTCCAGGAAATGCTTAGTAAGCAATACTCGTTTGCTTGGAACAATTATCAATTTATTAATTGTCATTTTCCCTTGCTGACCCCCAGCTTACAACAGATTCGAGCCCCTGAAGGCTGAAATCCACAGCATCCAGAGCAACCAGCACCTTATCCTTCTGCTCCTGATCATCTTGCTGATCCTGATAGTGTTTAGGTATGCCTGCCAGTTTGTGCGCTGGCTGCTCCACAAGAGATGCATCCAGAAGCTGCTGCAGCGAATGCAATCGAAGGCACATCCTGCGGAAAATGCAAATGGCAAAGACCTGAATGCCACCACCATTCAGAACCTCAATGCCATAAACCGGCATGGGAGCGACATTGAACGGGCGCCGTCACAAATTTACAGTGTGGCAGGTAAGTGTAAGGATCTTTCTACCTGACAGGACTAATTCGAGCAGAGCATTCTAATGGTTATCCTTGATTTTTCGCATTACAGGCGCTGCCGAGGGCTCGGTGTTGACAATGACAACGCCTGTGAGCACTCGATATCCGGCGGAGAACAGCACCACGCCCACCACCGTGATGACGGAGATCGGATACGGATACGACAATCAGGCCATGGTCGTGACTCCGGTTTCCGAGAAGCCCGCGACCATGGCAGCACCCGCTTTCTAAGGCCATAAAATCCACATCGAGAACACTCACAATCCCTCCAAAAGACCCATCCCTTCGAATCACATCCTTAAAACTCCATTTCGGAACTTCCATTGATTCCAGCGAAAGCAAAGTGTACACCACACATAAAACTAGTGATATTCTTGTAAAATGCTTACTTATAAGACCTCTTATAGATTTAAGTCAGACAACTATTTGCTAGATACATTTTGAAGTCACGATATTCGAATGGTCTTCCTTGAATGAATCCCTTAATAATATTTTTATAAATTCAGTTATAACCTCGACATCACACATTACAAATTAAGGTTCTTTATAACTTAACTGTATGCCTCCCTAAAGTGTTAAGAACCTACGAGTTAAAGTTCTAAACTCTCCCACTGCGGCCTTAAATACTTATATTTGTATAAAGATAAGATAAACAATACTAAATTAAGAAAATGTTTTTTTAATTCAATAAATATAAATAAAAATTTAGAAAAATAGCTGCAGTTTTGTAACCACTTTATTAGGAAAAGTCACTTCAAATGATTTCTGAACATTTGATAGCACCTTCAATCAGTTTAGTTTAAAATGAAACACCCTGGTTTATGCTTATAAATATTGTCATTTATTGTAATAAGTATTCCACGTTGGCAAACACAATACTAAGTCTAGGTTAAGTTGGCTTTTCGAGTATAACTCTTGGTATTTTGCATCTTAAATTCCTAATCGTTTGTATATGACACGCCAGATATGTATAGTATGTTGGTAAAAATGCTTTCCTATCCCTAACGAATCTCATAAATCAGCCTTAAATTTAAGCTTAAACTTAAATAAATAGCCTACGACTAAATTCGATCCAATTTGAACCACTTTGATGCTGTTTTTGCATAACTTAAACTTTTGTTTTTGAAATAAGGCTTTTAGTTATAGACGATCCAATTTGTAACCCCTTTTTTTTAGACCCAATACTGATTCCTTCGTAGTAGTGGATTTGTAGGCGGGGCCGAGGGCGGGGAGCTGACGGAACCGGAAATGCTCTGCGGAACGGAGGCATATCCTGCAAAATCGTTTGCCATGTCGCAGGACGAGCTCCAGGCATCGTGCTCCAGGTGATAGGGATTGTATCGCTGCGGCAGCATCATCTGCTGTGGATCGCACTGATCGTCCGTTTCCTCCTCATCTGGATCGTAGTCCGGATATTCGTGCTTGTACGACTCCACGGGTATGATCTTGCAGTGCGGAATATTACTGAAACCGGGCAGGGGAGTGGAGTTCCCTGTGGCCGGCACGGAATCGGCCTCCGAGCTGGCATAGTGACTGTGATGGTGATGTTGCATGTGATGCTGCGGACTCACGGAGGTCAAATCCGGCGGACAGGGCAAGGCCGGTGGCTGATCCTTGGATATGTCTGCCTTGTGCTTTCGCAACTTTTGGATTTTCAGTATTAATAGAATTATGAGTAAGCAAATTAGGAGAATGGCTATGGCACATACTATGGCCAGGTAGTTGATGGATAGACCGGCATTTCCCAGGTGCACAGTTTCCGTTTCCTCAATTCTGCTCCTATATTCAATGGCCACCCTGGCCTGGGCGGGTTGCACGGTCTTAATCAGTAACTGGTAATCAAAGCTATCGGAATCTGCCTCGGTTTCCTCGACCGTTGCATGCGGCACAAAGTACACCACTCCGCTTCGTAGTTCCTTGTAGGAGAATATATTCGTGGATCTTTCGTTGGGACCATCTCCACTCAATCCTGTGCTGCGGATTATCTTACGGATTTGTCCAGTGGCCGGCATTCTGGTGATCACAAACTTGGGGTTGAATTTGTTCAGCTTCAGGGACAAGGGATTATCGTTGTCCAGGGAAGTGAGGAGCTTGATCCTTCCACTCGGGGATTCGGCTTCCTTCATCATTATATCGCCAATTTGAATGACGGGCTCCACCTCCATCACCACATCCACTTGGGCCACATAATTGGTGCCCGGGACATAGGCGCTCACCTGGAAGGTGTCGTTCGATCGATTCGCCTCCGTTTGCATGTAACTTATCTGCCCGGTCTCCAATTGCTGTTGCGTAAATCTCAACGTGGGCTGATGCTTCAACACAATAATCCCGTAGAGCGGGGAATTGGTGACATTGTAGGACAGCCTCTCCACCTGAACATTCGTGGTGAGTCCTATGTGATCGAGTTTCATGGGAGCAGTGGTGGCACCCTGCTGGATTTTCACAGGAACCTGAACCGCAGACGGTTGCAGGCTTATGGCCGCGATTTTAATTGTAAATATTTCGTAGGCCGCATTCGATTGTCCATCGGAGACAGTGAAACAAAAAGTGGTAGACTGCGGACTTCCAAAGTGCACGTAGACAATCCTATCGTTGTTGATATCCGCCTGAGTGAATTGATTGGAAAAGGCCAAAAGTTCCTCGGCCTGGCCGTCGCTTTTGATTTTCTTCAAGACTCCCAAAGTCGGGCCACTCATCACATCGTAGATAATCTCTTCCGGCGGTGTGTCTGCATCTTCGGTGAGCAAATCGTTGCGGGTTATGGTCCGATTTTCACCCTCGATCACCGTCATTTGGGGCAGGTGAGTGATCAGTCGAAAGGGTTGATCGTTTATGGGGTTTATGGATACGGGAATCGTTAAATTGCAGAGGAAAATGTTCCTAAAGAAAGAGGTATTTGTAATTAATTAAATTTTATGTTAATTTAAGAACACAATCCACTCACCCTTGAGTCAAATAGACGGACATGAGTATGGTATCCTCCAAGGTATCCGAATGATCGTGGATGTAGTAAACTTTCTTGGTGGAGAAATCCGTGGGATGATACTTCTGTGCCGTTTTGAATTCGTGGCCCAGGCCAATCGAGCCATGTGTGGGCTTCTGCACAGCCTCGATAAACAATTCCGGGTTGTTAATGCCTGCCTTGGTTTTCAAATACTCGAGAATCTTGGTAAAGTCCAGTATTATGGGCACCGAACCACCCTCGTCCACGGTGATCTTGTTCACCGGAAGGAAACGCAGCAAGCCGCCCGAGGAGACTGATATTTCAATATTGAACTTTTGATCCAACAAGCGATCACTTCGCTCAGCCACCACATCAAAGTAAAACGAATCGTTGATCCGAAACTCCATTATAACCGCAGTGTGTTCGTAAAATATGTAACCATTGTCCACGTCGGTTTGGGTGAATTCACTCACTTCCTTGGTGAAACCATTGTCGAGAAACTCATTCACTATCCGACCCAAGCTCGGTGGCACAGTGATATTGTATCGGATCTCCCGCTCGCCATCGGAACACTTGAAGTGAAGGTGATCCCGCAGGATTTGCTTTTTGGTCAGGGGAAAAACATGAAGATTCTCGTTCCGCTCGGCCAGAATTTCAATGGGTTTGATTTCAATGTTTAGCATTTGGGTGGTGGTATTGAACAAGCCATCTGTGACCATAAATGATAGTTCGTTTCTTCGGGAGTTCGAGTCGTGCATGAAATATATTTCTTCGTTATTTATTTGGGCTTGAGTGAATTGCTCGATTTTACGCTGCGGTGCAGATTTGAGTGCCAAATAACCACCGTAAATGTGGTGCACCACATATGTGAGATTCTCCGGGGAAGTGTCGTAGTCTTGGGCCACTAGAAGTTGAAAAAAAACGTATTAATGGGTTATACAATTTAGTGATAACTTGGAACTTACACAAATCTGTATTTTTGATGACATATCTGCCGCCGTTCCAGACCTGCAATCCTGTGTTGGTGACCATCATGGGCTCCTCATCGTTAACTGGAATCACCGAGAACTCCACCTCGAAGGGAACACTCTCCTTGTTCCTGGCCATGGCCACCAAAGTGATGGTATCGGTGGCATTTTCACTGCCATTATGCACGTACTGGATGCTGCCCTGTTCGAGTTGCTTTTGCGTGAACCTCTTGACCTTCGAATTCCCCGTTAAAATGTGACCCGAATTCGGTGCGATGGTCACAATATATTCCAGTATTTTGCCACGATAATACTCGGAATATGGTTGCATATCCGTGGGATTCAGTTGCACTGTCTTGCCCTCCACAACGGATATCACATTCGAGTGCATGTACAGCTTTTCCGGTATGATCACGATTTTCAGCATCAGCTGTCTCAGCCAAGTGATGCCATTGGTAACATCGAAAACGAAGTAATCCGTGGATTGGTTAACTCCAGCCTGGATGTAGAACATTTTCTCGGTATTCACGGAGGACTGATCAAACACCTTGCAGTTGTATTCGTCGTCAAAGGACATGGATTGCATTTCCAGATAGCCATGCATCGGCGAGGAGGTCACCAAAAAGGTGATGTCCCCGGGGGAAATATTTGGATGGATTACCTAAAAAACACAATGCATTTTATAGCTTTATAATATTTATTCAACACTTCTACTCACCTCCAAGACATCTCTGGATATTAAAACACTGGTAGACTCTTCTACATAGAGTGTGTGATTTTGTTTCACTTGCAGGGGCTCCCAGTAGGCAGAGGGATATATCCTGAACATTATCTCTCCCTCAGCGGTGATGTTTTTGATGTGAACTCGATATCTAATCCAGAAAATCAATAAATTTTAGAAAACCCTTATTTAGTTATTCACAAAACTCACCTAACTTTGTCCATCGAGGCGATTTCCGTGTTCCAGTAGACCAATCTTTCCCTCTCGATATCCAAGTGAGTAAAATTATTCAAGGAAGTATAGTTGAGGGCCTTGTAGATCGTAGTGCCATTCTCGCCCTCATTTGCTCGGCTCAGATACATGAGAATTCCATAGGAAGGAGGCTTTATCACTTCGTAATATATCTCATCCAGTTTCATATCCAGGTTGGTCTCCAAAATGAAATCTTTGTTCTTCAGGACCACATACTTGCCCTCCTGCACAATGGAGGCATTCGTTCCAAGCATGGAAACAAAAGGATCCGAGGCTCGAATCTCCAGCAATCCACTCACTTCGTGCTCCCGATCGGTGACTATAAAGGATGCTGTTCCCACATCGGGACCTGTGTGCTGGAACATTATCCTCCGATTGGCTATATCGTCCTGCGAGAAACTGTCTATGTAATGCCCTGATTTGTAGAAAGCTCCATTGGTGCTGGCAATGTGAATGTAATGAATGTCCGTCTGATTTGTGTTGACATCCGCGTCCAAGTATTGAAGAACTGTGGGATTGAGGGTCTTGATGCCATTACGCACAACATGAAAGATGCGTTCCATGGCGGATCTGTAGGGTTCATTGTCGTTTACCAACTTTATGTTCACCTCCATATTGGCAACAAATTGGAGATCGGTCTCATCGCCCGAGAGTATCAGCAATTCAAAGTTATCCCTCGTGGACTCCGTGTCATCGTGGCAATAGTAGATGTCGTTGCGGAATAGTTGCTCCAAGGTGAACATGTCCACCGGAGAAGTGGAGCCCGACTGCTCATCGTATTTGCAGACCACACCATGCTCCGGATTATCGGACACCAAAAACTGCAGGCTCTCGTAGATGTTGAACCTTATGGCAAAATGATTCTTGGTAATCAAAGCTCTTTCCCCCTCCTGAACCTGAAGAATTTCATGGCTCTGATAGCCCAGCTTGTTGATTAAATCTTCGGGGGGCTTGTAATTAATCTCCAGCACCCCGGCCACATCATCGCACTCGGCAACGGAGACCACGAACTCCAAATGGTCACTAAAGCTCGAATAGCTGGAGCGATGTGTCTGATAGCGAATCCTTCGCTTCTCGATGTCCTGTTGCGTGAAGGAGTCCAGCTGCTTGGCCGCCTTCCTCGATCCCTCCACAAAGATCCCTCCATACCGAGTGGGCTTCACTATTTTGTAGATCACGCTGCGCGGAAAACTGGCAATGGGTGTAGTGCCATAGGAGAGCACCTCGCTGGTCAGCAGAATTTCCCTGCTGCCTGCGATCGCCACTTTTCCGGGGGAGCTGCTCGTTATCCGCAGACGCGTGAACGTGATGCGGAAGTCGAACGTTTGCGTGGTCACAAAGCCAAACGAGGCAATAAACTGCGAAAGTGAAATCGGAATTGAAATCGCAATTGAAATCAAGGCAAATTTATGGGCTACACTCGTCAGCAAGTTGTACTTGGTTGAGTGTTGACAAAAAGAGGGGCCACAAATTGTAAAGAAATTATAAAAGTTTAAGGGGAATTATGAATATTTAAGAGATATATTAAACTCATGAAGATTAAGAGATCAATTGAGGTCCTTAGTTTTAACTATTTTTAAAGTTTCAGCATCGTTTACTTCCTGAAATGTCCTAATGTTTCAATACCTTCGCCAAACCTCATTCAGAGCTCCCTCAAACCTGCAACCCAGTGTTTGGCTTCCTGCCCATTTATGGCTCGCAGGTCTTGGTTTTTTCCTGGCTTATTTTACGATACACACCTTGAATTCATCTTGCCAGGGAAAATCGCTGCTGTGCAGATACCGAACGTGTCCGAGGAGCAGCTGGCTGTCGGTGAACCAGTCCACATTCACCCAAGAGCCGTCGATCTGCCGCAATCGCTGGAGGACTCCGTGCTGCGGGGCCTTTACCACATCGTACCTGATGTCTATGTGCTCATCCACGGCATTGGTTCCGATCGAAAGGTTGGCCGGGCTCAGCAGCAAGGAGCTCTTGTGGATCATAATCAGGCCGGTGTTGTTGACCAGCCTCAGTTCGAGGGGATGCACGGATACGGGAAGGTAAGCAGTTTCACTCGTTTCGATGCCATCGGATACTTGTATCTGTATCTGATAGCTAACAGAATCCCTCGTCGTCGAGTTGAACAAATACGAAACTTTTCCCACATTTACATCTGCTTGGGAAAAAGTCGATGTGGTCACACCGCCAACTATAAAACTCCCGAATTTCTCTTGGGAATTTTGAGGTGGTAAAATTGTGTAAATAAGGCTGTCCGGTTCACTGTCCGGATCGACAATATTGAACAAATCCATATCCAGCACCCTCTCGATTCCCTCAATCACTCGAAGGATTCTATGCGAATTCAGTTTCAGTTGCGGAGGATCATTTACCGGCGTGATGTTTGCATGTAACAAAAAGCGATGTTTGCCCAATATGTTTTCGGGTATTTTGTGGACGTCCCCGAACACCTGCATATCCAGGGTGGCATGATCGTTGAAGTTCTCCTGACCATTGTGCACATACTTCAATTTATCCGTGGCCAAATCAACCAAACTAAATGTGCGGCAAACCACAAAATTTGACTTTTCAGCCGAATACTGCAGGAGTTGTCCGTACTTGGGTTGATGCACCACATGGAAAACAATGGATTGTTCGTTCAGGCTGGGATAGCGTCGCAGATCGAGGATTATGTCTATGAAATTGGGTGACAAGAAGGAGGAGCCGCCCTCGGGAAGCTGCATGGGTGCTACNAAGAGATATTTTAAACTCATGAAGATTATGAGATCAATTGAGGTCCTTAGTTTAAACTATTTCTAAAGTTTCAGCATCGTTTACTTCCTAAAAAGGCTTAATGTTTCAATACCTTCTCCAAACCTCATTCAGAGCTCCCCCAAACCTGCGACCCAATGTTTGGCTTCCTGCCCATTTATGGCTCGCAGGTCTTGCTTTTTTCCTGGCTTATTTTACGATACACACCTTGAATTCATCTTGCCAGGGAAAATCGCTGCTGTGTAGATACCGAACGTGTCCGAGGAGCAGCTGGCTGTCGGTGAACCAGTCCACATTCACCCAAGAGCCGTCGATCTGCCGCAACCGCTGGAGGACTCCGTGCTGCGGGGCCTTTACCACATCGTACCTGATGTCTATGTGCTCATCCACGGCATTGGTTCCGATCGAAAGGTTGGCCGGGCTCAGCAGCAAGGAGCTCTTGTGGATCATAATCAGGCCGGTGTTGTTGACCAGCCTCAGTTCGAGGGGATGCACGGATACGGGAAGGTAAGCAGTTTCACTCGTTTCGATGCCATCGGATACTTGTATCTGTATCTGATAGCTAACAGAATCCCTCGTCGTCGAGTTGAACAAATACGAAACTTTTCCCACATTTACATCTGCTTGGGAAAAAGTCGATGTGGTCACACCGCCAACTATAAAACTCCCGAATTTCTCTTGGGAATTTTGAGGTGGTAAAATTGTGTAAATAAGGCTGTCCGGTTCACTGTCCGGATCGATAATATTGAACAAATCCACATCCAACACCCTCTCAATACCCTCAATCACTCGAAGTATTCTATGCGAATTCAGTTTCAGTTGGGGGGGATCATTCACCGGCGTGATGTTTGCATGCAACAAAAAGCGATGTTTGCCCAATATGTTTTCGGGTATTTTGTGGACGTCCCCGAACACCTGCATATCCAGGGTGGCATGATCGTTGAAGTTCTCCTGACCATTGTGCACATACTTTAATTTATCTGTGGCCAAATCAACCAAACTAAATGTGCGGCAAACCACAAAATTTGACTTTTCAGCCGAATACTGCAGGAGTTGTCCGTACTTGGGTTGATGCACCACATGGAAAACAATGGATTGTTCGTTCAGGCTGGGATAGCGTCGCAGATCGAGGATTATGTCTATGAAATTGGGTGACAAGAAGGAGGAGCCGCCCTCGGGAAGCTGCATGGGAGCCACATACAGCAATTCCAACTCGGGACTTACTTCCGTGAAGATCTGTAAAGGAACATCAGAATTGATTAATAAATTATAAAACTTTTTGCTCATTTTTGATCCCAACCTTAAAGGGTCCCTGGAAATCCGCCTTGATGCAATAGGACTGATCACAATAGCATATAAAGTCCTCTACGCCACGCTGATTGCACACTCCGCTTTTCAAGCACGGATTGTACTCCACACAGGGATATTTCCAAACACAATTTAGGGCCAGATGCCGGGAAACAGTCATCTCGGGAAAACCCAAGGGCATTTGATTTACTTGTAAATCTTTCATGCAGCCCTTAAAACTGATCTCATTGATCCTTAATCCTTTGCCAATTAAACGGCGACGCATCTCCCCTTGAACACCGCCAAAGAAGACGCTCTTCTCGAGATTTATACTGGTCTTGGACTCATTGCCATGATTGCCGCGATAACCAATCGAGGAATCGTCAAGAATTAGTTCCGCTGAGATGGCATTGTATCGAAGAAGAACCTGATGCCACTTGCCATCGGAAACGGTCTCATTTGTCATGAATTGCACAAGGCTTCCCGCCTTATTAAAGGTCACTTTCAAGCGCTGATCCTCAATTTCCAGCAGCATAAAATCAAAGCCGCCGTTGAAGAAAATTATCCCAGCATTGGCCATTGTGCGGAATTGCAAGCTGAGACTGCAAAGAAATATATACAATTTATGTTGTTTTATAGGTTTACTTGTGGGTCGGGAACTCACGTTTCCCCTGTGGCATACGACTCCTTGTGCATCAGGGCATACGAATCATTGCTGAGGAAACTGATGCTGTCCTTTGTGGCTCCGTCGAACTCGGTGCTGCAGGTCCAGGACACTCCTGTGCTGGTTGTGTGGCTGGTGCGGTCCTTGGCCCGTTTTATGATGTTTATGTTGTTGTAAAAGACCTGTTACAGTACCAGGAATTAAATTAATTAGTAAATTGGTAATATGGGAGATTTTATGGCTTCTATTAAGCACTATGCAGGTATTGAAATTTCATAAGCTTTGGCATAGCTCCGTCTCTCGAAATAAGTTTTAACGATCCATTTAAAACGAATTCCAATAATTTCGATTTTAGTACACTTACATCCGATATGCATCCCCGGAAACCGATCACATCATTGAGAAACTCGGCTGTAAAGTCGCCGACTCCGCCCAGAAATGTACCGAAATGGATATTGAGGGCACTCAGTTCGCCCGGCAGCTGTTTGCGCATTATGTATCCATCCACCTGCAGCGTTATATTATTTTCAAACCGCTGCACCGCCACATCGTGCCACTCCAGATCGTTGAGTTTTTGCTTTTTGGGCGAGCGCAGCTGAAATTCAAGACGCATAATCGCACTCATATGTTAGAAAAGGTTAAATAGACTGTATATATCACTCACCTGCACCACATCCCGTTCGATTTTATAGCTAAAACTGATCACGCCGCTCTCCAGGCGCAGCAGGCAGTAATCCGTTCGACCGGCGGCCAAAAACAGGATCGAGTTCTCCTGTTTGGTGCGAAACTTGACGCGGATGTTCGTTGACATTTTGGCCTCCTGCAGCGGCATCGAGATGTAGCCATCGCCGAACAGCGAAACTGTGGGTGCAAGCAGATACAAATGGTCCAGAGATGTAGATACAGATACAAACGCGAGTCAAGATAAAGCTATGCGGATGCAGTTGTAGGGAAGTTGCCGGAGCAACCTTTTTAGTTTAATGCTTACTTTCATAAAGGAAAAACTTTACCATTGTTTATGAAAGTTTATTGGAAGTTGCTAATCTTATGATTACAATATTTTACATTTTATTTTTGAATTCCTTGGATATATTTGTTTTTTTATAGAGTTATAAAAATGTCTTTCTGTTCTTCGTATATTTTTTTATGACATATATAAAATGAACTCATAATCCTACTATAACAAACCCGTTTTCCCACTCAGCCCCCTCTCGAAAATTTCGAAGGATTAAAACCATTTAATGTCTTAAGTTTTATGGACTAAACTCATAAAACTAATCCTCTCAATTGGTAAGAAAAGCAAATGTAGACGGCTCGGATACACTAACCAGTCCCCGTGCCTTAGAATGTTGCAAGAGCTGCCGCCCATTTGATTGGCAATCTCATTGCATTCTACTTGGAATACGTAAGATACAAATACAAATTTGTCTAGATCGGATCAGGGCTGTCAGTCAATGTCTGTCGAGGTCATTCAGTCAGTCAGTCATTTATCAGGCTGTATAACTCGCGCATATCTATATCTATTCAGGCCATCTATTGAGAGTCATCATCTTCCATGTGAGTCTCGCGATTTGCTTAATTAGTTGAGTGAGGTTTCGATGGAACGTGCTTTAGTTTGGGAAGCATTATTTCCGAGTGAAAAATTGCATGATTAATGGCATTCCACGTAAGCAAACTCAGGTTGTATAGTACGCTTGTGCAATAAATTATTTTGGAACCCCGCGAGACATTTGTCAAAACACGAAACTCAACTTTAGTTGAGATATTTTAAGAATTTCTCCGACAAAGGAAAAGGCCTTGTACATATTGTGTTTTTGGCTGCTGGTTGGATGGAATGGTTGTACATTTGTATATTGACCTAACCCACATATGTATGGAAAATGTTGGAAAAACATTGGGAACAGTTGCATACGAATGGCAGGCGCACAAACAAAGGGAAATGTGAAATGGAATAGGCAACAAATAGAGTCAACCATTGATGCGTTGGCCGGGTCCATTTTGCCGCCAATTAGCAGCAATCAGGCGTCAAAAGAGCTGGTGGCGGTAGACCCACAAAAAACACACGAAAACACTTTCCCAGTCCCATGCATTTGACCCACATTGTGCAAATGCTTCTTTTGGGCGATGCCTCTGCTTCAGATGATGCGCGTGCTGCCGTAAAACAAACCGAAAAACCAAAACAAAGGCGCTCAAAAGATGCGGAGGCGTTATCGTTGCTTAAACAATCATTTACAAAGTGGTGACTAAGCTAAAAACTGAGGTTTTGAATGCCCAAACATTAAATTATACCACTATTAAATATAGAATACTCATTTTTCATATAAATATAGAAAGCAATAAACAAAAATACATGAAATAGTGACGAGCATAAGAGGTTTAATGTTTTACAAATCTAAGATTATACGATATAATTTCCCAAGACATTTTCCAGCAGCTTAAGTTTCAAATTTATCCATTTTTACATACTTTTAAATTGCTTATGTTTCATTCGTTTCCTGTTTTCAAAATCCTCGAGAGATGCCAACTTTACTTTTATAGCGTTGCCACTTTTACAATAATATAAAAACAAACAAAGAATTCAAATAGGGCTGCCATCGTTTAATGTGGAAATAAGAATAAAGATCGTAATAAAAAATCCAGATAAGAGGCAGAAATTTAAAAAAAAAGGACTTCAAATTGAATATCCAATCCATATATAGTTTGTTTAATAATTTAGTTATAATACCAATTTATGGAAGCTCCAACTTTGCATATTTTAATCTTTCTCCGTTTTTCTTCTTGGTTAAATAATTATTCTAGAAACAAAATCCGTGTTGCACAATCTAAATCTGTTACAACATTTTTATCCACAATTTTACTATTTTGTGTTTCATCACACATCAAATCTTGAACTGCCGCAAAAGTATTCCCTCAGTTTTCTTTTCGCTTGATACCGCAACTAAGTAACAAAATAGCAATGCCACGGTATATTCTTATCGTTCCTTAAATAACCTATTCGTTAAACTTGTTATTCTATAATATAATACATTTTTCTGAGTGCAAATTCCAATATTGCCATATGGGTATAGTGAAAAATTCTTCCCGCCGAGCCCACTAAAAAATTAGGTCTCTCTGGCAAAATGACATATTGGCAACCTTGCAGGGCGCGTTTGTAAGTTTATTAATTTAGTCGAACGTCAATAGTTAACAGCTTTGCATCGTACTCAGAATATTTTCAACGTTTTTTTTTTAACTTTAATTTTTTTTATTATTTCTATTATTGTTTTTTTATTATTATTATAATATTTTTTTGTCATCCCATCTTCTAAACGCCCGGTTATGTTCGAATGGAAACTCAATTGAAATTAAAGCCACTTCCCTTGTTTTTTTTAGGCCAGAACTTGGATGGGAGGGCATCGTACTCAGAATATTTTCTACATTATTTTTCGGTTACAATTTTTATTTTTATTTATTATTTTCATATCGTCATTTTTCAGCTTGTTCTCTGAAGTCGGTTTTATTTTTATTTATTTAGAAATTGGCTTCTGCACTTTCTCTTCGTTGTCCGCTTTAAAGATTTCAACCCAATTTGAATTTAAAGCCAATTCCTTTGGTTTCTTTTTGTCTATGGCTTCACATGGACCCCAATTAAAACTGGGGGTCGCAAAAAATTAAATTGTTCTATCGGCTTGTAATTGAGTTACGTATTGATATAGTCGTAAAACCATATTTCTTTCTTGAGGTCTTTGGCAATTGTCGACAAAATAAATAGTATGATTATATTGAAAAAGCCGATTGACTCGGGCGACTCACAGAACTGCAGATGGTGCGCCAAATGCAGCCACAGATGCAGATACACGATCTTGTAGATACAGATATGCAACTTAAATTTGGCACAACGCTTTGCGCGTGTAAATGATTTACATTTCACGTATAAATAAAGAATATATATTGTGAAGATGATTCACGTTTGGCTCCTTAGACCCCGAAAATGACGTCACGTGCTAACTAAAAATATCATTAAAAATACATTTGTAGACATTTCTGTGTGTCGCTTGCCGGGAGATACAAGAAAATTAAGAGCACGCCGGGGCTTTGGATACCGCGCAGATACTTTCAGGGCAACGCAGCAACAACGAACAACGAAGAACAGACGACGATGGCGACGACGACAACGAGAAAAGTGCGCCCCAAGTCAAATGTCAAGCGTGAAAAATGCGTTAAGTGCACTGCAGCGGCGCATTGTAGTTAAGTAGTTGGATTTTATGGGCCGGCCGGGGTTACCATGGAGCATTGCGAATGCCAAACCGCAGGGAAGCACTTTGGTGCGGTGTATATCCCCGATATAGGTACCATTTTAGGCGACCAGTTGGTCAAATTAGTCAGGGAAATGGATTGAAATAAATCTTTTGGGGGTTGGCTGGGTCAAGCCAGCGATACTCGTGGGAATTGTTATGGCATGGGAATGTTATTCGCATGTTTTGGAAAATTAGGAAAAATTTGGAAAAATAAAATAAACTCTTTTATGACTTTGTGGTTTTAAAGACTCTAATCTCTCTACTAAAAACAATGGGAATTATATTGTCAAGTTTTTTAATGCGACTTTAGGTTTAAAATTAAGTTATGAAGTTTATCTAACATCGCATTTGATTCTAAAATTACCTTGCCTAATCAGCTAAAATTGATTGAGTTATTAATGAAGTGTATGTATATAATAAAGAATATATAATTATTTGTCAAGCTTTCTGTCATTTTACCCTGAGTTTCCCCAGGACAAGCCCACAGTGCACAGTGGCATTTCTTGTGGCAGCACGCGAGTAACACCAAAATGTATGTGGCATTGCACCATTTGCAACTCTTTATTTTGACTTTTATTTATGTCCGCTTCGATGGCAGCCCCAAAGTAAATGCAATTTGGCTGCGGCTGTGACTGCGACTGCAACTGTGACTGTAACTGCGGCTTCTGCCTCTTTGGACCGGGCTTTTTCAGATTTTTTTCCTGGCCAATTCGTGGCTGGCCATATTTGTAATGAGCATAAATCGTGCGTTGATCATTTGCCATGATAAATCTCATGTTTATGCGAGGTATTAAGTTCTGGGGCGCGTATCTTTGGCTACCTGACTGTCGTAACATTTAATTAACTGTTCCCAGATGGTCGGCGTCTCTCTCTTAACATTAAATTACTATTTAGAGTTGCTTTTTTTTTTCTTATATGTATTTGTAACTCACCTTTCATGGCTGCGACAGTTGGCAATTGCAGCATGCAAGCCAGGAAGGCAAAAGCCAGAAATCCTAATCCACGGAGGCGCGACATTCCGTTGCAGCTGCTTTGATGTTATATATGACGATGATACAGTGAGGAATATAGTATAGGAGAGCGTATATGAGCAGGGATCCGGTGCAGCAGACTCGTTCGTATTCGTTTTCCTATTCGGTTTTGTTGGTTTTTGGTTGCCGTGGCTCGTCTTTAATAATTTTGCGTGTTAATTGATTTTTCATGGGGCCACGCATCCGTCGTCGTTGGCCGCTGAAGTCTGGGGCCTCATAAAAATAGCATCATCGGAGGCATTGGAACAACGGTGGCACAAACCCAGCATCACGTCCTGGCCCGATGGCCGCATAGACAGATGCTGCATGTCATTTCGTTGACAGAACTCATGCGTTTTCACCGGGACTCCTCGCAGCACGGAACTCGAAACTCTGGGCGAACGAAATATCGGGAGGGGCTGGCTGGCTGACGGACTGACTGACTGACTGGCTGACAGACAGACTTTGGCTTCCTTTGAAGCTCTGAGGCCTTGCTTTTCTTAATTTCCCATTCGAATTTATGTATGCACAATCGTATTTCACGCACTTTGCCTCTTCGTCGGCCAACTTTCGCTTGATTACGTTTCAATTTCGTTCGTTTTGGCTTTTATCATAAACACTTTTCGCTTTATATTTCTTGGCAATTGCACTTCACTGTAATAGAAGATTGATTTATGGGTATTAAATATTTGCTTTCGAATCCATTTAAATCTTGTTTTTGGGCGCACTTTTCTGCAATCGCAGTGTGGACAGTTAAAAGTTTTTAAGCACTAAATTTTACGTTTTATTTACTATTTTGTGGCTTTTTGGGGGCATCTACAATTATTGGTTTTGGTTTTATATGTGATTTGATTTGTATTGATAAACAAAATAAACGCAAGTGTTTTTGACTTCGGAAATAAAAACTTAATTGCTGGCTATTTTATGGTCTGCTTAGATTTATTTATTTATTTTAAATACAAAAATGCGATTCAGTTGGGTAACACATTTGATTTATTTCAAGAGTGTTTAGTTATCATTTTCAACATGAAGTTCGTTTTGATCGTTTCTACATTGCTGGCTCTATATCTCACAAACTCTGGTGTAGGTTGGAAATCATCGCTGTTTTTTATACCCGGTTCTTTAAAAGAATAAGAGTGTATTGAATTTGTATGAATGGAAGCGTTTTCGACCCCATAAAGTATATAGATCTAGCCATGTCCGCCTATATTTTGAATATAATAGAGGGGAAGAACTAATGGCATGTTCACCCCCGAAGACCGAAAAATTCTGTGGCGTCCACAATTTTAACTCTAGAGACACTTAATTTGGATAGTACATTGGTAGAACCAATATCTATCTGTGTCGCAAAAATCAGCCGGATACGCCCACTTCCGTCCGCGCAGGTGACAAAAATGTGTTGCGCCCACAAGCTTCTCCATAGAAACATGCCGCGCACTTCTAATACAAATTTTGAAAATTAGGAAATACAATTTCAATGCTCTTCCAAAATTCTGGCGGAAAAGGAAACTGAGAAACGGGTATTTATAGTTGAGGCACTCGACTTTTATCGTTCTGACTTGTTTTTATTTATAATTTTCCAGCAATCCGTGGTTTTCAAATTTTCTAACGTTATTTGTGAGAGTTACAATACATCGTGGTACATATTTAGCCAATGTCGCCTGAAGGCCGTAAGTCGAGACAGAGTTAATTTAAATATCGTTGGAACGATTTTACATCCGACCAATAGCATCATTGTTCATCTTAAAGTATTTAAGAGAGAAAATGGTTACAAGCCGTGGTTGTTTGACGTCAAGGTGGATGCGTGCCGTTTTCAAAAAAAGAAATACGATGGTTTCACTAAAATGATTTACAATGCCGTCAGCCTCTTTACCAACATGAATCACACCTGCCCATATGAGGTAAGAATTATTTAAAAAATGCCATTGAAGCGCCTTAAACTCTACAATTTATTTTAAGGGCCAACAGGTTGTGAATGCATTTTATTTGAAGCCTGAACATTTGCTCCTCCCGTTTCCAACTGGCGACTACATGTTAAGCACGAGATGGTTCTTTTATAATAAGTTGCAGTTCGATTCGAATGTAAGCTTCACTTTCATTGAGGATCTTAGAAATATAAAGTAATATCGACTATACCAAAATTATATGCATTGGTTGGATGGATAGAATAAATTATAAACATATCAACGCAGCCATTATAATTGGCTTTTAATTGCTTGATATTTTCTGGCTTACTATTTTCCGAATTGAGTTATTTAAAGAGTTCTGTTGTTTCAAAATAGAAGTGTTTGTCTGTCTAACATGAGGTTCAGTTTGATAATATGCGCTCTTCTCAGTGTATATTTTTACAATGCAAGTGTGAGCTACAGCTTTAGCTGTTCAATTAAAATGAATAAAACTGTATAATTTTTGCAGCATGCTGTGATTATAAAATTAACAAATTTTCTATGCCAAAGCTATAACAAATCATGGTTTATCGTCGACCAATGTCGTCTAAAGGCCGTAAGTCGCAATAGGGTTACTCTTAATTTTGAGGGTAACATTCTACATCCTACAAATAGCATACAAGCCGATTTCCATATCTTAAAAAAAGCAAATGGATATAAGCCTTGGATTATCAACACGAAAGTCGACGTCTGCATTTTAGAAAAAACTACGACCCCATCGCAATGATAGTTTATAATCTTCTTAAAGGCTTTACAAATTTAAACCACTCTTGTCCGTTTCGGTAAGCAGTGTCTTTTATAATAATAAAATGAAATAACACAAATAAAATGAAAAACTTCAGTTTCCTGTTTGTTGAGGATTTTAAAAAGGTAGCAATAAATAATATAATTGCTAAAAATATAAATAATTTACACAAAATGTATTATATGTACCTAAATAAAAACTCCTTTTACTTTATTTTATTCTATTTGCTTAACAAGCAGCACTCAAGTACGAATGCATGTGGCTGTATCCGTTCTGAAATTTATTTTAAAATGGTTGTAAGAATCGTCATTTCATTGAAAATGACGATTCTTACAACCATTTCAAAATATCAATTTGATCTCAAAACATAATGACACGCACTAATAACACTTAATTATTTAATATTTATTGGAAAATAATTACAATTTTGCTTAATGTTCTGTAACGTTGAAACAATACAGAATTTTTTCGCGTTTTTGTACTTAATAAAAACTAGTATTTGTCTGTACAACATGAGGTTCAGTTTATTTGTATACGCTCTGCTCAGTGCATATTTATACCATTCTAATGTGAGTTTCATTTTCGATTGTCAATTAAATTATGTTACATTATAACGTAATTTCTTCTAGCATGCTGTGGTTATAAAATTTACAAATTTTTTGTGCAAGAGTTATAATAAATCATGGGTTACGGTCGATCAATGTCGTCTGAAGGCCATAGGCCGAGATAAGGTTACCCTTAATTTTGAGGGGAACCTTCTGCATCCAACAAATAGCATACAAGTCGATTTCCAAATCTTAAAAAGGGCAAGTGGATATAAGCCCTGGATTATCCATACAAAAATCGACGTCTGCAGATATTTCAGAAAAAACTACAACGCCCTCGCCACGATAATTCACAGCATCACAAAAGACTTTACAAATTTAAATCACTCATGTCCCTATGTGGTAAGCAGTGTTTGTTAAAATTGATGCGATGTAACTATTCCAAAACCAATACATTTTACAGGGGCAGATGTCTGTAAAGGGTCTATATCCGAAAGCCGAACTATTTCGAGTCCCTTTTCCGACCGGGGAATACATGGCGACCATGAAGTGGTTTTATTACCATAGACACCAGTTGGATACAAACCTTAGTTTCCTGTTTGTTGAGGATTTTAACAAATTTAATTCTAACTGAAACTGTAACTTTTTGTTAAAAGATTCCCGAGTTAATTGAATCGCTATAAGTGATTAAAACAATTCATGGTAAAAAGCTTTGATTAAATTGATTTGTTTGATGTTTTTTGACAAGTAATTAATGTTTAATGTTCTGTATCCACTTTTAAAAATTGTGGTTTTCCAAATTTTCTGTACTTTTTAAAGAGTAGTATTTGTCTGTACAACATGAGGTTCAGTTTAATTATATACGCTCTGCTCAGTGCATATTTATACAATTCTAATGTGAGTTCGATTTTCGATTGTCAGTTAAATTACATTACTACTATGTAATTTCTTTTAGCATGCTGTGGTCGTGAAGTTTACAAATTTTGTATGCAAAAGCTATAATAAATCATGGGTTATAGTCGATCAATGTCGCCTAAAGGCCACAGGCCGAGATAAGGTTACCCTTACTTTTGAGGGGACCCTTCTGCATCCAACAAATAGCATACAAGTTGATTTCCAAATCTTAAAAAGCGATATAAACCTTGGATTATTAATACAAAAGTAGACGTCTGCAGATATTTTCGAAAAAAATACAACGCCCTAGCAATGATATTTCAAAGTCTTACAAACGGCTTTACCAATTTAAATCACACATGTCCGTATGCGGTAAGCAGTGTCTTTTAAAATTGATAATTTGTAATTGTGAAATTATCTATAATTTTTTTCGGGGGCACATGGCAATAAAGGATATGTTTCTGACAGCTGAGCTGTAAAAATCCCTTTTCCAACTGGTGAATACATGGCGATCGTGAAGTGGTTTTATTATCATCGACTCCAATTGGAGACAAACATTAGTTTCCTGTTTGTTGAGGATTTTAAAAAAGGTAGCAATAAATAAAATAATTGCGAAAAATTGTGAAAATTTACACAAAATGTATATGTACCTAAATGAAAACTTATTTTACTTTTCTTTACTTCATTCTCCAATCAAGAAATCTCAACTATTTTCTACTTTTACAATGTAAATTCAATATAGTATTTCTTATATAAGGAGTTGCAATTCGACTACTCGTACATCCGTCTTCCATTCATTGAGGATTTTACAAATGCTTAGTTAAATCGACATACTTCTAACCCTAAATTGTTTACACCGAACTGAAATTATTTTTTAAGTGATTGTAAGAATATTAATTTAATTGAATGCGATATAATTGAAATACAAAACATGGTGATTCAAACTGGTGCTCAGGAATAATTCCCCGAGACTCTACAATCCTAACAATCCTGGTGGCAATCATTATCTCAAACACCTTTGAGATCGAAGGGAGGAGACTGATCGGCCAGTAGGACGCAATGTTCTTTTCGGGCTTGTCAGCTTTGTGGATCATAGATACTACTGCGAACTTCCACTGGGCAGGGAAGTATTGCAATTTCACGTGTCCAGAGTTTGCCGAAGACTGGCCAACTTGAGCGGTTGGAAACGTACAGCGAGGTGTTCGGCGAAGGTTTCTGCTAGATCTAAATCAGTTTTACACCAAGAGCCATCGCATTTGATAATTATTGGAAAATAATTACAATTTTGCTTAATGTTCTGTAGCCTGTTAAAGCAATTACAACTTTACCACCTGTTTGTACTTTACAAAAAGTAGTATTTGTTTGTACAACATGAGGTTCAGTTTATTTGTATACGCTCTGCTCAGTGCATATTTATACAATTCTAACGTGAGTTCCATTTTCGATTGCCAATTAAATTACATTACTACTATGTAAATCTTCTAGCATGCTGTGCTTTTGAAGTATACAAATTTTGTATGCAAAAGCTATAATAAATCATGGGTTATAGTCGATCAATGTCGTCTAAAGGCCATAGGCCGGGATAAGGTTACCCTTACTTTTGAGGGGACCCTTCTGCATCCAACAAATAGCATACAGGTCGATTTCCAAATCCTAAAAAGGGCAAATGGATATAAGCCTTGGATTATTAATACAAAAGTAGACATCTGCAGATATTTTCGAAAAAAATACAACGCCCTAGCAATGATATTTCTAACTCTTGCACACCCCTTTACCAATTTAAATCACTCATGTCCGTATGCGGTAAGCAGTATCTTTTAAGATTGATAATATGTAATTGTGCAAATATCTATTATTTTTTCAGGGACGCATGATAGTAAAGGATATGTTGCTGACAGCTGAACAGCTAAAAATCCCTTTTCCAACTGGTCAATACATGGCGATGTTGAGGTGGTCCTATTACAATAGACTGCAACTGGATACAAACGTTAGTTTCCTGTTTGTTGAGGATTTTAAAAGAGGTAGCGATTAATAAAATAAAAACACAATAAAAAGATTAAAGATGGATTTTTCATAATTATTTTTGAACATGTTTTGAATATACAATTTTATGTACATTTGTTTCATAGAAATTAATGCTTTGTATTTATGCTTCAAACGAATGTTGATGGTAATGCAAAGTTAATTGCGATCGATTAGAATACCAACTAATGTAAAATACATTAGTGACAAATAATAAAAATTTTTTTTATTGTTTTCCTTTTGACTTTGTTTATTTGAATGAATTTTACGAACCAAAGTGCGGATTGCGTTTTTAATTGCTAAAGAATTTCAAACCAAACAAATCTCTAATAAATTGGCAGAAGCCTGTGCTTTGCGGGGTCTTGTGTATAAATAAATATGTATATCATTGATTATCGTATCTGCAAATACTTTATGGAGACTTAATTGAACGGCTGCCGAGAAACGCTTCACTCCACTTCAGTGGAAATTGCCTCACAGTGTCCGCATTGGAGCTGAGTACAATTTATTGTATCTTAGTTTTCGGGAAGCCAACCAACATACACAAAATAAAGAGCCGCCCATAAAAAGTGGCCTTAAGTGGCCGCGACCGACAACTCAAGTACTATGAGAGATTTCTGTCTTACAAAGTGAATTTTCTAGTTTGGGATTTTGCATCGCCAGTCAAAGTTCATGGGCCAAACCAAAAAAGAAAACCAAGACTTTCAAGTTTAGAATGCAAAACTCCCGGGGGACAAGTCCGCCTGAATTTCCCAAGAGAGGGAAAACACTGTCAACAACTGTGACTGGAAAATGAATTATTTACGCTGGGATATCTAAAAATACTTGCAGAACTCCCTGTCCCGCCCTGTTGCATATTATTTCGAAGGGGAAATGCAGCATGCAACATGCGGCATGTGGGGCAGCGGCAGGGCAGAGGCAGGTCAATTGCACACCAACGGCATCTTCGAGTTCTTGTTAAGTTTGCGCCGCTAATTCTGCCTGTTAACTTTTATATGCGCCGCCCAAGTTCTTGGCGTTTCGAGTATTTTTTTATAGCCCGTCTGCAGCAGTCAAAATACAATTTGAAACGCCCAGCGGCAGACGAAAAATAAAATAATGTGACAATCGCCAGGGAGCATTTTATGATGCGGCGCGTGTTCGCTTCCCCTCCATTTACATAAAAATTAATAAATGTATCTACCGGAGAGTCATAGTCCGCCAGCTGCTGCTAAATGCACTTTTTGGGAAAGTTCTTTCCCGGGAACTGCTTTATATTTCTTGGTTTATGGTAATTAAAATCAACAAAATTGGTCGCTTCCATATAACATAGAGTCGCCGAACAAAACACCGCTGATTTGTGGAGGTCGGGGCACCGAAATCGAAAATTGATTTGATAAGCCATGAAAACTGTGTTTTCATATGGAAAATTGGTAGGCGTCGCTGCCCACGCCGATTTGAACGCTTTCCCAACTCGAAGGTAACAAGAGTTTTTATTTTTATACATCAGTTTCGGTTGCAGAGTTAGTCACACTGGTTTTTTGGTGTGATTTTTGGAGGGATAGTGATTTATGATCGCAGAGCAGCGGCGATTGATGAATGGAATTGTGCTCTGGTGCGATTTCTACACCATATGTCACAAATATGAGTTTTATTGGGCGAAGCGATCTGGGTACAGTTTCAATTTTGGTCGAATCTGTTTCTCAAACAAACTTAAATTCATTGAGCTTTTTGCCCATGAATTATGTGAGCATTAAACATACTTTTTTTTTTAAAACCATGATTTATTTTCACACTATTTCTTGGGTTTTTTAATAGCCAAAACGTATTGTGTTTATTTTATGTGCTCACAATTCTTTTATGTTTAAGTTAGTGTCATTACTTTTCCATGTATTTATATCATTAATTTTATATCACTCATTAATTTGGAACACATATCCGTCTTCGCTTTGGTTGCCCAGCTTTTGTATGTATTTTCCTTGATTTTCTGCCAACATTTTCGACAACTAATTTCTCACACTTTTTGTGTTTTCTTAAATCCCAAGATTTATAATTTATATCTCTTGGCTTTTGCTACACACACTTTTCTTTCACGGATTTCTTTGCGGCCCTTTGCCTGAGGATTTTCACTGATTCATCATCGTGTGCCGCGCATTCACGGTCAATTTGCAAAGTTCTGTGTAGCTTTTCTCTGTACGCTTTTCCCGAATAAGATAATGGAAAACGCACAACAACAATCGCTCGCCATTCACAATGAGTTTTCAGCCGGAATTCTTGACAGAAAAGCGCCGCAAACGCGTTGCGAGGGGAAAACAGAAAAACACAAAACTTAAAAATAAATTAAATTTCTTTTTCATCCGCGATTTTCCACTCGACTCACACTCAGCGGCTTATTTATGTGGAAAAACTCAGAAGGGGCGCGTAGAGTGCTCCACCCGCAACAAGAAGCCGAAAACGATTTTCCGATTTCCCGAATTTC
Source organism: Drosophila ironensis (assembly GCA_021223825.1). Lineage (NCBI taxonomy): Eukaryota > Metazoa > Arthropoda > Insecta > Diptera > Drosophilidae > Drosophila > Drosophila ironensis. The sequence continues at coordinate 31,316 of JAJJHQ010004446.1, read as the reverse complement.
CCGAATACCCGATAAGAAAACGAGCCGAACAACCGAACACGCCAACGTTTTCTCACCGACTGAAAGAAAATTCCGCACGCAGAAGTACGCGCTCACCCGATGAGCCGCCTGCACCCATGCCCCGCGTATCTGTCCCTGCCCCTGCCACCGATATTTGTATACTTGCCACCACCACCACAGCCGCTCCACGGCGCACCCGCGAGTGACTTTTGTGCGCTCCGTGAATGCGAACGCGCGAACGCAAACGCGAACGCGGGGCCATCCCAACCAAATGTATGTATTTGTATCTGCAGCCGCAGATGTATCTGTATCTAGATAGCAGTGCTGAGCTGTGGGCTGGCGGCAAAGGGATGCCCAAGGATTGACCCTTGGAAACCCAGCTTCTGAAGAGCCAACATGTAATTGAATTAATTAGTCAAAAGCTACAAGAATACCAACAAGATTGTCTAATTATATGATTAATTTGGTTACAAATATTTCGCGGGGGTCTTTTTTTTTAAAAGATAATGAATAAACTTTTCTAATAAATATTAAATAAATATTAAATCTTTGTAACCAAATCCCAGAATTTGCCTTATATGATTTAAACAACTTGAGAATGGAACCATGTTCCCATAATCTAATGATAGCCCCAGAACGGTTGCTCATATGGGCTTCCCGGTATTACCACTGAATCATTGCTGCCACAAAACATTAATGTCAGGCTCTTAATTCTGCATTTATCATATTGTGTATAGCATATAGAGCCCACTCAAGATCCATTCACCCCTTTGACCAAATTCGAATGGCTTGCTCATCACTGAGACACCGTCGATGACACTCGGCTGTGTGTTCGAATGCTCATTTTCTGGGGTCTCCTCCTCATCGACATTGGGTGCTCTCGGCGGGCCCCCTCTTTTTCTTCATTAAATTTTCCTTTTCCCTCTGGCTTTCCCCCTTTTACGCGATGAAGCTAAATTTTGAGCACGCGAAAAGTACGCGGATTGAGCAATTGCGAGCGCCAAGAGGCCAAGAGGAGCTGAGTTTTTCCATTTGCCGCTGGGAGCTCTGCGCCCAAATGATGATCTCCATCTGCGCTGGGGGATCCACGGGCAGTGCTCACACATGTGGCTGCAATTTGGCTGGGGCATCGCCTTTAACTTCAACTGACTCTGCCACATGTTGTTCCCCTGCTTCCTCTGTCTGTCTGTCTGTCTTTTTGTCGCTGCAGCGAGCATGTTGAGTGATAAAAATCTCTTAACCATTTTTCATCAGCCTATTAAGTTACATAAGTCACACGGTCCGCCGTCCTGTTGTGTAAATATCCTTATTTTTTTGGCGTGCTAATGAACCCTTTGACACCAGGAACCCGCACCCTGCCAACACACACAACACACTCGATTGCGACCTCCCTGACAGGCATCAAAAATTCCGAACCGCCAGCAGATGCCACATAAATCAGGCGCCGCGAATGAGGAATTCGCCGCGGCTAGCTCATTAATAAATTAAATGCATAAAATCACATAAAAACACCTAGGAAAACTCCAGCGTCAGATGGGCGGGAGCCGGTGCACTGAGACAAAAGTTGCTGACTAGTTTTGGAGATGCAAATTAAAAGGATAACCCATAAGCTAAAGTGCAACAAATATTAAAGAAATAAGGCTTACATAAGGCTTATAATATGTAAATTTTGTATACCTAATTTTGAAAATTTGAATCATATTTCCCACTGAATATATTGAGAAATCTTACAAATAGCTTTACAAATTAGTTTGTTTTTCCTATCTATAAAATGTTCTTTAACTGATAACTATTTTTGCTTGTTTTTTCCTGCCTCTGACATCGATTACACGCCCCTTTCAAGGCTCAACAACTGCACAGCGGTGAGCCAGCGATGTGGAAGGAAGGAAACCCTTAGGGGCGGTTTCTGATAACAGCGACATATCACGCACAATTTGTGTTCCTGTGGCATTGAAGTGTTTGCAGAGGAGTGCCTGCCTGCCTCAGAGGCAAGCGACTCACTACATTTGACTATCTAGGTTAGGCCACACAGCTGTGGCTGTGGCTATGGCTGTGGCAATGGCTATGCTGCCTTCTGTGGCATATGTAAAAATAAACACATAAAACTGCACTTTTACTAATTGCTCCAGGGAAGCATCGAGAGCGTACACCACCGAGACGGGAAATTGGAAAACGGAGCGTTGCAATCCCCAAAAACATTCGAAACCAAATCGCCGATAAAGCCCCCAGCGCTTCGAGAAAATATATTTTGTTTGAGGAAAGAAAGCAGGAAACTTAACAAAGAGGGCACACGTGTTGTACAAACTCATAGTTGTCAAGTGGTTCAGCATAGAAATATTTTATTATGTCTTTTTTTAGCTTTAAAAGGGAACTCTGTGAACTTCGCTAACTAACCCCTAAAACTACTAACATAATTGACAGTGACTGTTAATTAAGCTACACCATTATGACCTTAGGATGGCATAAATTCTACAACAAAAGTTTTCGCTTGAAATAAATATATACCTATAGTCAAAAGGGCATAGAACTTCCAAGTAAACAACCCCACGTTTTCTTTTTAAAAGAACTATTGTGATGACTCTAAATTATCTTTTGACTTTTTGGAATGTTTAAAACCAAATATCTCTATATAAAACCATTCATATCTCTGAAATCCAAATATACGATGGTAAAAAGGGCTTAGAATTCCTTAAAAACGATTAGTAAAATTTCTTTCAGTCAGATTAGAAATATTATATGATACAAAAATATGATAAAAAAAACGATTCTTATCCTATTTTAATGACAACTTTTACATTTTTATACATTTTAAAAGGTGACTCTAAAATTGACTCTAAAATTAAGAGTTCAAATGATCTTTTGACTCTTTGGAATTTTTAAACCCAAAAAATCTGTATTCAAAACCACTCATATCTCTGAAATTCATATCTCAAAAATAAACCCACAGGCCAAGGATCCTTTTACGCTTCAACAGTTTTTATAGCTGTTTCCCTATCTCATACAAAAACCAAAATTCTTCGAGTTATTGGGGGAGTGATTCACTCTAGGGCGTGTCCAGTGTTCTGGTTGTGGGCTTGTGTTAAGGTAATGAACTTGGAATTTATATGCAAAGGCCATGTAATTTGCTCATTAACAAATTGTTCGAGGTTAAGGCTGTCAGAAATGCACCGAAAATTTAATAGTGCTTGAGATTGCTGACACCAGGGGGTTGGTAGCCAAGAATAGTTTTTCGGAATCCCCAGAACACTTTTAATGTGTTCGCTACCCCGAAGAGAACCATAAACATTTTGGGCCCATCTCGTGTGTCACATTATAACTCAATTTGAAATTGTGCTGAATTCTGCTTTCGACGTATGGAATTAATATTGACACATTGACAGCTGCCAAAACATGAGATTCTCCGCGTAGAAGGACCACCAGCTGACTAACCAATTTTCTCAACGATGCGGGCCCTGATCGAGCTTCTCTCCCTCAAATTCGTTAACTAATCATGCGCAACGTTTGCTATTTGGGTGAAATTTTTAATTGCTCATCGATTGAATTGAATGGAGGAGAGTGGAAACTTGTGCCCTGCTGATTGTCAGTGTCATCATTGGGGTTTGGTTCTAGTTTTCTTTGTCTAAACACGCCTGGGAAAGCGCCGTTCGTTCGCTTAATTGATTGAAAGATAGATAGATAGATAGAGAGAAACTAATGGATCCACGAGATACAAAGGGGTCTCGCTTCTATGCGTATCTGTTTGATTTAGCCTAATTTGGCTTTGGATCGAAGTGCAAAGTAAACATTAAATTGGCGCAAACTAACAAACTGGGCTCTTGTCGTTTCGATTTTCCATTTAGAGAACAATTTTCTGGGCTTGGCTTTAGGGTCTGGCCTTTCATTGATCGGCAAACATTCATACTTATATGGCTTTCCAAATTTTATGGGCAATTTGTCGTTTGCACCTCGTAAATTTAACTGAATGAATATATTGGACTCCGGGAAACCAGTTGGATTGAGTAAATGAAGGATTTACAAGTTAGTAGGTTGGCTAGCCATCTTAGGCCTAATTTCCTGCCTTTCTTTACCAAGTTTTATTTTATTAGCCTTCGATTTAATGAGCTGTTCTCCCTCTGGAATTCTTTCTCCAACATTTTTGTCACAGGCAATTCATTTTCATTGTGCCATGTCCACTGCTGGCGGTGCTGCCAGCTTATGAATGAACATTTTTTTGTTCGGGGCCTGTGTCGGTTTTTTGGTGGCCTTTCCCGGCGATCGTTTGGCTTCAAAAGTGCCGGGTTCTTGGCCATGTCTGGAGTTGCCATCAAACCCTGAAGTGGCCCCGGGCATGGTCGTCCATCATCGTTCCCGCCCACTCATCCACGCCCTGCCACGCCCCCCGCTCCCCGATTCCCGGTTCCAGTTCCAGTTTTAGTTTTCTTATTTTTTTTTGTCGTCTCTGACTCGCTTCAGTGAAGCGTGCCAATTTTCAATGAAATGTTTTCGGCATCTTGTGTTCTATATGTTTATGCCCTTTTTAGTCGTATTTTGAGTTGTTTTGGTTTCTTGGTTTCGGTTACTTCTGACACTGTTGCATTTCCTAAATTTGTTGCATGACATTTTCCAATCCAACAAACATAATTTATTGTTTTTTAATGGCATGTTCCTTATCGAAGCAAGTGAACTTGACCGCTTCCAAGGTGAAGGCACAAAACAAATTTAATATCATCCAAAAATGCCGGTTTTACTTTTCGTCTTATAAATTAAACACGTTTTCCTTAATTATGCAATGTGCAGGGCATTGTTTTATTTCCAATGAATAAGGAAGCGATCGAAAATAATTGTCACTTGGAAATCCCCTTTCAAACTTTCTTCCAGCGAAGTCTGTGATTTATTCAGACTACTACATCCTGGAAAAGAATTTATTTAATTTGGTTTGCTGTTGTCAGGGGGAAGCAAAAGTTAATTTGTAGAAGCGCAATTTGCAACCCATTTATTTGAGACTTAATTTATGCCTTGAATTATTTATTATGCTGCCAATAAATTTATAAGAATCGGGTTTATTGTTGACAAAAATTCTGGTTCTAATATTATAATCAAAATAATTGATTTTGTTTATTTTATTAACCTGATGATGCACAAATTTGTTTGTCTGGCTTATGGTTGTTTGTTTAATTAGCTTTCTTATACACGACTTTGCGTCTCCCCAAGTTCAATGGCCAAAGTATTTCGCAGTAATTTTTTTCGGATGGAATTTCTGATCTGTTGATTGACACGTGAATGTACACATATAGTATGTTTTTTTTAATGGATAGCAGACAGGGAAAAGTGCCATTGACAGTCAATAATTATTTGGCAACACATGCAATCATTTGTAACCATATTACAATTATCGCGGCACATACTTGTGCCGCAAAAACACCGCCGATAAATAACCCAAACAATGAGATTAAGGCAAACACAATGCACAATGTCTCGGGTGCCGCCAGGGCTCCTCGAATCCGTCAGATACACCTAAGCTTTCTGTATCTCCGAGTGGGCACTGGCTTGAGTGTGTTAGTGGACGTCGACTGCGGCTGAGACTGCGACGGCGACGGCGGTGGAGGCTAATACTGATTAAGTTGAGGTGTTCGCGGCTTTGCGCCGCCGAGTTTTCAGTGATAAGTGCACTTTGGTGCCCAACGGTCGTGTTTCGCGCTGAATTTGAGTTCGAAATTTAAACTCAAGCTGGAAATGTGTTAATTGAATTCGACAGTGCAAATAAATAAAAACAATTGTGCAAACAATAAAAAGACATAAAGGTGACTAAAAGCATAAAAAAACAAGGGATTACAAAGATTGTAACAAAATCATCGTGGTCCTTAAAAGCTTGGGTTGAATTTCAAGCAAAAAATGATGAATTTAAAATGCAATTTAATTGGAAAATGATTAACAATATCTAAAGATGTCGTTAATACCTAATACTTATTCCTATCCTATAATCGCCCCCATTAAACACCTAATTATAAGCAAATTGCAAGTCAAATTTGATCTAATAATTATAGCTATTACCAATTGATGTTTATAATTGCCTGTGTTTTATGTTTAATTTATAAGCTTATATAAAAGCAATTGTTACAAGAAACTAAAGAGCCCAGAGTTTAATTGAAAACATTATTATCTAATCCAAACATTTCTTTTACATTCACTCCAAACATTACTTTTACTTTTGACCCAAATTGGTTTTTACGGCGCCCACGACCGTCCAAAGCGAAATCTATGTAATCTTTACAATCGTATACTCCAAGGCATTGTAATAAAATAAATTTAATTTCCCATCGGCAATTAGTGGTTAACAAATAACTAAACAATTATGCTTTTACAGCAGCCAGTTTTTACATCAAGCAACCTTGGTCAGGGCTCGTAAAATAAGAGATTTTAGCTTGGAACACTTGCAATTCCACTTAAATTACATTAGCTCAATGCGGCGGCAGCAACTTAAACTATTAAATTATAACAGTAAACGAGAGAAATGCCATTTGAAATGCGAGACGCGATGACAAAATTACTTCCACATGCGATTTATCAGCACGTCTCAATGACAACGACGAGTAGCAGGTTTTATTTATATTTCAGTTGCTCGACTATGTATATAAAAAGCGTTCAAAACGGTAATCAGGAAATAATGAAAATATATTGAGGTTTTAATACTCTACTTAAAATTTAGGGTTGAAGGGGTTAATGACTTGGCGAATTATTTATAAGCTGCCGAAATAAAGTCTAACCTAAATAGATTAACAATTAAAACAAATTAAGTTTTACCTTAGCAGACACGATTAGCGAGTTTTTCAGGGCCAAATCCACAATTTAAATATCTTTATAGGGCACTGTATGATAAGAAAAATTTTGATAAGAAAAGTGCAATCAAATAAAGACTAAATCTGTGATCAAGATTACGCGCTTTATGTCTGATAAATAACATAAACGCTGCAAACAACATACTCGTTCATGCCTTTTAAGGCGTGCTTGTCAGCAAGAATGCCGTCCCGTCGACTTGGAAATGTAAAATCGAAATATTAATTGCTAATTACAAAATGATGAAATTATACAACTGCATTTCAATCAGATCCAATTTGCTGTCAGTTGGCCAAAGGTGTGCTAGCCGAGAAAACACTGCAAAATTGTTGTGTTTATTTATACAAAGTAAGCCAACAAAGAACGGCCTGCCCTAGGTGCTGAAACTAATTGATTATTTATTTGTACGTCATTTGCCGGCCCGATTCCGATCTCTGATTAATAAACCAAGTTTAAAGAGCACTTTGCTTTATGCAAATGGCAAACATAAACAAACAGCCAATGTTGAATCGCGGGAGAATTCACCCTTCTCCCTAGAGAATCCGACTCTGACAATTTAATTGACGTTGTTTAATTGTCCATGTTGATTTCTGAAAACCAGATGGAGACGCAGCTGCAATGGAAATGCTGTTGGGTGCTATTCTTCCTGATCGGACTGTCCGGCCTGCAGCTCGGCTCTGGCTATCGGATACTCTTCATGGGCCCCTTCCCGGCCCCCAGCCATTGGCTCTGGCTGGAGCACTTCCAGAGGGATCTGCTGCGGCAGGGTCACCATGTGACCAGCGTGAACAATCACCCCACCAAGCAGCCGCATGAAAATCTCACGGAAATCATCATAAATCCCTCCTTCGATATTCCCAAGCATTGTAAGTGAGAACATCTCTAATTTTACCTAAACCGGATTGATTGTTTTCGATCTTAGTTCCCAAGAAAAACATCTTTACCATGCAGTTTGCCAGCGACTTCCAGAACCTGCAGCTTTGGTGGACCATTGGTCTGATGACCACGGAGCATGCCTTCAAAGATCCCAAAGTTCAGAGACTGATTGCCAGCAAAAACGATCACTACGACCTGGTTATCCTGGAGCAATTCTTCCACGAGGCCTTCCTCATGTTTGGCCAAAAGTTCAACTGCCCTGTGGTCACAATCGGCACTATGGGCTATGCGGACAACATGGATCACGCCATGGGCATCCTGACTCCCTGGTCGGTCATTCCCCATCTGTTATTATCGCACACGGATCGCATGACCTTCAGTCAGAGAGCCTATAATGCGTATATATCTTTGTACGATGCTGTGATGCGAAGGTGGTTTTATCTGCCCAAAATGCAGGAGTTGGCGGAGAAGTATTTTCAAGGGGTAATACAAGGTGAGGTTGCAATTAACAAATTATGTTTATGGGTTTCTAAAATCTTAATTTTTCCAAAGGACCCCTTCCCCATGTCCACGATCTGGAGCGAAACATCTCCTTGATGCTCATCAATAGCCATCGCAGTGTGGATTTGCCCAGACCAAGTATGCCAGGACTGATTGACGTGGGTGGCGCCCACATCCAGCCCGCTAAACCATTGCCCTCCGACCTGCAATCCTTCCTTGACAAAGCCCAACATGGAGTGGTCTACTTCAGTCTGGGTTCCTATATGAAAAGCACCGATATGCCGCCCGAGAAGACAGCTCTGATCCTGAAAGCCTTTGGCCAGCTCAAACAGAAGGTGATTTGGAAATACGAAAACGATTCGATAGGGGATCTTCCCGCGAATGTGCTGATACGGAAGTGGATGCCACAGAATGATATATTGGCACATCCGAATGTGAAACTGTTTATCACACACGGAGGGATTTTTGGAACCCAGGAGGGCATTTACTGGGGCGTGCCGATGCTGTGCATTCCCCTGTATGGAGATCAGCACAGGAATACCATCAAGTCGGTGAGGGAGGGCTATGCCAGGTCATTGGTGTTCTCCAAACTGACTGTCGACGATCTGGTGCGGAACATAGAGACCCTGATCTACGAGCCAAAGTACAAGAGGAGTGCGTTGGAGGTCTCGCAACGATTCCGCGATAATCCCATACATCCGCTGAAGGAGGCCACCTTCTGGATCGAGTACGTAATGCGGCATCGGGGTGCCAGGCATCTCAAGTCCCAGGGGGCGTTTATTCCCCTCTATCAGTATCTGCTGCTCGACATTCTGGGCTGTGTTCTGCTGGCGGCGTTCCTTGCCATCTGGCTGCCCTGGAAGATGCTCCGGAGGGTTCACAAATGGTGGTCCAAAGGGGCGGAAGCCTCCTCCAACCTGATTGAAAGCAAGAAACGCTTGTAGGAGTTTTATTTACCTTTAGAATTTGCCAATTAGTCGATAAGAGTTGTGCCGGATGAACCACAAAATGTTAATGAATAAATTGTGATATATTTTTAGATCGCAAGTTGTAAATAAAGCCTTTTATTCAATAGTTTTTGAATATTTCAATAGTTTTTGAATTTATTCAATAGTTTTTGAATAAGTAGTAAAAGATTTGCTGATTGCTTGATAGCCAATAACCAAAGATTTATTTAATAATATTGTTTGCATACCTTTAATATAATAAAGTTTTATCAAAGGAAATTGTAGCCTACTTATCGGATTTAAAACAGTACAGTTCATTTATACAACCTGTTGCATGCTTTGCGGGGCTTGTGCATGTAAATTTAGATGTATGTGTACACTATACACTTTACCAACAATTGGTTGTTGTCTTGAATGTACTATAAGTAAAATCTTTTAATTAAAATAACTTGTTACCATATTTCTTTAATAACTTGGAAGACATAAGTATTACTAAATTGTATACACAGATTTAAGAAGTTAAATTTAATAACAAGATTCCAATTTATTTGAAAATGTATGATTTCATTAATTAAGCCGAATAGGGAAATAGCTTAAATAAACAAAATAACAATAAACAAATGCCAATAAATCTGCCAAAGTTAGAAGTGCTTTGCTGATTGCCGGCTCAATCAACAATCACGAAGTGTGAGACATTCTTGGAGCTCATAAAACACCTACACAATGCACGTTTTCGTTTATTTAAATAAATAGAGAAAAAATGCAACATAAAAAAATCAGTAGCTGAAGTTTAAGTAAAAAACAAAGAAATCCAAATTGCCAAACAAGGGAATCCAGACGAGACTGGCAAACAAGAGTTTTTCTACGTTTTTATAAACATTAACTTTAAAATGGTATATCCCAGGGAACAAGAATTTTGCTAACTTATAAATATTATACCCCAGGGATCGTCTGTCTTTTATAATTTGTTGTATTGTTTAATGATTATTTAAATTGATTGTCTTGATACTTTCACTGCATGGTCATTGGGTTCAAGTGCGAATATTTTATTGCTATTCGAAATGAAAACCTGTTAAACTAAGGTGGGCATCCTCAATTGTTGTTTGTAGCCGTCTTCTGTTTGTTGATTATAAATTGTAAATTTTAATTTTAACGATACATAAATTATTGATCGATCGATCCACGATGGACCCTTTCGCCTCATCTCGCAGTCATCGAAATGTTTTGGACACAACGCGAACAATGCGTTCAAAAAACACTTGAGCGACTTTTCGGAGGCAACTTTTTCTTATTTATTTTGTATTATTTTTGTCTAACGGAATTTGTGGCTCTTTTTGGTCGATTTGTGTATACATATATGTGTATATTGTATGTATATTGTTTTCAAATATCATTAAAGCGATATTTATTTATTTTACGTAATGCGTTAAACCGGACCTCGATCGCAGACCGAGCAGATCTTGACGCCATTTCAAGAGTCATAAACCGCAGCCGAAAAAAATCGATTTAGTGCCAGGCGCACGATATTCTCGAGGCTGAAGATCGGCCATTGGCCGCTGAGTGCCACTTCCCAAGCATCTCAAACTTCTGATACCGAAACTATCAAAAATCGCGGCTTCAAGTTCGTAACTTTGGCGCCTGGCCCTAAGCAATCAAAGAACCGGCTTTGAACTTCCCCCGAATTTTGATTCATCATCCAAAGTTATCAATAAGGATGGGATTTGGTTTAATTTGACGTGCTTGGAGGTCAAAACCTGAAGATCCGTTTTGACAATTAGCGAGTGTTTGCCCCCAAAAGCTACCATAAGCCATGATATCTATAAGGATTTAAGTATAGATCCGTTTGGATAATTAAAGAGTGTTTGCCCCCAATGACAACTATAAGGATTTTAGTCTAGATCAATTTTGACAGTTAGCGAGTGTTTGCACCATAAACAATGACATCTATAAGGATTTTAGAATAGATCCGTTTTGACAATAAGCGAGTATTTGCCCCCAAAAGCTACCATAAGCAATGCCATCTATAAGGATTTTAGTATAGATCCGTTTTGACAATTAGCAAGTGTTTGCCGCGAAATAAAACCGAAAGTATTATAATACGTATTGCATCTATTGAGCTCTGCTGTCGCCTTGCTTGTGACCAGATCACATGGGTCTAACGAAAAGCCAAGCAAACAACTTTTGGGGCTTGGTTCCTGTTACTAAACTAGTATAGAGGTAGTGTAGAGTCATGGTACGATGATGCATACAAAAGACCAAAATGACGACAAGAGTAGGAGAAGAAGCTGATGCCAAAATGGAGATTAGCATTAGGCACGTGATGCCATCTTGTGACTGCCATTTGTTTTATCGTATTTCGTTTTTTAGAGAAACATCGCTAGCTATTTCCATGGCTGGTGTTTGTGTGTTTATTGTAATTAGGCGAGCGGCAGCTGAAATGGTCGTTTAAATGTAATTTAAGCTTACTTTTTGTTTTGGTCAACAGAGGTGACAAATTAAGGTCCCCCCATCGCAAGGTCATGTGAGGGGCGTCCATTAGCCATGAAGATAGCCGGCATTTGTAGCAACAAAGCGCAAACGTAAAACAGCAGCAAAATAAAATAACTCAAAATATGAAAAACGAACAAGGAGGATGGAAAAACGACACCGGCTGCATACTTGTATCTGTAAAATGTAAAATGTTGTGGCATCTTTTGTGTGCACGCACCGCTGCGACCGATGCGTTGATTGATTGGAAAGTTAAGGTTGTCTATCATCATCGTCGTCGAAATGAGGAAAACATAATGTCAGCTAATGTGAGATTATGCAAATCAAATGCGCCTCTCGCAGCTCTCGATAAATACATAAATACATTGACCTGCATGCAGGCCGCCGGGCATGAGCAAAATCAACACACAACAATGTCGAAATTATTCGGAAATTTAACACCAAAAAAACACAAAAAGGCGGAGACGCATGTCAGAATGCACTTTCTACAATGGGAAAATGTTAACGAGCGGTTTTTCGAGATGTTTACAAGCGGAGAAACAGTTTTAACATATGTTAAAAGTTGATTAAGTATTCTTTATTTTATTGTAATTTGAAGCTTTCAGTTTCAGAAATATGTTGCAAAAAAATTGATTATTTCCGATGCTTGGAATATTTTTAAATTTAAATTTTCAAGGCGTTTATTATTTTACAGGCTCAACAAATATTTTTATTGTTATTTATTATTTATTATTTATTATTTTATCAAAGTTTTATATGACTGGTTGGGCGACATGGGAATTCCCCATAAATAAACATGAAAATGTCAAATCCAATAAAAACAGAATTTAAAGTAAATATTTAAATTGGGCGAGACATGCCGAGCTTCTGCTTTTAAATCCATGAAATTTATTACATATACATTTAAGCCTTTTATAATTATACATTTAAGTTTTTCAAGCTTCTGAAATTGTTTGTATTAATTGCAAAAAAGTTCCTATGCCTATTCTGTGCTATGAATTTTATAAAGTTTTTGTATTAGATTGTCTGAAAAAGGGGAATCCCAATATCTGAAAAGAATAACTAATATCTTTTTAAAGAATTATTTAAATTAGGCAGAGTTATGACGCATTTCTTGATTGATACATTAAATTGCAGAGATGTTGGTTTGAGGTGTTCTTTGTACCGGCTTTTGTTATTGAAATACAGAGGTCTAAATAATTTTGGCTGATTTCAATTAGCAATTTATGTGCCAGCCTTTTGTTTGCTTTTTGGTTGTACTGGCAGAGCCTTCTTTTGATGACATTTTGGTGTCCAATTTATGGCTGTTGGACATGCGCCACCTGTCTGCGCCGTTTGCTTGGCATTTTAGCACCCGGCCACTAACCGAAATGTTTGGCCAAGCAATTAACTTGGCCGATTCACTGGCTTGGTCGTTGGTCGCTGGCTTTTCCTCTGGCCGGGGGATGCCCTACAGAGCTGCTGGCTGATGGATTGCATTCGATTTCGATTTCTAATTTGCTGGCAGTTGCGGAGAAATGTACAATCGGTGGTTGGTGGGTGAGACCTTTGCAGCAGCCGGTTAGGAATCTGAATGTGAGACTGGAATTGGAATCAAGTCTGGGGAATGGGTTTTTGGGCTTCATGTCTGGGGCCTGGTAATGGGGCTTTGGATGCTTACATCACAGCAGGAGATCCAACTCGTCTCGAGACTCGTCTCACAATAAGATGAAACTTGTTTCCACTCGACTCTTTGCCAGCAATAAATATTTGCCTCCTCACTCTGGCCTTTTTTTATGCGCTTCTTCTGAGTTTTTTTGGGAATGGGAATGGGCATGGGTATATAGTAGGTATAGGTATCTTTTGGTTGTTGCTATTGCTTCTTGTGCAAATTACAAAAATAATAAGGGAGAAGACAGAGCAGCGGCCCAGACGGAGACACAAAGCGCGTGACTCCTTTCACAAGATGCGATTTGAAATCAAAAGTGCAGACAAAAGGTGTTAAAAAAGGCCAGTGAGCCGACTGACTGCCTGTATGTGTGCCAAGTGAAGTTGGCCAAAAAAAGTACAACAAAAATTCATCAACAAAAAGCCGAAAATTGCCTCTGACCGCAAACGAAACAAAAGCGTGAATTTTTGGCCTGATTTTTGGTTTTTGGCCGGGCTAATGCTCGGGAGGCATCATGCTGTGTAGTTGAGAGTTCGCCCCAGTCGCATCATTTTCATACCCTTTCCGGGGCTACTCCATATTTTTGATTATTAGAGGTGTATCTGCAAGCTAGTCCATATATCTGACGGATTTTACAGCGCCGAATCTGAGCATTATCGGGTATTTATATCCTTTTACATGTATTTCAGAATTTCCCAAAGATTTTATAGAACTATAAATATATAGTTTAGTATATGAATATGTTATACAAGGATAATAATAGCTGATCTCTTAATTTGTATACATATTTTTTTAGAAGGGGATGACCAAGCAAATAATATATTGTCAGAATATTATACAAATAAATTAAGGTATACCCACACCCATAAAAAAATCAAGTATTTTGGGGTAAAACCGGCATGAATCGTTGTCAAAATGGTCAAATATTGTTTTGTGGTTTCTAATTTTTATTTGACAAATAAGTGGCAATTTGAATGGTTTCATATTTTAACTAAGCAATCTGTGTTAAGCAAACATGGTTATTACATGCCTATATTTATTTTCATAGGATTTTTATTGAGAACTTGGCTAATAACATGTAGGTACTCAAATTTATAATAGAAGTGAATCATATAATTTTTTAATACATTTGATAAGCCCTACAAATATTAATATTTGTTCTCAAATTGACCTTAGGTTAGGTTAGATGCATCATAATTATTTGTTTATTTTTGTGCTCTACTATGGCATTAACTAATGTGTTTCACAGTTGGCTTTTTTCCAATCGAAAACAATTGTCATATTTTTAGGGTATCTTCTTTAAATGCCTTAGTAAGAAATTGGCGGCCACTGTCTAGTAGGGCATCCAAAAGTCGGGTTTCTTTGGAGTCACCTTCCTTTCTTGTTTTACTTTCTCCCAAGCACACATATCAGAGAGACAGGGGGAAGCGGCAGGGGGAGCGGGAACAGCCGCGAGGTGTGCGAGCGCAGAAGGTGTCTTGAAGAGCGCGCGAGCAGGTGAGAGAGCATTTGTTTTACCGGTTTTCATTTTGTTTTTTTTGTTATTTTTTTTTTGTTTTGCCGTGCCTGCTTTCGGGGTGAAGCTCTCAACTTACAGCAGATCCGTTTTGGTGCTCACACTCGCACTCGCACTCGTGCTTTGCTTTGCCTTTTAAGCCCGGCCACCGAAGCCGTCAGCTTTCAGATACGTTTTTGCTTCTGGCGCGTTCAGATACGGATTTTTAGGTCTGGGTCTGAGGCACAGATCTTGGCTTCATTTTCGGCTTCGGTTTCAGTTTCGGTTTCGGTTTCGTTTCGGCCCCAGTGGAAGTCGCGGGCTCAGTTCGTTGGCGCGCTCCCAGGGAACGAGTCGTGTGTTCGGTCGCCCCCAAAAACTGCGAAAGCTCAGTGGCCAAAATAGGCTCCTCCTCGCCGCTGTATTCGGGTCAATGCTGTGCTCCGCATTGCCAACGTTATGCTAATTACCGAAAGGATCCAAATCATAGCATACATCATCGGTTACAATCTCTTTGGCAAGGAAAATAAATAATTAACAAATAGTTGCTAATTAAGGAGATCGCAGCCAGCAAGGAGTCGAGATATCTGCAACTCAAAAAAAGATACACACACACACATATTTATTTAACCAACGCGATCGATCGATCAACAAATTTGCAAAACGTGCCAAATATAATTTAAACCTATTTATTTTGTTTAACAAAGAGCTAATAAGTCTAACTATATAAATTAGTAAGTCGTTTAATTTAACAATCCAAATCAGTGGCCGCAGGAGAAACCACTGCTTCAGCATGAAGAAGCAACAAATGCTGCTGAGCCTAATTTTATGGTGAGTTCACAAAGAAGGTCCTTCCATCCTTGAAACAAGTAACCAACTTCGGATGACGTGCACATTTCGATTCCCTTTTCTTCGAGTCCTTCGGTGTCGAGTTCGCTTTTAACCGTCAAATTCGAAATACTTAACATGTGGATTCCCTTTTGGTCGAGACATTCACAGACTTTTGTTTTTGGGAGTTAAAAGAGCTATGTATTGCCCACCGCTGATCTATACAATCCTCTGTTCTCTGCTGCCAATTGAATTTCAAGAATATGTAAATCTTGCCCGAAACATACACTGGTGACCTTAGAAACAAGTTTTTTGGCATATATTTTTGAAGGCGGATTTTAAGTTGCATTTATGGCTTTATTTATGCATTAGCTGCGAGCATTATGGCCCAAGTCAAACGGCCAGCCTACAACACAACCCCGCAGATGGCTATTAAAGCAAATTATAAAGCTTGTAAGGCTCGACGGCAGCAGCCGAACGTATGTACGGTTGCTATGGCAGGCAGCATCATTAATCATGACTTTTCTGCGACGCGAGTTCAACAAGAAGCGTCAACGGAAGTCAAAGATTGACAGAGCCAGCTTATCATTCCACTTCCCCCTTTGCGACGGCCATCCTTGAGGCATTTCATTAACAATATAACAATATAATAAACAGTTTTTCAAGAATTTGCATTATGCGAGTCACGCGTAGTGATCATAAGCATCTTCTGCATATGCATGTGATCATGTAATATCGATTCGATTTGGATTGCTTTGCTCAGTGATGAAAAATCAATTTCGAAGCCGAAGCTGAGGCCGAGGCTGGGGCTGGGGCTGAAAAGTTTCACTTTCATTTTCACTCTCTTGCATTTCGGGAGGAAGATGATGGCCGGGCCCAAAGCAAATCGAAATCGAAGAGAAAAAGTTGTCAGCAGCGGCAACAAAAGACTCTTTTCGCTTTTTATGTGTGTTTTTGTGTCGTGCCAGGTGGTTTTTGGAACGCTTACATAATCGCGGCTTTATTTTCGTTTTCAGTCGGCGCGCTTTTCGCTGTGTTAACCGCATTGACATAATTTCCAGCGTAGGCATCCCAAAAAAAAAAGAAAGAAACAGAAACCCCAAACTGGGGGCATAAAACTTTACATAATTTGCGGGCGTATCTATCCGATTTATAGGCCTGCAATTAATTTCGTTTTATTGATGGGGTAGGCACAGCCATGACCACTGCGAGCCTAGTTTTAATTAACAGATTTTGAAAATCTAATTTTTAACAGCCGACCGCTAAGTGTAGAAAGTTTTCTCCTATCTCCGTTGCTGCTGCTGCGGCTGCTCGCATTAATTTGGCGCTTTTGTGTTAATCAGTGTGTGTAAGTTATGCAAATTGGAACGCGGCAGAGTGGGTTATGTAAAGCATTATGTTAGATAATCCCGAAGATCGCGGCTAGCATCTCATTTGATTGGGAGGCCTTGGCCGGCGGCGCGCGCGGTGACTTCTTTCGGCTTAGTCATGCGGCATCAGAATGCAGCCGAGCAGGTTGAGTGCTCAGGCAAATTAAGCACAAGCGCCGCTGACATTGTCTAGTTGACACACTTAAGTCACTTAAATCCAACTCTCGGCATCGCCATCAGAATTCTTGGCTAAAAGTTACGAGTCGAGTGGCTTACGCATTCGCGAGATAACAACAATTTACGTGCTCCGGCACGTTTTGACATTTTTTTGACATTTTTTTGAAACTTTTGTGGTTTTTTTGTTTTTTGGTTTTTAATATTTTTGGTCGACGTCAAGGCGAGAGATGTCACCCCGGCAGCAAATTTATGGATTTTCACAATTATGATTTTTGCAAAATGAATATTAAAAGTGAATTGGAGCATTGGCGTGGGTTGAAACGAAAGACTTAGGCAACGAACTTGAATCTCCAAAATGCCAAGCAGCCAAGTGGCAAGGCCAACGCGGATGTGGGTGGAAATTAAGGGGCTTAAACTCACAATACACGTGACCCCCCTCCCCACCCGGAGGGTAGGAGTGTTGAAAAATGAGTGCGGAAAAGAGTGATATCGTTATGAATGAATACATCTTTTGGGGTGTTATTCAAATGATCATCAGATAGGAAGAGCTGGCGGCAGCACATGACATGAAACCAATATTAATGGCATAATTTATCAATGTTCTTGGCTTCCTCTATTTTTCCCACATGAAAACATCTCCCTCGGTTTCACTTTCAAATGTTCTGCCAGCGATTAATCTATTTGAGACACATTCATTAGCACAGAACTGGCGCCGCCTCTTCGTCCTCAAAAGATACACGAGCACGAGTATCTTGAATTAGTCAAGAATTCGCTTTGACTGTTTTTGTGGCCAGTCTAGAACTGCTTAAAAATCAATTAGCTAGCGTGTATATGATAAATAAGTAATTAACGACGAGTTCAAGGCTGAAACGGAAACCAAATTCTCTTGGTCGAGAATTCGTTTAATTTGTTTTTCTATCTGTTTTTGTAATTTAATTTGCAAGTCTTGCCCGTCTTGCGGTGGTCCGTCATTTATCATATTTATTTCCATCCCAGACACGTTTCTTATTTATGCATGCTAGTCTGATATATTGGCCAATAAATCATCTTTGTCTGGCAAATACAATTGCCAAAAGCAGATTCAGGGAAAAGTTGAATAAACCTTCTGGGTGGCATGTGATTAGGGGCACGTAATATCTATCTCTATTTGGTGCAAAGCCTTTTCTTTCAGGCCTGGTTTCCTGGTGAAAGGCGATCCGTATCTGGATCTGTAGCAGTTGACCCTGAGGAGAGCATGCATAACTTTGTCGTTGGCCAATTCCAAGCGTTTCCATAAATCAAGAAGCCGTTGCTCAACTTGTTTTCAACACCGCCAAGAATAATTCCAATCGGCACAAACATTTCTGCGAGTGCCCAACTGTGGCACAGCGCCTGTCTGACCACTTTGCGCATATCTACATACCTGTGTCCCCAAAAAACGGGTTAAACCCTCGACAAAAAAATAAAATTCAGTCGAGTGGACAACGCCGAACCGAACCCAAAAAACTGACAGCCAATTGTTTGCTGCACTTTTTTCTATCCCGCTTCTCCCCCAAAAAATGTGGGCCACAATCTACCTACCTAAAAGATACATAAAATATATCCCTGCATTCGGTATTTTGAAGACCGGTTTATTTTATTTTGGGTTAAACAGAAAACATCTCCTCAAAATATAACGGAACAAAATGCCTCTTTTTATGCAAAAACCATAAAAAACTGAAGCAAAGCGCCAAACAGTTGAAAGTGAAATTCGTTGGTTTTGCGCCCGAAGACGTAATCAACTTCAACAGGATGAAGTGGCCAACAGGCTTGACTGGGCCTCATTTTTTGCCGGTAGTAGTTTTTGGTAATTTTAATTTTCCAGCCGACAACGGAACCAAATATTTGTTATTGTGCCTGGCACTTCAAATGATATTTTAAAGAGCCTTTTGAGTTAAATCTTTTTTTGACACTTGCCGGCGGAAAGCCCGCGGATGCTTCCGTCATTTCAAGGTGCTGCAACAGGTTGGCAAGAGGATGATCATTTCGATGGGATCAAAAAGTTTATGGTTCATTTACAACTGGTTAAACGATTGTGCAGGAAAATCCCTAGATATATCGCCTCTTGATTTTTATCTCAATTTCCATAACGAAAATACGAGGCCGAAACTCTTTTCACTTTCTCACATTTCACTTTAAATTGCCCGCCAAGATTTCACAGCTTTCGGTTGCCCTGTTAACAATTTTCTCCCAACACACCTGGGCGCGTTGTCAATTTTCGGAATATTACCCGACAATTATGGGCGATCACATCGGCCCGTTTTCGGTGTTGTCACAATAATGTGCCGTTTAGAGGGCCGCAAATTGGCCAAATAGGCGGTGCGGCCTCTGTTTCTCTTTTGTTTTTGTGCTGCCAAATGGGTCGCCGGTTGCTCAACTCGACGGCGACCTTGGTGGCACTAACCAACTGGCATTTGAACGTAAATCAAATGAAAATCGCACTCGATCGCATTCGATTTGCATGCAAGCAAGCACCACCACCACCACCCAGTTCAAAAATAAATAAAATAACAAATAACAAATAGCAGGCAAAAAGCTGCTGGCCGGCCGAGCCGTTGACCAATATCGAGTTGTATGCACTTTCGCAATGAAAACGAAAGTTACGCCCCGCTTTTCATGCTCGTATGTGTTGTGCTCTTACTTGTTTCTTGCCTGGCGTTTTCTTGTTAAATGTATATTTTTTTTGAGTGTATGTATTGGTGGCTGTGGCGCGTGACTTTGCCAGCGTTTACACTTTCTTGCCATAAAAAGCAGCGGCCCCTGGTGGGGACATACACTTGCCAGGAATTGCGATCTTCAAGGCACCAGCGAAAAAGTCTATAAAATAATCAAAACTAATAATTGATTTATAAAAATTGTTATCTGAATTCTATGCAATATGTTATACACTACTCTTTCATGTTCAAAAACCCATGAAAAAGGTGTTTTTACTACAATTCATAAACTGAAAATAACCTCAACCAATCTATAAAAGATGGAGTACTACTTTTCCACCAAAATTGTGTGTTTTTCCATGTGCATAAACTGCAACTAACCACAACAGACTTGGCAATGTAACAAATATTTGAAGCCACATCGATGAGCGTCACTGAAAAAGAGGCAAGCACGCAAATTGCATCATGCCCGCCTGCATTTGATGCTCGTCCATGTTGCCACTGCCACTCTTTGTGGCAATGATCATTATGTTAATGAAGTGCACTTGAAATTTTCTGTATGCACATCTCGAGCATATTTCCTCATCCGTCAGCCAAAAATGTGCAGACGAAGATGCACCAGTCGAGTAAATACTAGCAAAGTCGCAAACAGCAGACTCGTACTCGTATTTTCCTGGCATTTGTCTGGGGTCTTAGCCAGTTTTTTTGGCCAGGTCTACTCCCACCGGTTGTGCAATTCCCAGAGCCCAGAAACAACTGTGTAATGTAGCGCCAAAGCAACAAGAAAATGCATGTTTTTGGGAGTGTGCTGTATTGTTGGTCACATGACCATCACACGGTGCCAGTGTTTTTGTGGTTGTTGATGCAGGTTGTAACAAATTTAAATTTACATATACCTACATATCTTGGGTATAAATTCGGATCATAATAAAAAGGCAAAGTCATGCAGAGAGCTGGAAATAATATGTTTATTAAATAGGAGGGTCTTGAAGTCTTGCATTAGAATTTTGAAAGATTCAAGGGACTGTAAGGGCCCTAATAAAACCAAAACTATATGTTACCTTAAAACTCCTAAAATATCCCCTGATTATATTGTAATTTTGGGCGTAGAAAGGGTATCCAAGAGGGGGCTTGCGTGTGCAACACTTTCGCTTTCTTGTTTTGTTGTCAGGCTGGTGTTGCCGCTTTTTCCCTGCTGGTGTTGGTGGTGGCTAGGAAATCATGTGCAAAGTCACATGACGATGGCGATGACGATGACGCTACGTGCCTCGGAGTAATTGCAGCAAACCATGGATGCCAGATGGGTGTAGCCAGACATATACACGAACGGACATTGTATATACAAAACACGGATAGAGATACTCAAATATAGCCGCATGTCTGCATATTTGGCCAGTTTGTGAGGCGGCTGCGAATCGTTGATAATGAAAATGCGACGTCAAACGGTCGTTGTTCGGTGGTTTTCAGCGGTTTTTTAGTGGTTCCGTCGCATGACTAATGCGCATACCAAACACCACCCGGTAGCTTCCGCTTCGCTTCGCATTGTTATAGTTTTTGCAGCCCGGGTGCCATAGTAACCCATTTGTTCGGAGCCTTCTTCGTAGCCATAAATAATTTTCCAGCAGTGTCGATCAACTGCAGCAATTGCTGCTGCTGCTGCTGCGGCGGCTGCTGCTGCATGATTTGGCAATTGACTCTGCGAGTCAAGTTTGTTGCCCAAGTCTTTTGTTTGCCAGCCAGCTGATTGCGCAAACAGCCAGCGATTGCGGGTGTTCAGAGATTTCCATTCCTAAGGAGCTTTACTTCGATTTTCCATGTTCGATTTGTAAGCCGCTTATGCTCCGGGGCCGTGTGTGGGTAGTGCCTTATCTAAGGCCACTTAGCTCATGAATTGCACAGACAATTAATTCGTGACTCCCTGCAACACGGCTACCGAACTCCGTCGAACATAAGTCGGGTAAGTCGGATAAATCGGCGGAATTTATGCAAATCTCGAATGGAAACAGCATAATTGCCATTGCATCTCAGCCATCTCAGGCAGCTCCAGCAGCCCAAGCATCCCAGGCGTTTGTGCAATGTAATTAATTTTATTAAATAATGCCTATTAGCAATGATAAATGGAAAAAATGCTTATGCAAACCCCCCCTGGTGTTGGTGTTGATTGGCAGACAAAAGTCAACTATTTTCAGGATTGGCACGCGTTCGTCAGGTCTTTTTCCCAACTGGTTTGACTCGTTACATGTGCCTTTTGGTATTTTTACTGTTCTTACTCACGTGTTTTGTAATTGCCAGTGACTAACTAACGATTGTTAAATTGCACAGTAAACAAAATGCTAATTTTGCAGTGTTTCTTCGCCGCATTGTGACCCTATACCCGCCGATTCGGCCGATAATCGAATGCGTTCTTTATGGGGAATTTGACTCAGACACAATTCTGATAAAATTCAACAGGTCAGAAGCGAGATTTTTGCATACTTGTCGCTACGATGTTTCCGTTTGCTAAAAGCCAAATAAATGTCAGTCAAAGCAAATAAATTTCGCCAAACAAGTTGAGGCAAAGCCGCACGAAATTCCGCAGCCAAATCGAGTTGAAAAATCTCTTGACATCTCAAATCCGATGGCCAGGCCAGCCTTTGCTTCCGTTTGATAAACGCAAATGCAAACTTTCATTTTCAATATTTGATTTATCTAATTTGTTCGACCATTTGGATTACAACAAAGAGCACTCAATGAAGAAGTGTGTGTATATAAATAAATGCAAACTATTGATGTCATAATGCTGTTAAATAACGCATACGCCGCGTGTGCCGTGCATTTCTATTTGCGGTTTCTGTGTTTTTTTTCCTTGCCCGTTTCTCGGTTTGCCCGGCTTTGTTTTTGTTTGTTTGCTGGGGATTTTTGTTGTTTTTTTATGGGTGCCATCAGCGGCTGAGGCATGACACACATTTTTGCATTTCAGCTCCAAACGCCGCTGCGGTGACATAAATACCAGCCGGAGTCGACCCGCTCTGTGCCGCATAAAAAGTCATAAACAAACAAATGTAAATTGCCAGCACTTGTCCGGGCTTCTGCTTTCGCTTTCAGGCCCGAATCTTCAAGCCAGCTTGTTTCCTTAATTTGTTTATTTTGACTTTAAGTTAAGTTGGTGGTCGCTTTTCGAGCGTCGGACGTGACGGCAGTCAAGTTCTGCAAAAGTACAATGCAAACCGAAAGGGGGATTACTCGCGTTGCCTGGCAATAAATTAAATAAACTCGTGTGTGCCAATTGCCGGGCAAACGGCTGCCGGAATATTGGCCAACTGATTCGTATGGCCCCAATGGGCAGCCACGCACCTGGCGAATAGGTAAGCGCATTACGAATTATTTTTGGTAATTGTTACCGCATTGAGCATTTCTTTTGGGCAAGAATCGGCGGGTGAAGTCATGCAATCAATGCTGCAACCGCTAAGGGGTTAAGTAATGAATGAAAGGCAACGAATATCATGGAAATCAAATGTTTTCGCTGGACAAAACCGAATGGGAATCTTGAAAGTCCAAACCAAACAAAACAACCTTGAAGCACCCCAAACCAAATACCACAAATTACGTTCAACTTTTAAATGAGTGCTAACAAAAGCATATATATTTATATCTCAATAAAAAGCAAACAAAAAAAGTAAAACTAATTAAACTGAAAAACCAGAAAAGCAACTCCGTTTGAATACATTTCAGTATCGGGTCGCCGCAATCTTCTCAAACTTCTTAAAATACAAAAAAATTCTAATAAAATTTATGTAGGGGAAGGTGAGGACGTTTACCCATTAGGCGGGTTCTAAAGCGGATCTCCAACGCCCACATCCACTCGCCGGATTGCAGAATCTTGTTGCATAATCGCTTGTCTTGACGTCGAGACTCTATAAATAAATTGCATACTGCCGCTGTTGACAAAAGACTTCAATTTCGAGCCGAAAAAAAAGACACAGAGAAATAATGTCAATGCGGCACAAAAGAAACTCCGTCACGTGAGCCGCCAAAATCAATAGAGGAACATAATGACAGGCCAACAAAGTGCGGCTTAATAAGCCATCAGGCCAGCCAGTCAGTCAGTCAAAGCCTTTTGGGGGCACTCGGCTTCATTGTTCATAATTCGAAATTGATTAGTTCGACAGACGTTTCTCATATCCGGCTAGCCAGAAACGCTTGCTCGCGCCCATCAATTCATATTTTCCGTGCGGCATACCCCGCGAGATATATTCAATGTTTCCAAGTTTCCAGTATTATTTTTGTGGGTAGTTTTCACGTTTCGTTTTCGCTGCCTCGTTTAATTATCAGTGTGGGCAAACGGCGGCGTTTGTCTGAGAAAACTTGCATTGTAATTAAAAGCCGGAAAATGCAATGCCATGCGAGCCGATGAATGAATGAAACGGAGACGATGCCCGGGCAAATTAATGTCACGTGGTCGCTGGGTTTTTTGGGTTAAAGCGAATTGTGATAACAAAGCATGAGGAAAACCCCGCTTGAAAGCCTTCGAGCCATATCCTGTACTCAAGTGATGACTAAGGTTGAAATTTTAGAATTTCCCCGCAAAATAAACTGCGCTTTCCGGGTTTTATCATTTCCCTGGAGAGCAATTTGCTTGATTAAATGACAAAATTTTAATAATTCTGAAAGTTTTTAAACCAAAAAGCGCAAATTTAAGTTTAAACTTCCTTCCGAAATTGTGATCCATATTTTTGACAACGGGTCGTATGAGCAACCTTATTCTTAGTACTCATACGACCTGTGGGACCACTCTAGCAAAAATTACAGTCAATCGACTGCTAATTCGACTGCAGTTTTGAAACATCTGGGCAATGCAACAAAAAGTTTTAAAAATATTATAATTTCGATAATTCCTTAATCAAAATTGAAATGTATCTTGGAGAATAATTGCTCATATGACCTGTTGAAACAAATTCAACATATTTTTGGAAATTGGCTAATCTTTGATAAAATATTTGGTAATGCCCAAGGAGACTAAAAAAACACTTGAATTATCTCGTTTAATAATTGAAAGCAATTATAGTATCTATAGTACCGTATTCCTAATATCTCCAGTGATCTTAGAAACTAAATGGCTTATTTTCTTGTCATCTGCAGGTGCCTTTGCGCTCCCAGTCTGACGCTCCGCATTCCCGAGGACCTCGAAAACGCAGCCATCAATGCCCTGCGCTCCGAGCGGGCTCGCGCCTTGACCCAGTGCGGCACCTCCGCCTCCGGCGAGGGCCGTGTGACCGACGAGTACGACGTCTGCCCGCCGAGCAAGTACCGCCAGCCCACCGGCGAGTGCAACAACGTCTCGCACCGGAAGTGGGGCGCCCGCGGCGACATCTTCCAGCGCCTGTTGCAGGCCGACTACGCCGACGGAGTCAGCCAGCCGAGGAGCTCGAAGGGCACCCACGCCCTGCCCGATGCCGAGCTGGTGATCGAGCAGCTGCAGCGCCATGTGGAGAGCGAGCTGCGCCACCAGCACATCACTGCCATGATGCCCGCCTGGGGCCAATTGCTGGCCAATGACCTTGTCGAGGTGGCCCAACTGCCGATGGGTGGCAAGTGCTGCGAACGCGACTCCGCCGTCAAGGATCCCAGCGAGCTGCAGCAGTGCTTTGTGCGCGCCGGTGCCGACTGCAAGGAGTACAAGCGATCGGCCCCAGGATTCGATGCCGAAGCGTGCCAGAAACGTGAGTAATTACAAGCTATTCCCAAGGTTCATCTAATCAAGAGCCCTTGTTTCCCCAACAGACACTCGCGAGCAGATGAATGTGGCCTCCGCTTACATTGACGGTTCGGGTCTTTATGGTTCCACGCGCCACGAATTCGACCAATTGCGCACCTACATCAGTGGCGGCGTGAAGGTGGAGTCCTGCAAGTACTGCCAGGTGGCCGGAGCCACCGGTGCCCTGCACCGTGCTCTTCTGCAGCAGCACAACAACATTGGCGAGCGACTGGCCCACATCAATCCCGAATGGTCCGAGGAGGATGTCTTCCTGGAGGCGCGTCGCATCATCACGGCCACCATCCAGCACATCACCTACAACGAGTTCTTGCCTCTGGTCCTCGGCCAGGAAACCACTGCCAAGGAGGGCCTGCGCTTGACCCCCGAGAAGCACTCGAGCAACTACTCGAGCTCTGTCAGGGGTGGCATCTACAACGAGTTCGCCACCGCGGCCATGCCTGCCTTCTGGAGCATGTATCCCCCAGAAATGCTGGCCAAGAAGATGTCCGCCCACGAGCTGCTCTCGATTGCGGCGCTGCAAAAGTCCCTGGTTCCCAGTCAAACGAATGCCGAGGGTTGGTCTGAGCTGGCCCTGGCTGTTCATCGTGGTCGTGATCACGGAGTGGCCTCCTATGTGCATGCCCTTGATCTCTGCGAGCGCCGGTTCCCCGGACAGCCTGCCAATGTCACCTTCGAGTCGTTGGCCCAGGTCACCAGCATTCCCGAAGAGTTCATCACCAATCTGCGAGAGATTTACCAGTGAGTATTGAGCTAACTTTGTATTTAAAAGATAACATTTAACCCCTAAAATTTATGTATTATCAGAAACGCTGAGGACATTGATCTGCTGGTGGGTGCTCTGCTGGAGGAGCCGGTGGTGGGAGCTGTCTTCGGACCCACGATCAGCTGCCTTCTGAGCCTGCAGTTTGAGCAGCTGAAGCAAACAGATCGCTTCTGGTACGAAAATGAGATCCCTCCGTCCTCGTTCACATTGGAGCAGCTGAAGAGCATTCGGCAGACCTCACTGTCAGGCCTCCTCTGTGGTTCCCATCAAGTCAGCACCGCCCAGTCCAAGGCTTTCATCCTGGAAGATGACTATCTGTGAGTTTGCTTTACAATGCATAGTACCACAAACCGTAACTCATGGATGTGCTCTGCTCTTAGGAACTCTGTTCTGGACTGCGCCCAGCTGCCCAAGTTCGATCTGAAGCCCTGGAAGGTCAGTCCCGAGGACGAAGTGCATGTGGAGCACGTGGAGGTGGAACCGGACACCAAGGAGGCTATTTCCGAGCTGAGTCCCGAGCTGATTGAGGCTGCCGTGGAGCGGGCCAAGCAGCAGCTGGAGGAGCGCAAACGCTTCGAATACGAAGTGTGGCGTACACGTGAGTTGGATAGCAATTTGTTGTAAAAACCTTATGAAATAACTTTGGCTCATCCATTAGAGGGTGGAATCAGCGCAAAGTCGCCCGATGGCACGGCCGCCTCCTTCAGCAAAGCCAACCTGGCTGCCCTGAACTTGGCCAACTCTTCGCTGATCTTCGAGCTGACTTCCAACGAGATTGTCAAGAGCCTGAACCACATTTCACGCCGCAAGCGCCAGATCTTCAATCCCAACCAGAATGCCTTCAACCGCAACGAGTTGACTGAGACTCTGCAAACCGTGGACATCAGCGGACTGTTGGGCGGAGCCCAAAAGGATGTGGACAGCTGTCCCGAGCCCCAGACGGCCTGCGATGCCAACACACCCTTCCGTACCCTCTCCGGCAGGTGCAACAATCTGCGGAATCCCAACTGGGGCAAGTCCCTGACCACCTTTTCGCGTCTGCTGCCCGCTCAATATGAGGACGGCATCTCGGCTCCTAGGATCTCTGGAGTCTCCGGAACCCCACTGCCTAATCCCAGAACGATTTCCACAACCATTCATCCTGATATCTCCAACCTGCACACGCGCTACTCGCTCATGGTGATGCAGTTCGCGCAGTTTGTGGACCACGACTTGACTTTGACCCCCATCCACAAGGGCTTCCACGAATCGATTCCCAGCTGCAGGTCCTGCAACTCCCGCCAGACCGTGCACCCGGAGTGCAATCCCTTCCCCGTTCCCGCCGGCGATTTCTACTATCCGGAGGTGAATGTAACCAGTGGCGAGCGCTTCTGCTTCCCCTCGATGAGGTCGCTGCCGGGTCAACAAAACCTGGGACCCCGTGACCAAATCAACCAGAACACTCACTTCCTGGACGCCTCGATGGTGTACGGTGAGCACACATGCCTGTCCAACAAGCTGCGCGGATTCTCCGGCCGTATGAACAGCACCCAGCTGAGGGGCAAGGAACTGCTGCCCATGGGTCCGCATCCGGAGTGCAAGTCCCGCAACGGTTTGTGCTTCCACGGCGGCGACGATCGCGCCTCCGAGCAGCCAGGTCTCACCGCCATCCACACCGCCTTCCTGCGTGAGCACAACCGCATTGTGGAGGGCCTGAGGGGAGTGAATCCTCACTGGAACGGCGAGCAGTTGTTCAACCATGCCCGCAGAATCGTCAGCGCCCAGGTGCAGCACATTGTGTTCAACGAGTTCCTGCCCCGCATCCTCAGTTGGAATGCCGTGAATCTGTATGGACTGAAGCTGCTGCCGCAGGGTTACTACAAGGACTACAATCCCTCCTGCTCGCCGATTGTGTTCAATGAGTTCGCCGCCGCCGCCTTCCGTATTGGACACTCGCTGCTGCGTCCCCACATCCCCCGATTGAGTGTCCAACACCAGCCGGTGGAGCCACCACTCCTGCTGCGCGATGGCTTCTTCCGCATGGACGCTCTGCTGCAGCCCGGCATCATTGACGAGATCCTGCGCGGCCTGGTGGCCACTCCCATGGAGACCCTGGATCAGTTCATCACCGGCGAGGTGACCAACCATCTGTTCGAGGACCGCAAGATACCCTTCTCCGGCATCGATCTGATTGCCCTGAATATTCAGAGAGGTAATTTACGATTTCTACAACTAGTGTATGGCCATCACTAATGTAAATTGTAATCCCATTTAGCTCGTGATCATGGTGTCCCCTCGTACAACAACTACCGCGCTCTGTGCAACCTGAAGCGCGCCACCAACTGGAACGATCTGAGCCGAGAGATCCCCACCGAGGTCATCAACCGCTTCCAGAAGGTGTACGCCAGCGTGGATGACATTGATCTCTTCCCCGGCGCCATGACCGAGCGTCCGCTGCAGGGCGGCTTGGTGGGTCCCACCCTGGCCTGCATCATCGGCATCCAGTTCCGGCAGCTGCGCAAGTGCGATCGCTTCTGGTACGAGAACCAGAACCCGGAGGTCAAGTTTACGGAGGCTCAGCTGGCTGAGATCCGTAAGGTGACGCTGGCCAAGATCGTGTGCGAGAATCTGGAGATCACCGGAGACATGCAGCGTGCTGCCTTCGATCTTCCCAGCAATTTCCTGTGAGTATCATTAACTTTACCCAAAAGTAGTTGTTATATTCATGCTGAAATGTATGTTATTTTTAGGAACCCCCGAGTGCCCTGTGCCTCAATGCCGCAGATTGACCTGAATGCTTGGCGCGAAAATGTCCAAGGCTGTCAGATTGGCAACCGCAATGTGCGCGTTGGCGAATCCGCCTTCCCATCGCCCTGCACCAGCTGCGTGTGCTCCGCCGAAGGGGTAGGTTTTCACACCCAAAAGCAAATGAATCATTTATGATGGTACTAACATTGATCCAAATTGCAGGCCCAGTGCGCATCCCTGCGCATCACCGATTGTGGGCAATTGATCCGCCAGTGGCCCAAGGAGGCCATCCTGCGCGACGAGGTGTGTAACTCGCAGTGCGGCATTTACCTCACCGGCCAGCAGGCCAGCGGATTCAATCCCCAACAGAGACAGGGTCAAGCTCAGCCCCGTGTGACCCGGTCCCGCAACCAGAACCTCTTCAAGTTCCCCGACCTGACGCCCTTCATTGCCTCCCTTTGAGCGGTTTCAGAATGCAATTCATGCAGAACGAATAACCAATAATATTAACGCATTTTGTAAATAACTCTTGCGTTTGTACATACTATACGTTTCTTTGATGTTTTGCTCACCACCTAAAGACTTGTCTAAAAACCTACAGCTAGCCACATAGTTAGCTTCTCTCCGGAAATACAAAAAGATAAACCTACTCGGCTCCATCGTCAAACAGTTGCCATCCCATAGCTGGGGCAACTATTTTGTCTAGTTAAATTCTAATTTAGGTTTTTCTATTAATTTGTAAATCGTAAACTAAGCCAGCCAGAAAATTAATTCATGACAGCATGTCCACGATGCTATATTATAACTAAACATATCAATGTATGATTGATGTATGCTAAATAAACACTACTACTTATGAATATGGAATACTCGTATTATAAATATGAAGCTACAATCTTGCAAAGTTCGGGGACAATTTTTGCAAAATTTCGCAAAAATTGGACACATTGCCTTCATTGGGGTTTTTACCATAGTTTCTCGGACATATATCGGCCAATTCTGCACCGAATGCAGCGACCCGTATCTTATCTCTTCGTGAGGCCAAAGAAGAGATTAAAAAATCCGAAAACTTAAAACGTTTTTTTGTTATTCGTATTCGTAGCCAAATCAATTCTAATTCAATATATCAAAATATTCAGGCTAACCCCGAAAATGTATTTAAATGTTTTTTCATTTCTATGCAATTATATGCAAATAATTAAATTATTGTTTTATTTATACATTTATATTTGTAATATTGATTTGTATAGTTAACCTATACCTACGAGTATTTATACTGCAGCAGGGCATTGTAGGTATTGCCAAAAACAAACACACAATCACCCGCAATCTACACTTGCTGATAATATCTCTTTGATGACAAATAAAATCTCCTCCAATGTCAGCTCTTCTTCACTCTCCCCGCTCTTAGGGCTTTCAGTCTTTCAGTGAGCATTACCTTGGCCTTTGCCTTCCAAGAGAACGTGATCTACCAGATGTTATCAACTAGTCCTCAGCGCTCAGTGTTCAGTGCTCGATTGTTCTTTGACCGGGAGTGACGGGTCGCGTGTGTGGGATTCGGCGAGTTTGGTTTTATTAAAATCGAAAGTGAATTGCGGGTCGCGAGTGAGTGATTTTTTGGTGTTTCGTTTCCGCGTTTTCGTTTTCAATTTCCCCTTAGTTTCGCTTCCATTTTCGAGTGTTTAGTGATTGAAACCAAAGTGTTTGTTACCTCCTTCACCAAAGGAGAAACAAGGAAAGGAGATGGCCGAGCTCAGGTTAGTGCTTTTTTATTGCTTTTTACTGTAAAGTTTTCTTTTACATCGATTTCTGAGTGATTTTTTCACACAAACTATTAATTTGCAGATTGTATGCTTAGGCATAAAAGCTACTATATACAACTGCTACTTGCTATATACAATTGCCTACACTAATCGGAAAACAAGCATTAAAGAATTATTGAGTGTTTTGATCTTACATCAAATTCTTTTGCATATTGCATTAAACAGTAAATTCATTGCATCTACTATATACCAAAAATTAACCTGAAAACAGGGATCAAAGAAGAGACTTCTGGGGATTTTAGTTTAAATAGTAGCGGACTCTACAGTTTCTGCGTTTTAACACATTTCCCAATTTACATGTTATTTGTCCGCCAGGCATAAAATACAAGACTTTTGTGTTTAATTATCTATTTCAATCACTATTTTTTCAATTCGCTGCCAGATATTTTAGTTATGAGCTGGCAAAGTTGGGCAGAAAATACGAAAATTTTCGC